>CM046880.1:322883946-323459217 GCA_025667525.1 Glebionis coronaria | reverse complement strand
AAACTTAAAATAAACTAAGAACAACTCATTCGGAATAAACCTTCATTCGGAATAATTACTCGTTCGGAATGTCACCTTCGTTCGGAATAATTCTTCTTCACTCGGAATATTTACCTCATCCGGAATACTAGACTCATCCGGAATAACTGGTTGATCCGGAATAACAGCTTGGTTCGGAATATGGCCTTGATGCAGAATAATCAAACAGAAGCCTTCATCCGGAATAAATCCTTTATTCGGAATATGCCACTTATCCGGAATAAATTCTTTATTCGGAATATTGCCTTGATCCGGAATATTTGTTATTCCGAATGAACAACCTTGATTCAGAATACTGATTATTCCGAATATAGACCCTTGATCCGGAATACAAGCTTGGTTCGGAATATCCACTGATCCGGAATATTTAGAAGAAATTCCTTGGTTTGGAATGTTTTCTTCACTCGGAATAAACTGCTGATTCGGAATGTGGTCTTTATCCGGAATAAATGGGACAAAATGCTGATCCGGAGTAACCTAAACTAACCCTTCATCTGGAATAACGAGTTGATCCGGAATAACCTAGAAACAAACAGTAGCGAAGAACACGGGAAAACAAAAAGCTACGAATCTAAACAAAATCAATCAAAATCAACCAAAAGATTAAATCAAACTAACCAAATAACATCTACTAATCATAAACAAACAATCCAAATCAATAACACTAACAATAATAATCAAAATAATCAAAACCCACTTAATTAAATCAATAAAAACTTCAAGAACATAAACATAAAGCACAAGATTAAATCAATCACAAGAAAGGAAGATGAGAGATTAACAATAAAGATAAAGATTCAATAACATAAAAAAGAAACTTACTTGAATTTAAAGGTGCAAGGTAATTAAATTTGACAATTAAGTAAATGACATGTATTTAAATGTGCAAAAATTAAAGATGGAAGACTAATTGTCACACTTAGACAACAAGAATGAAATTAACACTAATGATCTATTTATAGAGGAGGAGTTGGATTAGTGGAAGCTTCCTCCTCTCTTTCTTCTTTCTTTAATTATCATTAAGTCCTTGTCTTCTTAATTCTTCGACTTTTGTCTCGGGATTAATAAACTCGTCTTGTAATTTCTTCAATAAGTTAGACTTGAGTTCTTCGGCTTTTAGTAAACTTTCGTCTTTTGACTTTTTCTTCGATAAATCTTCAGAATTGGTCTTGGATTTCCGTTCTTTTTGCACTCTTGATCTTTCGACTTCGTCTTTTGTCTTTTTCTTCGATAAAAGCCCGTGAAATTCGTGTTTTCTTCCCTTTTAACATTTTGATCCTAAAATCACAACAAAAACACAAACCACGCATAATTCCGACATTTACGACATAAAATACACGTTTTGGCCTGGTTATTATGGTAATTAAGTGGTAAAAGGATGGGTGTTTACACACCTATCAGGATGCTATAAAACTTAGATTTAGAGGCAATGACAAATCTAAGAAAATTAAGAAGATTGTTCTTAAACAAGAATTTGATAACTTCTCAATTACCAGTATAGAGGGAATACATGGTGGATATGGAAGGTTCAGCAAGTCGCTTATTTAGTTAGCAGTTTATGGACAAGTAATTCCTAAAGAAGAAGCTAATCTAAAATTCTTAAGAAGTGTTCCACCAGAGTGGAAAGCAATGGCTATGCACTTCATCACAAGAGATGATTTGGAAACAATTCCGTTTGATCATCTCTACAACAATCTTAGAGCATATGAGATGGATGTGAAAGGCACTGAAGTAAAGACAGCAAATGCTTCAAAGTCTAATTTGGATTTTGTGTCAGATGGGAACATCGGTACTTACTTTCAAAATACCGCTAGTGGATCTAGCAGCGGTACATACTTCACAAATACCGCTGGAGGACTTACAAGCAATACTTACCCACAAAGTATTGAAAGTAGTCCAATGGTCTCTCAAAATCCATATGGAAGGTCTTCACCATTGTTTAGTGACAATGATGCCTTCTCATTCTTTGCTGGACAAGACAACAGGCCAAGATTAACTCTCAATGACTTGTTCCAAATGGATGATGCTGATATTGAAGAGATGGATCTTAAATGGCAAGTTGCTATGATGTCAGTAAGATCTAATAGGTTCCTCAAGAAGACTGGAAGAAAAATGACGGTTGATCCTAATGAGCCATTAGGATATGACAAGTCTAAAGTTGAATGCTATAACTGTGGAAGGAATTGACACTTTGCAAGAGAATGCAATAGAGATAAAGCTGAGACTAGCAATCTGAAGTCCAAGAACAACTATAGAACCAGTCCAAGAATAACTGAAAGCTTTCCAAAAGGAAACAGCAGGAGTCCTAAAGGAACCAAAGCATTGGTTACTATAGATGGAGTGGTGAATTGGGCAGAAGAAGAAAAAGAAGAAGAGCTTGGATTAATGGCTCTCTCACATGAAGATACTGAGGTACATCCTTGTTCTAAAGATTGTATTCTTAAATTTAATAGTCTAAAAGTAGAACTAGAGGAACAGTATCAAAAGGTTAACACATGCACTGTAGAAGTAGAGGCTTTTAAACAGGGTGCTGTTAAATTAGAAGAAAATATAGTTTTGTACAAAAAGGCTCAACAAAACTATGAAGAGAAAATAAGGATTTTGACTCTTTAAATGAGGGAAAAAAATGTAGAAATAAAAGCTTTTGAAAGACAACTTTTAAAAATAAATTCAGAAAATGAAGCTTTAAAAACCAGTCTTTGTAATGAGAGGGAAGTGACTAGTCATTGCAACAATCCTCTAATGGATTGGGAAAATTGATTAATTCACAAACAGGGTATTATGATAAAACAGGCCTAGGATATATTGAGGATCAACCTGGGATAACCTTAACTAACAAAGACTTATCAAAAGGGATTTTTGATAGTTCTAGTGAGGTAGATGATACACCTTAAAATGATAGATATGCTGAAGGAATGAAGGCAGTTCCTCCACCAGTATCAGGAATTTTCATGCCCTCTTGTAATGATACTTGTATAGAGTCAGAAGAACCTAAGATTAATAATGTCTTTAACTCTAGTACTGTGTCTCAAGAAAATACTGATGTAACCAAGAATATTGTTTATCCACCTCTAATGAACAACTTTGTTTCTGAGGAATCTAAGACTAGTTCTTCTCCCAAGCAGGTAAAAACTCCTAGCAAGATATTGGAAAACAATGAACAACATACTAAAACCAAAAGGGGTGGGCTAGGTTTTGAAAAAGTAAAGTCAAAACAACCTTTTGCGTCTTTTTTAAGAAGAAAAGGATGTTATGTTTGTGGTATTCTAAGTCATTTTATCAAAGACTGTACATTACATGAAGATAAAATTGTGAAACAGAAGGCTACACAAAGGGTCATGAAAAACAATAATGGGAAAAATGCACAGGTTTATAGGAATCAGAAACTTAAAGATGACAAACCTAAGTTTGATCACACAAGGGTAGTTAAACATGTTAAAAATAATCCTACCAAAAGTTTTGTTCCTAGGACAGTAATTATGAAACAAGGAATTGTATCCTTAAAGTCTGGTAAACTAAGTACCGGCAAGCCAAAACCTACAAGTACTGCTAGACCAAACTCAAGTACTGTTGGTTTCAAGTCTGTAAAACCAATGTTCTCCAAGACTTCTAAGAAAGTTTTTGAAAAAGTTAAAACACCTAGAAGTAAGGACAAGAACAAACCAGTACAAATGTAGGTTCCTAAAAGAGATATACCATGTGTTAAAGCAAGTACCGCTAAAGCAGTACTTAAGTCAAAGAAGTCAAAGCACATAGAGTCACCCTATGAATTTGACTACATAAATGAAACCATGAAGTATAAGAGTAAAAGTAGCATTACTGGAAATGCTTCAGTATAAACTCTTAAATGTGTAGGTCCCATAAGATCCGAGCCAAATGTGGCTTGGGTCCCTGTTAAAAACTAATGAGTTTTATTTGTGTGCAGGGGCATCTCATTGATGAATTAAAAGATAAAGGAATTGTAGATAGTGGATGCTCAAGACACATGACAGGGAACAAAGATTTTCTTGCTGAATTTGAAGAATTCAGAGGAGGTCCAGTAGCCTTTGGGGGTAGCAAAGGTAGAATCACTGGCAAAGGGAAAATCAACACAGGAAAGTTGGAATTTGAAGATGTTTTCTTTGTAAAATGATTGAATGAGTTCAATCTCTTTTCTGTATCACAAATGTGTGATAAGAAGAACAAGGTGTTATTCACAGACAAAGACTGCTTGGTGTTGTCCAAAGACTTTGAGATGCCCAAGGAATCTCAAATACTGCTTAAAGTACACAGGCAAGAAAATATGTACACCTTTAATCTTCATACTATTACTCCAACAGGTGGTATTACATGTTTGCTAGCTAAGGCTTCTTTAGATGAGTCAAACTTATGGCATAGAAGGTTAGGTCATGTGAATTTCAAGAATCTTAATAGATTGGTAAAAAGAAATTTAGTTAGAGGTCTACCTAACAAATCTTTTCAAAATGATTTCACATGTGCTGCTTGTCAAAAAGGTAAACAACATAGAGCCTCTTGTAAGACCAAGACTGTAAACACTGTGACAAAACCTTTGCATCTCTTGCATATGGA
This sequence comes from Glebionis coronaria, assembly GCA_025667525.1. Classification (NCBI taxonomy): domain Eukaryota; kingdom Viridiplantae; phylum Streptophyta; class Magnoliopsida; order Asterales; family Asteraceae; genus Glebionis; species Glebionis coronaria. The sequence goes on along the minus strand of CM046880.1, from coordinate 323,454,609 downwards.
TTTATTTGGTCCAGTTTCTATCAGAAGCATTAGTCATAAGACCTTTTGTCTAGTCATAACTGATGATTATAGTAGATTCAGTTGGGTTTTATTTTTAGCCCTTAAAAGTGAGACAAGTAAATTACTAAAGGATTTTATCACTTTAGTTGAAAAACAGTTCACTAAACAGGTTTTAATCATTAGGACTGATAATGGAACAGAATTTAAGAATGCTGATTTTGATGAATTCTGTAGGTCTAAAGGAATTAAGAGACAATTTAGTAATCCTACAACTCCACAACAGAATGGAGTAGCTGAAAGGAAGAATAGGACATTAATTGAGGCTGCTAGAACTATGCTGGCTGATTCACTTTTGCCAAATACCTTTTGGGCAGAAGCAATCAATACTGCATGTTATGTGTTAAATAGAGTCCTAGTAACTAAGCCTTAAAACAAAACACCTTATGAACTCTTGACTAATGTAAAGCCAAACATAAGTCATTTAAAACCTTTTGGGTGTCATGTGTCCATACTAAATACTCTTGATTATTTGGGAAAATTTGATGGAAAGTCTGATCCAGGATATCTTGTAGGATATTCATTGCAAAGTAAAGCATACAGGGTTTACAATTTGGCAACTAAGAAGGTTGAAGAAAATGCTCATGTCAATTTCTTAGAAAATTAACCCAATGTTCCAGGAATAGGATATGCTTGGATGTTTGATTTAGATTATCTAACTAATTCCATGGATTGCTACTCTTTGCAAAAGGATTGTCAAACTAACAATGCAGGTGAGGAATCAAGTGCAACTAATGCAGGTACTCAAGAAGATGTTTCTTCATCAGATGATGATATTCATATCTATGTGCCAAACATGCCTACTGTTACTCCCATGTCTGCAACTCCCAAGAAGCAAACCATGCCATCAAATGATGATTAAGCCTCCCAGGAGCTTCAGAGGCTTCAAGATCAAGAAAAGAATGCTACATCTGCTAATAAGCATTCAAGGAAAGAGTCTTTTGAGTCACAACACTCAGCAGTACATACTATACCTAGCGGTACTTCATCTGCAAGTACTGCTAAGTCAAAATCTGCTAAATCTGCTGACTCACTAGAAGAGATTTTGCAAGCATTGGACGATGAAGACTTATATGCAGTCCAGCTGAAGGAATCTTCTCCAAAGCTTCCTATGATGAGCAGGGTGCAGTAACTGATTTCAACAATTTAGAAACAGAAATTCCAGTCAGTTCTATTCCCACTCATAAAGTCAACAACAACCATCCTGCTACACAGATTATTGGTGATCCAAAATCTGCTATACAAACCAGAAGACAACTGCAAACCAATATTGAAACTCATGCACTAGTGAGTTATGTCAAACAACAGCAGAGAACAAATCATAAAGATACTCAGCATTGTTTGTTTGCCTGTTTCTTATCTCAAGTAGAGCCCAAAAACATCTCTCAGGCTCTTGATGAAGAAAGTTAGGAAGATGCCATGCAAGAAGAATTAACACAATTTGAGCTACAAAAGGTTTGGATTCTTGTGGATCTTCCCTCAGGTAAAAGAGTAATTGGTACTAGATGGGTCTTCAGGAACAAGAAGGATGAAAGAGGGGTTGTTGTGAGGAACAAGGCAAGACTTGTTGCTCAAGGCTATAGACAGGAAGAAGGGATAGACTATGATGAGGTTTTTGCACCAGTGGCAAGGATAGAAACCATTAGGTTATTTTTGGCCTTTGCATCATATATGGGATTTATAGTCTATCAAATGGATGTGAAAAGTGCCTTTCTATATGGTACTATTTCAGAGGAGGTATATGTCTCACAACCTCTAGGTTTTGTAGATCCTAAATTCCCCAATAGAGTCTACAAAGTTATCAAAGCACTTTATGTTCTGCATCAAGCTCCAAGAGCCTGGTATGCAACTTTATCCAACTTTCTGCTAGAACATGGATATAGGAGAGGAACCATTGACAAAACTCTGTTCATCAAGAAAAATGCCAAAGACATCATTCTAGTTCAAATCTATGTTGATGACATCATTTTTGGTTCTACCAAGAAGACATGGTGTGAATAGTTTGAAGCTTTGATGAAAGGAAGATTTCAAATGAGTTCTATGGGAGAACTAACTTTCTTTTTGGGACTGCAAGTCAAACAAAGGAAAGATGGAATATTTATCAGCCAAGATAAATATGTTGCTGAAATCTTAAAGAAATTTTCATGTATGGATACAAGGAGTACAAGCACACCTTTTGAAGCCAAGAAATCTTTATCAAAAGATGAACATGGAGAAGATGTTGACATTCATCTCTATAGGTCAATGATTGGTTCATTGATGTATCTTACTGCTTCAAGACCAGATATAATGTTTGCTGTGTGTGCCTGTTCAAGATTCCAAGTTCATCTAAAGGTGTCACATTTATGCTATGAAGAAGATTTTTAAATATCTTAAAAGTCAACCTAATTTAGGATTATGGTATCCTAGAGATTCCACCTTTGAATTGGAAGCTTACTCAGATAGTGGTTATGCTGGAGCAAATCATGATAGGAAATCCAAAACAGGAGGTTGTCAATTCCTAGGCAGAAGACACATATCATGGCAGTGTAAGAAGCAAACCATTGTTGCTACTTCTACAACTGAAGCTGAATACGTAGCTACTGCTCATTGCTGTGGACAAGTACTTTGGATTCAAAATCAATTGTTGGACTATGGGTTTAACTTCATGAACACCAAGATTTATATTGATAATGAAAGTACTATATGCATTGTCAAGAATCTAGTATTTCACTCCAAGACTAAGCATGTTGAAATAAGACATCACTTTATAAGAGATGCTTATGACAAAAAGCTTATTCAAGTCTTGAAGATTCATACAGACAACAATGTAGCTGATTTGTTGACCAAGGCATTTGATGCAAAGAGATTTGAATTCTTGGTGACACACATTGGTATGCTCAACCAACAACATGCTGCATATGTTGAGGGGAGGTAATAGCTGTACAAGTTTTATATAATTTTTATTGTATAGTCTATGTTTTGTGTTTGATGTTATTGCAGATTTATAGAAAAAGATAAAAGAGGTTACATGTTTAGTGGAAAGCATGAACTGGTCAAAATTGTGAGGTACCGTTGTTACTCCAAGTACCGCTAGCACAAAACCAAGTACCGCTTATGTTCCATGTACCGCTACATGTCTGGTGTACCGTTAAGGGTCTCTTTTGTAAATTTGGCGGTTTCTTCGCGCTTGGGTTTGTTATTTACTTAAATACTTACCCCAGTTACACAATTGGTTCACCTAATCTTTTATTTTTATCTCTTGATTCTATAACCTTCACTCTAATCTTTCGATCATCAAAAATACTAATGGCTGCTTTACAAGTAATCTCTAAGCATAATTTGGTTGCGAATCTTGCTACGAATGATGACTCTCTTGGTTTCCATGAGATGCTTGGTTTCCTATCTTGAAGTCATGTTCGCTTCGCACTCACTATAAGTCCAGTTGTCTCTATACCCATTGTTCAACAATTTTGGGATACTGTTGTGTTAGGTACTCATTTTGATCAACCTTGCATTAAGGCTAGGGTGAATCATAGGAATATATATGTCACTGAGGTACTGCTACGAGCAAGTTTGAGACTTAATGACTAAAATGGACTTAGTATGCTTAATAATACAGAGATTAATGATGTCCTTGCAGCCATGGGCTATGGGGGTGGTAGGGAAAGTCTTACTTTCTTTAAAGCATTATTTTCACCTCAATGGAAATTGTTTTTTCATGCTACTATTCACTGTTTAAGTTCAAAAAGTACATCTTTTGATCAAATACCTGCGGCATTGGCATCTGCTGGTATTTGTCTAGCAAATAACAGGGTTTCTAAGTTTTCAAAATTAATTTTTGAAGGCATGACTAGGAATTTGGAAGGGACTAAGAAGTTTTTAATGTATCCTAGATTCATTCAGACTTTAGTTAGTGGCCAAATACCTAACCTACCAGCATTAACTGATACATGGGATGTTCCTTCATTCACAAAGAGAACTTTCTCTTTCTTGACCAAACAAGGCAATGCCTTTACAGGAACAGTAACACCATTGTTTGCTCATATGTTATCCCAACCTTCCAATCAAGAAGGTGAGGAACCTAGCAATGCTAGTGCTTCTCAGCAAACTCCTTCTCACCAGAGCTCCCACTCTCTAGAAGATTCACAATCTTCTTCTCACAATGTTGGTGTTCCACTAAATACTGAAGAGATGATCCACACACCTGCTGCTTCTATTGCTGCTAGTGGTTCACCACAAGCACAAGCACCAGAGGTGGTGAATGTTGCAAATTTAACTGGTTTGTGTACAAGTTTGTCCCAACAGGTACAAGTATTGCAGAAAGAAAAGCTTGTTCAAGATAAGAAAATTGTTGAATTGGAAGCTAGCCTACTCAAGTTAAGGAACAAAGTGTCATCTTGGATGAGGCAATATAGATCTGTTCAGAAAATTGCAATCAAGAAGCAAAGATTCAGGAACCACAAGAAAAGGCAACTGAATGCAACCAAACAGGAGAGGAATAATGAAGAACAAGGAAGGAATAATGAAGAACAACCACCTTCTTCTGATAATCAAACAAGGATCTCTGGAAATGACATCAATTTTGAATTGGATGAAGATGTCATGGGGACTTATAAAGATGGAACTGGTTTAGAGACTGGTGTGGATGGGCCTTCAGATATGGAGATTCAACAGCAAGATCCACAACCTACTCCAGAGGAACCACAAGTTCAAGAAATGTTGGTAACTCAGCCAGAGGAACCACAAGTTCAAGAAAAGTTGGTAAATCAACCAGAGGAGCCACAAGTTGCAGAAACATTGACAACTCAGCCAAAACCATTAGTTCAATCACCACTTCAAGCTAATTGGAGCGCTTTCTATGAGAAGTTGGAGGAAATTTCTATTCAATTTCCTGCTCCATCACCACAAAGCAATAAATCAGATAAGACTGAAGAAGTGCAAGTTGATATGATGGCTTCTATGGAAGAAAAAGTATCTGGGGATACACAAGTGATTGAAGAAACAAGTGTGTCAAATATTGGTGAAGTCAACATTGTTGAAGATCCAAGTACTGCTAAGCCAACTAAGCCGACTGCAAGTACTGCTGACATTATTGAAGACCCAAGTACTGCTAAGCCAACTAAGCCGATTGCAAGTACCGTTGGTGATCATTCTTCACTAGAAAGTCAAACTTCTTTTGGAGAAAATGAGACTTTAGCCCAATTGCTGCTTGATTTAAAGAAAAATTTAGTTGAGAAGACTAAGCAAGCAGAAGTGGAGAAAAAGACACAACAAGAAGTTCTTGCCACAAAGGATCAAATTCAAGGTAAGTAAGTTCAAGCTTCACACCCTACAAAAGGTATAGTCATTCAACAGTTAGCTAATGAAGAAGTAGCTGCCAAGCTGAAGAAGAAGCTACCTAAGATAAATCCAAAGGATAAGGGGAAGAAGCAATTATTGTCAAAATCTGAAGATGAAAGTGATTCAGATGATGATATAAACAAAGTCATGTACAGATTTAATCAAATAGACCATGATGAGGAATTTGCTTATAGAATGCAAGCACAAATTCGTGAAAATGAATTGCAGGAAGAACTTGCAGCAAAACAGGATTTGTTAGCAGCCAAAAATATACAACAAGAATGGAACATACAAGAGTATGACATGATTCGAGCTAAGATACATGCTAGTGAGCTTCTTGCAGACTCATTAATAGCTGAAGAGAGAGATTAATGTAAAGATTTTTCTAGTTAAAAAAAAATTTGTTTTCTCGGTGTCTAATCGAATTGATTTTCGGTTTAATGTGCGACTCAGTCGTTTTTGGTAAAGAATAATATTTTTGGATTTGGTAAAATAAATGTGCAAGACTTAATAATAAAGGACGGGAAATTAAAACTAAAACTAGTTGAAACGTAAACGGTGCAATATTTAAAACGTTAAAAGTAAATGACGTGAAATTAAATGACGTAAAAATAAAACTTAAAGAAAAGTAAATTGACAATTAAATAAAAATGCAAAACGAATTAAAAATGAACTAAAAATAAAGCTAGAGAAATTGCCACTTTAACTAAAACAAAACAAAACAAAAATACCCAATCGGAATACACCCGATCGGAATCCGATCGAAATGTACCCATCGCAATGATGCATGATCGGAATGTTAAAAGAGTCCAGATCGGAATGTAGACAAACTCCATCCGGTCGGAATATTAAACAAAGGGTCCCAATCGGAATGTTGAAAATAGACTACAATCGGAATGTTTTAACTAAACCAAATCGGAATGCTAAAAGGAGCAAATCGGAATGTTACAAGAAAGATCAAATCGGAATGTTAACAAAGTATGTAATCGGAATACATGAAACCCTTTTCCGATCTACTGATCGGAAAAAGGGGAGGCTGCTCGGAAAGTGGTGATCGGAAAAGGGTTTTAAAACCTTTTCCGATTTGTGTGTGATCCGAAACTTAAGCAAAGAAAATAAGCTACAATAATAAGCTAATCTCTAAAACTAGAACGAATCGATAATGGAAATGGACTTAATAAGCACGAACATCAACTTATCAAACTTAAAATAAACAAACTTTAAAATCAAAACATTTAAGCACGAAACATTAATGAACAACACGGATCATAAGTAATTCGCACCAAAAGTAAACTAGAATCAAAGAAAGGTAGAAAGAGATGAAAGATTAAATGCTTGATCAAAGGTACAGAAGATTTAAGATAACAAAATTAAAAACACTTACTTGAATTAAAGGAAAGAAATTAAAGGTGCAAATACAATAAAAATAATAAGGAATGAAAAATGGTGGAAGGGGTGGTTTGTCAAGCCACCCAACAACATGAAAATGAAACTAGGATCATCTATATATAGGGGTGATTAGGGAGAAGCTTAGGAAGCTTCCTCCCTCTTTCCTCTTTGCCTTAATTGCACACTTAAGTCCTTTTCTTCTTTATCTTTTGTTAATCTTGAACTTTGTCTTGGGATTTCTTTAACTCGTCTTGATTTTTCTTTATAAATAAGACTCGAGTTCTTCGGCTTTTTAGTAAACTTCCGTCCTTTGACTTTTTCTTCAATAAATCTTCAGAATTGGTCTTGGACTTCCGTTCTTTTTCCACTCTTGATCTTTCGACTTCATCTTTCGTCTTTTTCTTCGATAAAAGCCCGTGAATGCCGTGTTTTCTCCACTTTTCACCTTTTCGTCCTAAATCACAACAAAAATACAAACCACGCATAATTCCGACATAAATGACATAAAATACACGTTTTGGCTCGGTTATTATTGCAATTAAGTGGTAAAAAGGATGGGTGTTTTCACACCTATCAAATCCCCTACACTTAACCATTGCAATGTCCTCATGCAATGCATTAGTTACAAAGCAAGATTACATTTTCCATCATAATCAATCCACGTTGGCCTTTATTAAAGAGATAGAAAATTATAAACATACAAAGTAAAGAAATCAAAAACATACCTTTGGGTTTTGGAAATGTCGTGAATGATCATCATCCTCAAGTATTCACTTTCTCCAAACCAAGCTTAGAAATGAGATCATTGTTATTATAAGTTAGCAAACTAACACGAACTCATGTGGGCCAATTATTCACTTAGACTCCCTTATTCCTAGGTGTATCTCTTTTATTTTATTGTTGTCTTGAATGATCACGATGATGCATTTTTGACTTATTTCGATAGTTATTTAGTCCGAAAATAAAGTGAACGATTTAATCAATAGTTAGCTAAAGGACAAAATCTTTTAAAACTGCTTCTCGGGACCTCATAAATTTCATATCTTGGCATAACTCGCTTCGCGATTTGAGACCTTTCTCGGACCGATATTTGGCAGCGACTTCATACTTCAAATCTTGAGAGACGTTCATGAAATAATGGTCTTCTCTTCATAATAGGAATTTCTTCACTTGAAATTTTGAGAGATTCATACTTGGACCACGACTTCTTCATCTTTCTCCAATCTTTATTTTGGACTTTGATATACAACGATCCGCCTCCTTTTAGGACTTGGATCTATTTATCCTCATACCTTGTTAGGGCCTTTTTGGATAGACTTATCCATGATCTTTAGGGGAGTATTTGCTTTTCGTCGTGTGTCTCGATCCTTCATATTGATTTTCGATAAATGATTCTTCACATCACTTTTGGATCTTTAGCAACAAAATGTAGCCCTCATGCCTTGTTAGGGCCTTTTCGGACTCGCCAATCTTCGCATCCCGCTTCAATAAGTTATGCCTTGGCTATGAACTCTAATCCGTACCCAGCAACTTTTAAACGATCTTGGGCTAGAAGCTAAGTAACCTTTAAAATCGTACAACCTTATTTATTGCAGATAAATTTATTAACAAGTGATGGGAGAATAGGCTTATAATTAACTCACATAAACTCCCGAAAGAATAACAAACTTATAATTGGCTCTATCATCTCTCGTTCTCCACAGTTTAAAATCTCAAATAATGAGATTCGTGGATGCTTAGCCTATTAAATCAAAGTTTTGGGTTTTCGAGTCATCTATAGGATCTTGCAAATTCTTAGACTTTTTCAAGTTTTAGAAATTGCATTTTAAAGTTCCCTTGATAAACGACTCTCTAGGATCAATTATAGAAACTTGCGAAAAGTTCTTGTTCTTAACCCGTGAGAGTTAAGACTTTCGCGTTTTATAGCTCCCTATATAAAAGCCTAGCAAAACTTGACTTAAACACGTTAAGGATACTAGCTAGAGTAAACTTAGACAAGTAAACTCGGGTTGAGTCAAAAGATTCACAACGTTTGAAAATTAAAACCACTTTATTAAAAATTTATTCTAATAAGGAAAGAAAATAACTATACAAAGGTAAAAACAACTATACTACTAGGCCAAAATAGATTAAAATTTTTGAAAAATGTCGAAAAATCAAAATTTCCGGTTAAAATGAGGACAAATACAAGGAAAAGGCCACTTAACTTCGATAGAAGTCCCCCCTACACTTAATATAAACATTATCCTCAATGTTTAAGCATGTGGGAGTAAACTCCCCTACACTTAGGACATTGTGCACTTTGTTTAAATCTCGCTAAGAAAGGGACAACTAAAGAGATTCCTATTTTAATATTGAGAAATATAAAATAGTGAATCGAAAAGAGTTTAGGATAGAACCGGGAAGAAGGGAACACGGAGTCACGGTTCGTCAAGAGTCATCAAGAGTGTGTCTTTGAAGCTCTAATCCCTGCACATGATAAGAAAGAAAGCAAGAAACACCAACGGGGCTCCCCCTACACTTATGGTGAAAACAGTTAAAGATAGATAATTGGGTTGCCTCCCAAAAAGCGCTTGTTTTTTTAACCGAGTCACGAGCCTGACTCGTCCCCGAATTAAATGGTCCATGGGGAAACCTCGAATGTGATACCGGGATCAAAGAGCTTGTCCTCGTTCCCGGTTGACATCAACAAAGGAGAGGCGGGGGGATAAGTCTTGAATGGGAGAAAGGTCCTTTCAACATACGAGAAGTATGTGAATTCAAGATCCACGGGAGGTGGGGTGGGTAAAGTAAGCACATTGTCCTCCCCCAAAGACAATGGATGCTGAGCAAGCGGCAAAGCCGTATTGGTATCAATCATAGCATAATCAATGTCACCTCCCGGGTCAAAGCACTCATCCTCCGAAACAGTGGCTAAAGGGGAGGATGAAAGGTGCTCGGGAGGGGGACTTGGGTCAATACTTTCAAGTAACAAGTTATCAAAAATAATATCCCCCTCCATGGCATTGTCATCATTACCTGGTGGTATGGAGTCAATGTCGATTTCTTCCATCAAGGGGTCATTATCTTCAACTGGAGGAATGGATGGAGGCAAAGACTCGGAAAGAGGAGGAGAAGTCAACGCTTCGATTTGAGCAATAAGAAGGTGCACTTTCCGTAATCTATCGCGAAGAAGCACGTCTTCCACCTCATCCACAAGATCATGTTCATCGGTGAACTTCTCGTAAACTGGAGAGAATAAATCGTCGTCACCCGCATCTCCCGGTGGAGATTGAGAAATTTCAAAAGTGAAATTCTCATAGCTTGGAGAAAAATCGTCATCATTAGGATCGACTTCTTCCGTAAAAGCAACGTCGTCCTCAAGCTCCATAGCAGCCGGTATGTCACAAACCTCATCATCAAACAATTTATCAAGACCAAACTCACTAAGCTCACTCAATGTATCACAATCCTTAGACACGTTTGGAATAACGAGAGGAGGGATAAAGATTGCACTAGGACATTGAGCAGTAAGGTCATTCCAAGAAATAGTAGGCTCATCGTCATCATCATCATAATAGTATGGATACACCGGGGGAGGAGTATAAGTCTCGATATTCGATATTTGCCCCTGTCGTTGATCCTCTTGACATTTCTCGATGATCTTGTTGCAAGCTTCTTGAATTTGTTGACTTTGCTTAACAAGAGTGTCCCATTGTTCGTGGGGGCTCAAATGTTCGAAGGAGGGTTGATGATCGATGGGGTGTTGTGGGGGTTCAAAATGTTGAAAACCTGAATTATAGTATGGTTGTGGCTCATAGTAGTTCATCGGTTGAGAAGAATTAGAAACCGGGTTTGGTTCATAATAATCCATTGTTGAATAAAACTGAGGACACGGATTTTGCTCATAATAATTCATTGGTTGACAATAATAGGTATCGTGAGGACCCCCACAGTTGTTGCAAAATAGGTAAGGAGAAAGAGTGGGTGCGTCTTGTGGATAGCTATTATCATTGTCATAATTGTACCCCGGTTCATGCCCGTGATCATACGGGTATCGAACCGGGCACGAAACATGCCAATGAGAATCGCTTCCACAATAGATGCACGGGGAAAGAGTGGGTGGGTTCAAAAAGGACGAATTAGTAGAGTTGCACAAAGGACAAAATCCGTATATGAATTGTGTATTGTTGATATCGTTACCGCACCGCTCACATGTACACCATTGACATGAGTCGTTCCCGTACAATCGTCTCCCACACCCGACACAATAGACATAAGAATCCATTAAGAAAAATAGATGAGCAAGAAGAATATTTTTGGTGCAAAACTTTGAAAAAGAAATGCTTTTTAAGATTTTTCAAATGTTTTTGGATTTTTTTTTTCTTTTTTTTTTTTTTTTTTTTAAATTTTTGACTCGAAAAAATAACGTTCACAAGTGAACGGATCCCAAAAGCCAACGCGTCTCTCACAAAAAACCGTAGATCCTCACGAAAAGAGCCGGCAGCGGCGCCATTTTAATGTAAAGATTTTTCTAGTTAAAAAAAAATTCGTTTTCTCGGTGTCTAATCGAATTGATTTTCGGTTTAATGTGCGACTCAGTCGTTTTTGGTAAAGAATAGTATTTTTGGATATTGTATAATAAATGTGCAAGACTTAATAATAAAGGACGGGAAATTAAAACTAAAACTAGTTGAAACGTAAACGGTGCAATATTTAAAACGTTAAAAGTAAATGACGTGAAATTAAATGACGTAAAATTAAAACTTAACGAAAAGTAAATTGACAATTAACTAAAAATGCAAAACGAATTAAAAATGAACTAAAAATAAAACTAGAGAAATTGCCACTTTAACTAAAACAAAACAAAACAAAAATACCCAATCAGAATACACCCGATCGGAATCCCAACGGAATCCGATCGGATTGTACCCATCGGAATGATGCATGATCGGAATGTTAAAAGAGTCCAGATCGGAATGTAGACAAACTCCATCCGGTCGGAATATTAAACAAAGGGTCCCAATCGGAATGTTGAAAATAGACTACAATCGGAATGTTTTAACTAAACCAAATCGGAATGCTAAAAGGAGCAAATCGGAATGTTACAAGAAAGATCAAATCGGAATGTTAACAAAGTATGTAATCGGAATACATGAAACCCTTTTCCGATCTACTGATCGGAAAAAGGGGAGGCTGCTCGGAAAGTGGTGATCGGAAAAGGGTTTTAAAACCTTTTCCGATTTGTGTGTGATCCGAAACTTAAGCAAAGAAAATAAGCTACAATAATAAGCTAATCTCTAAAACTAGAACAAATCGATAATGGAAATGGACTTAATAAGCACGAACATCAACTTATCAAACTTAAAATAAACAAACTTTAAAATCAAAACATAAAAAGATGAACTTTTTAAGCACGAAACATTAATGAACAACACGGATCATAAGTAATTCGCACCAAAAGTAAACTAGAATCAAAGAAAGGTAGAAAGAGATGAAAGATTAAAAGCTTGATCAAAGGTAAAGAGGATTTAAGATAACAAAATTAAAAACACTTACTTGAATTAAAGGAAAGAAACTAAAGGTGCAAATACAATAAAAATAACAAGGAATGAGAAATGGTGGAAGGGGTGGTTTGTCAAGCCACCCAACAACATGAAAATGAAACTAGGATCAGCTATATATAGGGGTGATTAGGGAGGAGCTTAGGAAGCTTCCTCCCTCTTTCCTCTTTGCCTTAATTGCACACTTAAGTCCTTTTCTTCTTTATCTTTTGTTAATCTTGGACTTTGTCTTGAGATTTCTTTAACTCGTCTTGATTTTTCTTTATAAATAAGACTCGAGTTCTTCGGCTTTTTAGAAAACTTCCGTCCTTTGACTTTTTCTTCGATAAATCTTCAGAATTGGTCTTGGACTTCCGTTCTTTTTCCACTCTTGATCTTTCGACTTCATCTTTCGTCTTTTTCTTTGATAAAAGCCCGTGAATGCCGTGTTTTCTCCACTTTTCACCTTTTCGTCCTAAATCACAACAAAAACACAAACCACGCATAATTCCGACATAAATGATATAAAATACACGTTTTGGCTCGGTTATTATTGCAATTAAGTGGTAAAAAGGATGGGTGTTTTCACACCTATCAGAGATGCATATGATGAAGAAGAGAAATCAAAATTGATTGATGATCTTGTAAGGGAGCAACAAAGATTCTTTGCTGAAAAGAGAAGGAAAGAAAATATTAAGCCTCCAACTACTATGCAGATTAGAAATCAGATGATGAACTTTTTAAAGAAGGTAAAAGGATTTCTCATATTCAACTGGTCAAAAAGAATTTTGAAGAAATCAAGACTTTGTATGAGCAAAGTAAGAGGACTGAATTGAATTTTGTTGAGATTGGATCTAAAGCAGACAAGAAAGCTGTTGAAGAACTCAAATAACATCTACAACAACAAATAAAATTTGGTAGTACTCCTATAATTGAGCCAAGTACTGCTGAACCTATAAGTACATCTCCACCTATCAAGACCACTTATGTGAGGAAGAATAGAAAGGAGAAAGTAAGTTCAAGGGAGGAAGAGACTGCTTAAAGAATGAATACAAGAGTTGAAACTTAAGGTATTGCTCAGACTGAAAATGTACAAACAGTACATACACAGTCAACAATACACACAACAGTACATACTGAGGAAACGGTACATACAAGCTTAGAAGAGGGTTCAATAGAACTTGAGGGAATTTCCAAGAGTGTTAAAAGGAAAAGATCAACAAAGCTAAAGAAGAAAGCTAAGAGAGCTAAGACAACAGCAGAAGATAGTGATGATGATGAGAGCTTAAGGAAGTACTTGAAGATTGTGAAATTTGATGATCAATGTATTGATACAAAGATTTTTGGAAAAAGAGCATCCATTGTTAAGTGGATTTACTCTACAGATCAAGGACTTGAAGCTCATGGAATTCAGAGGACTGATGGCACAACAAGAATATTCAGACTTTTGGAAGATATTCTTCACATTCTTAACAGACAAGATATTCAAGATCTTTTAAGGTTAGTTCAAGAAGCTAGTGCAGGTAAAACTGAAGTATCACTATTATATAGGGAATTTCTCTTTATGTATGAGCCACACAACTGTGATCAAGAAATGTTGAAGGTATTAGAGGATCGGGTTCCTAGTTACTGGAGATATTACAGGTCATGTGGATTGCATATTTTGGATGTAGATGATGTTACATACTAGATGCTGCAAGAGAAAACTTACCCCTTCAAAAGAAGATTGTTGGAAAGGATGTTAGAAAAACAATTAGAAGTTACAGAAGAATCTGCTGATGCTTTGGAGTTGATCAGAATGGTTAAACAACAAATCAAGGATTTGAAAGATGAGGAAGAAGCTGAGAAAGAATCTTAAGTGTTTGACTTTCAGTCACACTTCATAAATGGTTCTCAGTTCACCATGTCTAACACACATAAGAACTGGCTAGTCCATAAGCAAACGATTTGTGGTAAAGACTTATCAAATCCGTTGAAAGCTGATAGTTTGCTAAAAACTATATGGTTCTAACTCACCTTGTTTCGAGACAAAGAGTTGGCTAGTCCTAGATAAACGGTACTAGGTAAAGACTTCATCAAATCCGTTGATGGTTGACAATTTACCAAAAATTGTAAGGTTTTCATTACACCTTATTCTTTGTGAATAAAGTATTGGCTATTCCAGAGTGTACGGCTAACTGGTAAAGAATTTATCAAATCCGTTGATAGCTGGTGATTTGCTAAAAATCATGAAGCCAATACAGATTGGTGTTTGTTGTTAACTGTTTTATTTCAGGTATGAAGATTGCAGGCAAAGAAGTACTAAAATATAATACTTAGAAGGTTTTGTTATCTTCAAATCAAGAGAAAGATTTATGATCAAGAGTTAAAGGACTAAACTCAAGAAGACAATAACTGATGCTGCAAAGACGAATGAATATTTAGAAGACACAAGAAGATCATAGTTTGAAGACAAAGATGATGCTCATAATGTTTGAAGATTATCTTATCAGAAGAAGATCTACATTTGAAGTGTTTGGCTACATTCAGTTGGATACAAATACAAATTACCAAGTTCAATCCAAGGATGAAGAAAAGACTGAAGACATGTATTTTTAATACATCCAGTACAAGAGAAACAAGAAGACAACAAGTTATCATTTCTTGTTTAGGGGAGGATTGTTGGAAATTATTTGTTAAGTGTCAAGTACCGTTAGTATATTCCAAGTACTGTTAGTGTTATGTAAGTACCTGTTGGAAATACGTTTTACGTATTTATGAAGGATCGGTCGCTCCAACGATAATTATGTAATGGGCTCGTGATCTACTTAGTAAATGTATAGTCCATATAGCCCACATGTAGGGTGGGCTATATATATCCCCTCCTAGCATGTTAGAAGGGGTTGGTCATTTTCACATTTCAATATTTAATCTTTACTTTCTCTCTCTACTCTTCTCTTTTCTCTCCTTTCTCTCTCTACTCCATCATCTCCCTTCTCATCTTTCTTATATTTATCATTTAATCAACCATCTTTATCAATCTAATCAATCATGTAGGATAGGCCAAAGATCTCGTAGACCTTCAATTGGTATCAAGAGCCAAGGTTTGATTGGTTTATTCTTGCTTTTATTTTTTTATTGATTTTGGTGGGTTTTGATTTAATCAAGCTTTTATCTTAAAAAGTTTGTATTTTTATGCTTTAAATCATGTCAAATCTTTAGATTTACTTAATTTTTAGATAAAAAATCACAAATTTTTATACAAAAATCAAAAACTTTTATTATCAAATCTTAAAAAGTTTGTGTTTTTATAAAAAGTTTGTGTTTTTCTCCTTTTAATTTTGTATTTTTATTGATAAAACCCTTTCTATTTTGATTGCATTTTTGTTTGAATTCTTTAAATTGAACTTTTAATTTTATCCTTTTTTATTTTTTTTATATCAGTTTCCACTTTTATTTTTTATTATTAGTTTTTCTTTTATCAGTTTTTCATAATCGGTTTTTTATAATCTTTTATTTTTTTATATAACCTTTTTATTTTTTTTATATATAATCAGTTTTTATAATTTTTTTATATAATCAGTTTATCATATATGGCTTGATTTTCGTTTATCAGTTTATCAGTTTTATCGTTCTCTGTTTTTTCTTTTTTGGTCAACTGCGGTTTTCTGTCATTCATCATCTTACTGTCCTTCAGTCCTTTATCATCACACAAACTCATCAGATTCTTCCGAACCAAAAGTTCCGGATCAAAGAAAGTTCAGAATCAAGAAAACTTCCGAGCGAAGTTCCGAACGAAGTTCCGAACGAAGTAAGTTCCGAACGAACGAACTTCCGAACGAAGCATTGACAATTCAAACAAAACGGGAAACATTTTGACTCGACACCAATACTCGAACCCTACACTCGTCTCGACTCCAAATCCCTCTCGGACACCACTCAAACCCTCGACCCTCCCACAAACTCTCGACAAACTCGACTCATTTTTTTACAGACCCTCTCACCCCAACAACTCTCACCTCACAAGACCCTCAACACCAACCGACACCTACACTCATCTCTCGTCTCACACAACACTCTCCCCTCACGACACAACACCCTCACGACACAACACCCTCACGACACAACACCCTCACGACACAACCCTCGACACAACACAACACCCTCACGTCACAACACCCTCCCTCATTATTAAACCCACAACTCTCGTTTAAAAACAACACCTAGACTTGTGAATCCAAACTCGCTTGACCGAACTGACTCATCCACAGACACCAAACTGACTCATTCCACACCCACCAAAAACTCGACACCACAGACACACCCTCATTAGACTCTCGATCTCAGTTTCACTTCAAACCTTCATCGATCTACAAACTCAACCCAAGCCTGACAAGAAAGACTCGACAGATGAGAGAAAAACCATTGATTAGACAAGAAAGCACCTACCCGAGACCTAATTAAAGATCTTGAAGACATTTTTCTTGATCATTCCTGCGAAAATCAGAGAGACGGAGGTGTAATTTTTTTGAGAGAGAACAGATTAGGTTGTGTTTACAAAGTGTTTGAGTGAAGAGAATAGGTGTAAGCAGATTAGATAATTATTTATGAGATAGATGTTGAGTGTGTAGTTTTTAAATCAAGTTTAGTTTGATTTGAGTTCTGGTTGAGATTAGTTGAGTTTAGCAGATCAGGGTAACTGTGTTTTGAGAGTAAGGAGAGTTTTACAGTGACGGAGGAAACAAAGTTGTGTTTTTGAGTTTATGAGGAGAGAGAGAGAGAACTAGAGGATAAATATAATTCTAGGGCGGAGGTTACGAGGGAATTGGGTGGGCTTTGGGTTGCCACGTATCCTTCCTCTACCTTACACGTTTTGACAAAAGTCTACATATAACGTTTTTTTCCTTTTTTTTTTTAAATATCCGATTTTTTTTTTTGAATTTTCTATTTTTAGTTAACTAATTTTTGGAAAAATTGTGATAAAAGTTATTTTTATTATTTTTTTTCAAATATCAGATTTGTTTCATTTTTTATTTTTTATTTTTATTTTTATTTGAGTGAAGTAAACTTGTTTTAAAGTTAAGTTAAACTTTTTATATTTTATATTTTAAAGTTAATTTTTTTTAGTTAGTTAGTTAAGTTCATTTTGGATTTGGTACATCGTATTGCGACGGGTATTCCGAAAGAACTAAAGTGGTAAAATATTTGATGGCCCGGTCATTTTATTTCTCGTCGTTTGGATTTATTCGTTGACGCGCTTTATTTTTAGAGTGAACTGCGTTTGCTTTGGAATCCGGTTTGTTTTATCAACATTTGAGCTGATAAATATTATTGAGCCGAGCGAAAGATATTTTTCCTGACAAAGATCCATGATTGTTGTAAAATTACTCCTTTAGGAAAAGAGAGCAATAAAATAGGGCAAGTGCACGACGATTTAGGAAAACCGTGTGTGAATGACCCTAGGTGAGTTCGTTCTCGAGGAGGCAAGTGCGTTGTGTTAAGAATTGATTAATGATGTTTGTGATTATGAACAAGAAGAAAAGAATTGAGAAAGGAAAGAAAAGACGGTTACGACTACGAATTAAACTACGACGAAAAAGGCGTAAACGTAAAACCGTAAAAACTACAAAATTTAAAAAAAATTTCAACCTAAAAATTAATTATAAGCTAAACCAAGTCCAAAATAGTATAAATAAGAAATAAAATCTAATAAAAATATTTTAAAACCTTTTATTAATTAAATATTCAATTTTAAACGCTAATTAAAGCCCTAAAATTAAATATAATTAATCAAAATGTCCAAAATATGATTTTATTGAACAAATAACTTACTTATATTATCTAAAAACTAAAAAGTATTTTTTATAATTTTTAAATACTATTTTTCTATTTTTAAATTACTAAAAACTATTTTAAAATTAAAATAATTATAAAAAATAATTAAATAATGCTAAAAATAATCTACCAATTTTAAAAATCCTATTTTACTCTAATGAACAGTAGAAAAATGAAAAATCTTTAAAAATATTAAATTTTCCACTAAATGACAAAACTAGTTTAATTAAAACCCTAATTAACTTAGATTAATTCTAAAAATTAATAAAAAGATGAACAGTAAAATACTTTTTAACCAAAAACCTTAAAATATTATTCTAAGTCTAGGAAAATTGATTAAACTGAAAAATATTACTTTTTGGCACTAAAAGACAAAAATAGAAACTTTAAAGTTAATTAAAAATAGCTAATTAACCTAAAAATTACTAAATGAACAGTAAATAAAAATTTAATTAATCAGAAAAATCCTAAATTAAATAAGAAAAATAATGGCACTGGTTTGGAGGTCTAATTCAACTTTTGGAGCACTAAAGACAAAAAAGGAAGAAAACAGATAGTGACATGTGCTGGACTTTTGTCCTTTAGCTCAGCAGTGGTAAAAAAGACACTAGCAGTGGGAAAGGAGTTCCCACTGACAGTGTAAAATTTTGGTTTGTTTTTCAATAAGCTTAGGAAAGCTTATCTTGATAGCTTATTTGGGACAATAAGGCACCCTTATACTCTTTGGAGTATAAGGAGTCAATAATCACACAAAAGCAAGCAGTCACTTAACAAGAATAAGCACCAATTAAGCCCTAAAGTTACTGATTAAGCACTAAACAGGTCTGATGAACAATTGCTGATGTTTCATGCACAAATCTGAATTTTAAAACCTTATATCTTGGAAATAAGCTCACAAGCATGCATACAAGTGACACACAATCCTCAAACACCCTAAAATCTAGCAACCTACAAAGTTTGATAGCAAAATTACTCAAAAATCAGTCACACACAAGTAGTTTCTGATTTTAGCTATGTTTTACCTCTTTAAACATGCAAAAGTGTTTAAAACCTACTCAAACTGAAACCAAAGAGCATATAGCACTCAAATATAACCTAGGTGATGTTTCTAGACAGGTTTTAACATGAAATTTTATCACAAATTCTTGCTAATCCCTTGTCCCAAACACTCCTTTAATTCAGTAAACACAAATTTCTCAAACAAAACTGAATCAAACACAAACCAAACTTGATCAAATCCTTCTAAACATGCATATAATCACTACTTGATCAACTTCAAACCATCTTAACACACTTACAACACTTATCATGCAGAAATCATATAGAACACATTTTTTTTCAGAAACTTTAAAATTTGAAAAGTAAACAAGGAATACCTTGTTGGGCTTACTTCCAAGCCCAACAGTGGCTGATAAGCCACCTCCTACAAGCCCGGGCTTGTGCTGAGATTTATGATCAAGTAAGCAAAAATGGAAAAGGATTGGAGGTGGTCACTATTGACACACACTCCAACAATGTCTTCAAATGGAAATGGTATGGAGATCCTGCTAAGAGAAAAGAAAAAGCACAAGGTTTCTGTTTCATAAAACAAATGAGCCTCCAACAAGCTTATCAATTAAGCTGACTTTGGCTTATATTTGTTTAAAAAAAATGAAAACTGATGTAAATTTTTTACTTAAAACTTCTTCCAAACCAAATCAACAAGAGCTTTACTCTTCACATAAGCTTGATAATCAATGAATTATCAGGCTTATGGTCTTAGCTTAAAACCCTTGGATAATTTTCTAAAAGCTTAACAATCTTAGTAACCAACTGAATTTGAGAATAAAACTTGAAATGTAAATTGCATAAAAGTAAATGAGGTCCTTTTTGCTACTCATCAACAATCCAACACCAATTTTATTTCACTACATAAAATGTGGATTTACAAGTTTGTGACAAACGGAGAGAAAAAGAACAAGTAAATGGCTAAGCCCTAATGCCCTTTATATAAGGTCACAATCTTTCTAGAAGGCTGAAAACAAAAGCTAAACCCTAATGTTGAACTACCAAAAGTGCCCTTTGATGATTCCTGGAATATGTCAATAAGATGCTTGATTTTGAATTCGTCCCATGTGAATTCCTTGGAGTTT
The DNA here is from genome assembly GCA_025667525.1 of Glebionis coronaria. Lineage (NCBI taxonomy): Eukaryota > Viridiplantae > Streptophyta > Magnoliopsida > Asterales > Asteraceae > Glebionis > Glebionis coronaria. The sequence goes on along the minus strand of CM046880.1, from coordinate 323,434,373 downwards.
TGTGTATGCCAGCAGGTACAAGTGATCATAGACGTATATCTGGTCCTTTGGGAGCAAGTAAATGAGTTGGAGCCGTTGGATGACTGTTTATCTGTGTCTTGGAGTAGCAGGGGAGCCACGTGGGGGACCCAGGAGTTGAAGGTGATGGGTTTTGGGATGTGGGTTTAGATGGGGAGAGGGCAAATTAGCAATCTGGAGCTTAATTTTCTAAACCCCTTTGGTTTAAGTGAATTAGGGATTTAGGGTTCATGTGATGGGGGTAATTAGCAGAAAGGGGTAAATCCATTTGGGGGTTAAGGGTGATTTAAATATGTGTTTACCCCCAAATTTTTAAACTGATTAAATAAATCAGTTTTAAACAAGGATAGTGGGAATTGACGTGTAACCAGGGTGTGTTGTGATTGGCTATTTGACCAGTCATAGTGACGTGTCATGGGCTGATAGGGTGGGATAGGTTTTGTTGTCTGGCAGAAACAACCCTTGAACTCCTTCTTTCTTGTCCCTTTGTATTAAAACTTTATCAACGCCCAAAATGCATGTGACAACTTTGGCAAAGTTGTCAAATCTGGCACAACAAGTCTTAAAACTTGTTTTAAGGACTAAACATGCAATTTCTTCATATTCCAAGGACTGAATTTGCCATGTTTTCAAACTTCAAGGCTTTGACTTGTTGGTTGACTTCTTGGAGGACCATATTTGACAATTTAGATTTGTTGAGGGACTAAATTTGCCAATTCTTCAAAGTTAAGGGTCCTTTTTGTAATTTTGACAAACTTTAGGGACCAAACTTGTAATTATGAAGATACAAGGGTATAAAGTGTCAATTCTTCAAACTTGGAGGACCAATCTTCAATATTCTTCAAATCTTCAAGGGTTTTCTTTGGAAAATTCCTCGCTAGGGCTTGGTTCATCGTGCGGCTTCGTTTCCCGTGTTCGTTTTTGCGTGATTCTTGTGATCTTTTGTCATTTTCTCAATATCCGTACCTAAAATACACAAGCAACAAACACAAGCATATATTTGGGTATTTTGATGATATTTAATGCATTTTAAGTCCAAAAAGAACGATGAGACCATGTATAAAAGCCGTCTCATCACTCCCCCATACTAAACCATTGCCGTGCCCTCACGCAATGCTAGAATAAAGTATCGTAGCATCTCCAAAATTCATTTTTATTCACTTTATTGGAATGATAAACTAGCTACACTACTACTATTACTACTACTTGTGTTATAGACATAATGTATGATTTTCATCGCAAAATGGGACGTTTAGGTTCATAGAATAAGAACACGTGAATGCTTCGTTAGAAATAATTTCATCGTCCTCGATTTTCACTCTAATTCCATGCCAAGCGTGCAACGAGATCATTGTCATTATAAGTTAGTAATGCTAACACTACTCATATGCCCTAATCACGTACTTATTCTCCCATTATTCCTAAGTTGTATCTCTTATATTTTATTTTGTCTTGAATGTTTCACGATGATACATTGTTTGACTTATGCGATAATAGAGATTTAGGTCTAAAAATAGAGTCCTAACGGTGTAACTAAGACCATCAAATCAATAACCCCTCCTAATAGACAACGATGTCAAAAAATTAAGTTGACAAGAAGAATCGATAAACACGGTTTTATAACGGTTTTGAACATGAGACTTATTACCAAGACTTTTATACGCCCCCTAACGGAAGGGCCTTATTATCTTTGGTTTACCTCCATCTTTTATTCAACTTCGCCATGAAGCTTTTATTATGACTTCGGTCTTGCCTTGCCTTTTATTATCCGCCTCATCGGTGGTTTTATTAGCCAAAGACGTATATCCTCACGCTAAAGCGAATTTTGGATCTTTAAAGCTTCGAAGATTAAGGCTTGATTCACTTTCAATTTTGCATAGATTTTAGGCCTTGTGGGGCTTCAAATTGTTTGCTTGATTTAGGTGAGCACTTGAAATCTTATTATTGGGTGAAGCTTTCGATTATTCGGGTTGCCAATATTTCAAAACCGTGACGCTGGCGATACCTTAATGTCTTCCCAATTTAATTACACGGAAGCTACTAGAAAAGACTAGAAACCCAACAATCCTAACTAAACCGCTAAGTCAATATTTATTAAGCAAAAAATATTTACATGCGAAGGGAGAATAAGCAAACAACGAGAACACATGAGTTTTTGAAAGAATACGAGTACTCTACGTTTAGCATAGTAACTTATAATTAACTCTATCATTTCTCGTCCTCATTTAAGAGACTTAGCCTAATGTGTAGTTAAGGAATCAAAGCTAAGTGCTCAACACGCACGGTCGAGTCAAAAATTACTCTTATTCTCGCCATCGGAAAATCTACATTCGTGTCTTCAAACACTTATAAAACATGAGAAGAATTTTAAAATTTGGCCATTTTTAGCCTTATTTTGCAACAAAACGATAAACAAAACGATAAACTTTGGAAAGCATGAGGGTTTGGCAAGGCAAGTATCTATTCACCCCCCCATACTAAAGTTAAACATTGTCCTCAATGTTTCGAGTCTAGGGGTGCAAACACCCCCATACTAGAGACGTAGTCGAATGCCTAATCTAGCATGGAAAGGGTGTAACCATTAAATTAATAGCCGTTTATGAAGTGTGCTAAAAACCTAAGGTTAGAACAATAAAGGATATATCATGGATATTGAGAAATGTCTCCAATAGCAAACGATCGAGTGCTCCCATAAAACGAACACGAGAGGCTCCAATCGCGAAGATCATGATCTAAAAACCACATATCACAAACAACCATGGAACAAAGATTGGAAGGGCACGAATCCCCACACGTAAGCTACATTAGACTAAGAAAGCGATAATATGTACATAGGATAAGCATGGGACTCCCCCACGAGGCACCTCGTTTTTGATTACCGAGTCATGAGCTCGACTCGATCCCCTCAATACTAATTATCATTGGGGAAGGTGACTTGGTCGAGGTAGTTCAAGGATGGAACTTCCCCGCCAAAGTAGTGCTTCAACCTATGTCCATTCACCTTGAAGTTAGGACCATCATCTTGAGCTAGCTCGATGGTCCTATACGGAAACACTTGAGTCACGGTGAATGGACCGGACCAACGGGATTTCAATTTACCGGAAAATATTTTCAATCTTGAATTAAAAAGTAAAACTTGATCCCCAATGTTAAAAACCCGGTTTTTAATTTTTGAATCATGCAACTTTTTAGTTTTCTCTTTATAAATCAATGAATTTTCATAAGCAATGTCTCTCAATTCATCCAATTCATTTAATTGCATTTTCCGGTGTTTTCCCGCGGTCTCCATGTCATCATTACAATGCTTTAGGGCCCAATAAGCCTTGTGTTCTAACTCGATAGGCAAATGACAATTCTTTCAATACACAAGCTTATAGGGAGTGCACCCAATGGGCGTCTTATGAGCGGTCCTAAAGGCCCATAAAGCATCGTCTAACTTATCCGACCAAGATTGTCGGTTTTCCCCCACGGATCTCTCCAAGATCCTCTTTAATGCTCGGTTTGAAACCTCGACTTGCCCACTCGTTTGTGGGTGATAAGCCGTAGAAAGACGATGTGTAACCCCATATTTCCTTAGAACCCTTTCGAATTGGTCATTACAAAAATGGGTTCCACGATCGCTTATGATAGCACGAGGGGTTCCAAACCTAGCAAACAAACTTTTCAAGAACTTAACTACCACACGAGCATCATTAGTGGGCAAGGCCTTCGCCTCCACCCACTTAGAAAGGTAGTCAACCGCAACGAGAATGTACTTATTACCACGAGATGATGGGAACGGCCCCATAAAGTCTATGCCCCAAACGTCAAAGATCTCACATACTTGAATGATATTTTGTGGCATTTCATCTTTTTGTGAGGCTTTTCTTTGTCGTTGGCATGAATCACAAGACTTCACAAGATCTTGTGCATCTCGGTAAATAGTAGGCCAAAAGAAGCCGGCATCAAACACCTTTTAGCCGTGAGATTAGCACCGTGGTGACCTCCCGTGGGCCCCTCATGGCAAGCTCTAAGGATGTTAGAAGCTTCGGTGCCAAATACACAACGGCGGATGATTTGATCCGCACAAGTTCGAAACAAGTAAGGGTCGTTCCAAAAATAGAACTTGACATCACGAAAGAATTTTCGTTTTTCTTGAGTTGTCATACCCTTAATGATGAAATTACCCGCATGGTAATTTGCAAAATCCGCAAACCATGGGGTAGAAGAATCAAGTTTGGAATTCACTACACCAAGTGTTTCAAGCGGAAATGTTTCGGTGATTTCCTTAGGCTCGTAAACACTTTGCTGAGGATCTTCCAAACGAGAGAGATGATCGGCCGCTAGATTCTCGGCTCCTTTTTTGTCAACGATTTTGTGATCAAATTCTTGAAGGAGGAGAATCCAACGAAGTAATCTCGGCTTTGCATCTTGTTTAGCCATGAGATACTTTATAGCCGAATGGTCCGTATACACTATTCATTTCGTCAAGACGAGGTAAGGTCGGAATTTCTCAAATGCATACACCACGGCAAGGAACTCCTTTTCCGTTGTAGTGTATTTAAGTTGAGCCTCGGTCATCGTCTTGCTAGCATAGTGAATAGGCAAGAACTGCTTATCATGACGTTGCCCCAAAACGGCCCCAATAGCGTAGTCACTTGCATCACACATAAGCTCAAAGGGGAGGTTCCAATTTGGAGCAACAAGAATGGGAGCTTCGGTAAGTTTCCTCTTAAGGATCTCAAAGGCTCGTACACAATCTTCGTCAAAGACAAAACGTGCTTCTTTTTCAAGAAGATGTGTAATGGGTCGAGAAATCTTCGAGAAATCCTTGATGAATCGTCGATAAAAGCCCGCGTGGCCTAGGAAACTCCTAACTCCCTTGACGGTTTTGGGATGAGGTAATTTGGCGATGACGTCTACCTTAGCTTGATCTACCTCAATCCCCGCTTTCGAGACCTTGTGCCCTAAGACGATTCCACTCTTGACCATAAAATGACACTTTTCCCAATTGAGCACAAGGTTGGTTTCCTCACAACGTTTTAACATTCTCTCAAGGTTCGACAAACACGAAGTAAAGGAATCACCAAACACGGAAAAGTCATCCATGAAGACTTCCATCGTCTTCTCGATCATATCATGAAAAATAGCCATCATGCATCGTTGAAAAGTTCCCGGTGCATTGCAAAGTCCGAATGGCATTCTACGATGAGCAAACGTTCCATATGGACACGTAAACGTAGTTTTTTCTTGATCACGAGGATCGATGGGAATTTGGAAGTAACCGGAAAAACCATCTAAAAAGCAATAGAAATCGTTTCCCGCAAGACGCTCCAACATTTGGTCCATGAAGGGCAAGGGAAAATGGTCTTTTCAAGTGGCTTCATTTAACTTTCGATAGTCAATGCACACTCTCCATCCGGTCACGAGTCTAGTGAGAATTAACTCGTTGGCATCGTTTGGCACAACGGTCATCCCTCCCTTTTTAGGGACACAATGAATAGGACTCACCCAAGGGCTATCGGAAATAGGGTAAATCATTCCCGCGTCAAGGAGTTTAAGGACCTCCTTTTTTATGACGTCGTGAATTTTGGGGTTCACCCTCCTTTGACTTTGGATTGTTGGCTTGAAATCTTCCTCCATTAAGATTTTGTGGGTATAAAACTTGGGATCGATCCCCTTAATGTCGGATAACTTCCACGCAATCGCCCCTTTGTGGTCCTTAAGAACATCGACAAGTGCGGTTTTTTCATCATTCGAAAGTTCCTTCGCAATAATAACCGGCAACTTGTCGTCCTCCTCCAAATAGACATACTCGAGGTGAGGAGGTAAATCTTTCAACTCGAGAATAGGTGGTTCCTCAAGTGAAGATTTGGGCTCGATACTCATAACCTCCTCGGGTGGAGGAAATGGGAAATCGTTGAGAAAATCCTTGATAATCGAGAAGTCCTCATAGTTGTCGAGGTCTTCGTCACAAGTACGTGGAACATCGAATTCTTCCAACGTAAAACCACCACCTTCGAAAGGAGTGAAGGTTGGTGACGAATTATCAAGAATTGGATCTAACATAGTGGGATTGCCACTAGTTTCTTCATCACCAAACCCTAAAACTTCTTGTGAAAATTCCTCGCAAACCACGTCGATCATATCAACGAGGTTTATGGTAGCAACGGAATAAACATGAGAAAGTTGAGAATTTTGAGTTGCGTTTATAACAAGTTCCTCGTCGTTGAAACGTAAGGTGATCTTTCTAGCATGCACATCAATCAAAGCCATAGACGTATCTAAAAACGAACGACCTAAAATAAGAGGAACTTGAGGATCCGTGGGGATGTCAACAACAATAAAGTCTACGGGATAGTAGAACTTCCCCACTTTCACAAAAACGTCTTCCGCCAAACCACATGCAAGAATCGTGGAATGGTCGGCCAACTCAATAGACATTCGTGAAGGAGTAAGATTAGGAAGATTGAGCGACTTGTAGATTGCAAGTGGCATCAAGTTAATGCTAGCACCAAGATCGGCCAAGGCATAGCATTCCTCCATATCTTGAATTGCACAAGGGATCAAAAATTTACCGGGATCACCGACTTTTTGAGGTATGCGATTAAGATAAACCGACGAACAACTAGACTTTTGGTGTAATTTCTCCTTGTTGTTCAACATACTCTTAAAGTTAGCGGCAAATCGAGGCATCATGACCAAGGCATCGGCGAAACTCACATTAAAGTGCAAATCACGAAACATTTTCATAAAAAGCTCAAATTGATAGTTGTCGCGCTCTTGTCGTTTCTCCTTCATAAGTCTCGATGGATAAGGCAAGGGTGGTGTGGGTTGGGGCATAGGCATAGCCTTTGGAATCTCGGGTTCCAAAATGGGTGATGGGTCAACCGTAGGTGTGGCATGAGCGGTACTTTGTGGGCTTGAAATATGCTCCTTTTCGACCACCACCTCGGGTTCTTCCTCAATTTCCTCCACCGTTGGAGTAATTGGTTGAGGAGTCGGTTCTTTAAGTGCCTTACCACTACGTGTGGTAATCACTTTCATCTCTCCCTTCGGGTTTGAAACGGTGTTACTAGGCAAACTACCCGAAGTAGAGGCTTTGTTTCCCATTACGGCTTCTAAAATTGCATTAAGCTTAGCATCTTGACTACTAAACTTCAAATCTTGGCTAGCGGCTTTTTGGTCAATTCTTTGTTCAAGCCTAGCATGACTTTGCTCTATCTTGTTGTTTTGACCTCGAATTTGGTTAGCAAAATCATTTTTCAATTCATTTCTCATGGCTAGATTTTCCTTAATAAAATTAGCTAACTCCTTTGCGTTCTTAGCCGTCTCCTTAGCTTGATTAGCCATTTGCTCTTGAATGTTTTCCACAATCTTATCATTTGAAGTAGCGTAATTCAAAAAGTCTATTGGAAGTTCTTTATTATTTTGAAGACCTTGACTTGCATTTTGAAAATTACGGTTTTGATTTTGATTTTGCAATTGGCTACTACTACTACTCCCTTGATTCCCATAGTTGTTATTACCCTTATAATTGTTCCTTTGATTGCTTTGGTAACCAACTTGATTGTTTCGATAATTGTTAGCATTTTGGTTTGGTGAAAAACCCGGTGGAGTCAATTGATTAGTGCGAGGAACTTGACCGTTTTGGTTATAAGTTCCCGCGGCCGCGAAGGCACTCGAAGTGTTACCACCGTTGGTAATGCACTCGGAATAATCGTGAGCTCCACCACAATACATACAAGAAACCTCAACCGCTTTAATCGTAGCGGGAGCGGGTTGTTCACCAACTTTAAACTCAACTAACAAGCCTTTCACTATATCAAAAATTTTATTCTCCAAATTAGCCTCGACTTGGCAAGCATCAACGGTGTGTGACAAACTAGGTGAAGATGAAGACGAGGCCTTACGAACACTCGACGTGCTACGAGGACTATACACCTTAGACCTATTCTCAATAATTACCAATGCTTCCTCGACCGTCTTACACAAGAAATTACCACCCGCGGCGGCATTAAGATAATCACGCTCATGATCGTTCAAGCCATTGTAAAACGTGTCTATTTGATGCAAGTCGGAAAAACCATGATGAGGACATTCGTGCAACATTTCTTTAAACCTATTCCAAGCCGTTGAAAAACTCTCATTAAACTCTTGTGAAAACTTTGAAATCTCGTTTTTCAAGTGCGTAGTCTTAGAGGGCGGAAAAAATTGGTTCACGAATTTTGAAACGAGATCCTTCCACGTCAATATAGAATTGGGTGGCTCTTTCTCTAACCAAATTTTTGCGGGCCCCGCTAAGGAATACGAAAAAAGCATCATCTTAATCGAGTCGTTTGAAACATCCTTAAACTTGCATGTGGCGGTGAGACGATTAAATTGGCGAATGTGGTTATGCGGGTTGTCCTTTTCGTCCCCTCGAAACTTGTTGTTTTGAATCATGGACAACAAACCCGTCTTAACCTCAAAATTCTCCGCAAGGATAGCGGGAATCACAATCGCTTCTCCATAACCCTCGGTGGGTGCTTGAAGCAACTCCATCATAGTTCGATTAGCCATGGGTGCTTCTTTCACTATAATGGGTTCGTCAATAGGAGAGTCCTCACTAGTAGGAGTGAGTGATTTGTTTCTTCGTTTACGAGCACGTCTAGCTTTAGAGCGAGTTTGCATAAACGTCACGTACAACGAGAAGGCGAGCAAAGAAGATTCTTTTTGGTGTTTTTACTTTTTCAATTTTTTTGTGGTTTTTGATTGTTTTTAACTTTTTTTGGATTTTTTGGAATGTATTAAGTAGACCAAAATCTACAAATCTCCTCCTTAATCAAATCTCTCGATTAAAGAAGCCTCAAGGAATGAAAACGAACACGTGAAGTGAACGCCTTCGATGACTTTAGAACGATGGTGGAACACCAAATCGTTCAAGAGGGTTTAATCAAATGAAACCAAGAAAATATATATGATACTTAGTAATACTTTGGGCGGCAAAACCCTCGATTCACTCTCAAAATCAAATACGCACAAGCAAGCGGAGGAAACGAGGCGGCGCGAAGCACTTAAGAGCCTTTTTCCTTTAGGTCGTGAAATACAACCGCCTTATACCCACCTTATAGTTTGTATTATCAAAATCAAGCTTCACGAAAGTATTTATCTATTTTTGCCTTTTTTCTTTGGTTTGAGATTCGAATACAATGATCGAGTGATGAAATCCCGAATCAAGGTTGTGATTGCTCACGTATTTGGAGTACTTGTAAATTTATTGTTCTACGTATACAATATAGTAATAATATTCACAAAAATCGAAAAACGATAATACGTATTAATAGAGTGCTATTAATACAAATACTTTTATGGCTATATATCAAAACAACAATGGTTCAACCAAAACACAACACGCCTCCCCGGCAGCGGCGCCAAAATGATTGTTGTAAAATTACTCCTTTAGGAAAAGAGAGCAATAAAATAGGGCAAGTGCACGACGATTTAGGAAAACCGTGTGTGAATGACCCTAGGTGAGTTCGTTCTCGAGGAGGCAAGTGCGTTGTGTTAAGAATTGATTAATGATGTTTGTGATTATGAACAAGAAGAAAAGAATTGAGAAAGGAAAGAAAAGACGGTTACGACTACGAATTAAACTACGACGAAAAAGGCGTAAACGTAAAACCGTAAAAACTACAAAATTTTAAAAAAAATTTCAACCTAAAAATTAATTATAAGCTAAACCAAGTCCAAAATAGTATAAATAAGAAATAAAATCCAATAAAAATATTTTAAAACCTTTTATTAATTAAATATTCAATTTTAAACGCTAATTAAAGCCCTAAAATTAAATATAATTAATCAAAATGTCCAAAATATGATTTTATTGAACAAATAACTTACTTATATTATCTAAAAACTAAAAAGTATTTTTTATAATTTTTAAATACTATTTTTCTATTTTTAAATTACTAAAAACTATTTTAAAATTAAAATAATTATAAAAAATAATTAAATAATGCTAAAAATAATCTACCAATTTTAAAAATCCTATTTTACTCTAATGAACAGTAGAAAAATGAAAAATCTTGAAAAATATTAAATTTTCCACTAAATGACAAAACTAGTTTAATTAAAACCCTAATTAACTTAGATTAATTCTAAAAATTAATAAAAAGATGAACAGTAAAATACTTTTTAACCAAAAACCTTAAAATATTATTCTAAGTCTAGGAAAATTGATTAAACTGAAAAATATTACTTTTTGGCACTAAAAGACAAAAACAGAAACTTTAAAGTTAATTAAAAATAGCTAATTAACCTAAAAATTACTAAATGAACAGTAAATAAAAATTTAATTAATCAGAAAAATCCTAAATTAAATAAGAAAAATAATGGCACTGGTTTGGAGGTCTAATTCAACTTTTGGAGCACTAAAGACCAAAAAGGAAGAAAACAGATAGTGACATGTGCTGGACTTTTGTCCTTTAGCTCAGCAGTGGTAAAAAAGACACTAGCAGTGGGAAAGGAGTTCCCACTAACAGTGTAAAATTTTGGTTTGTTTTTCAATAAGCTTAGGAAAGCTTATCTTGATAGCTTATTTGGGACAATAAGGCACCCTTATACTCTTTGGAGTATAAGGAGTCAATAATCACACAAAAGCAAGCAGTCACTTAACAAGAATAAGCACCAATTAAGCCCTAATGTTACTGATTAAGCACTAAACAGGTCTGATGAACAATTACTGATGTTTCATGCACAAATCTGAATTTTAAAACCTTATATCTTGGAAATAAGCTCACAAGCATGCATACAAGTGACACACAATCCTCAAACACCCTAAAATCTAGCAACCTACAAAGTTTGATAGCAAAATTACTCAAAAATCAGTCACACACAAGCAGTTTCTGATTTTAGCTATGTTTTACCTTTTTAAACATGCAAAAGTGTTTAAAACCTACTCAAACTGAAACCAAAGAGCATATAGCACTCAAATATAACCTAGGTGATGTTTCTAGACAGGTTTTAACATGAAATTTTATCACAAATTCTTGCTAATCCCTTGTCCCAAACACTCCTTTAATTCAGTAAACACAAATTTCTCAAACAAAACTGAATCAAACACAAACCAAACTTGATCAAATCCTTCTAAACATGCATATAATCACTACTTGATCAACTTCAAACCATCTTAACACACTTACAACACTTATCATGCAGAAATCATATAGAACACATTTTTTTTCAGAAACTTTAAAATTTGAAAAGTAAACAAGGAATACCTTGTTGGGCTTACTTCCAAGCCCAACAGTGGCTGATAAGCCACCTCCTACAAGCCCGGGCTTGTAATGAGATTTATGATCAAGTAAGCAAAAATGGAAAAGGATTGGAGGTGGTCACTGTTGACACACGCTCCAACAATGTCTTCAAATGGAAATGGTATGGAGATCCTGCTAAGAGAAAAGAAAAAGCACAAGGTTTCTGTTTCATAAAACAAATGAGCCTCCAACAAGCTTATCAATTAAGCTGACTTTGGCTTATATTTGTTTAAAAAAAATGAAAACGGATGTAAATTTTTTACTTAAAACTTCTTCCAAACCAAATCAACAAGAGCTTTACTCTTCACATAAGCTTGATAATCAATGAATTATCAGGCTTATGGTCTTAGCTTAAAACCCTTGGACAATTTTCTAAAAGCTTAACAATCTTAGTAACCAACTGAATTTGAGAATAAAACTTGAAATGTAAATTGCATAAAAGTAAATGAGGTCCTTTTTGCTACTCATCAACAATCCAACACCAATTTTATTTCACTAAATAAAATGTGGATTTACAAGTTTGTGACAAACGGAGAGAAAAAGAACAAGTAAATGGCTAAGCCCTAATGCCCTTTATATAGGGTCACAATCTTTCTAGAAGGCTGAAAACAAAAGCTAAACCCTAATGTTGAACTACCAAAAGTGCCCTTTGATGATTCCTGGAATATGCCAATAAGATGCTTGATTTTGAATTCGTCCCATGTGAATTCCTTGGAGTTTTGTGTATGCCAGCAGGTACAAGTGATCATAGACGTATATCTGGTCCTTTGGGAGCAAGTAAATGAGTTGGAGCCGTTGGATGACTGTTTATCTTTGTCTTGGAGTAGCAGGGGAGCCACGTGGGGGACCCAGGAGTTGAAGGTGATGGGTTTTGGGATGTGGGTTTAGATGGGGAGAGGGCAAATTAGCAATCTGGAGCTTAATTTTCTAAACCCCTTTGGTTTAAGTGAATTAGGGATTTAGGGTTCATGTAATGGGGGTAATTAGCAGAAAGGGGTAAATCCATTTGGGGGTTAAGGGTGATTTAAATATGTGTTTACCCCCAAATTTTTAAACTGATTAAATAAATCAGTTTTAAACAAGGATAGTGGGAATTGACGTGTAACCAGGGTGTGTTGTGATTGGCTATTTGACCAGTCATAGTGACGTGTCATGGGCTGATAGGGTGGGATAGGTTTTGTTGTCTGGCAGAAACAACCCTTGAACTCCTTCTTTCTTGTCCCTTTGTATTAAAACTTTATCAACGCCCAAAATGCATGTGACAACTTTGGCAAAGTTGTCAAATCTGGCACAACAAGTCTTAAAACTTGTTTTAAGGACTAAACATGCAATTTCTTCATATTCCAAGGACTGAATTTGCCATGTTTTCAAACTTCAAGGCTTTGACTTGTTGGTTGACTTCTTGGAGGACCATATTTGACAATTTAGATTTGTTGAGGGACTAAATTTGCCAATTCTTCAAAGTTAAGGGTCCTTTTTGTAATTTTGACAAACTTTAGGGACCAAACTTGTAATTATAAAGATACAAGGGTATAAAGTGTCAATTCTTCAAACTTGGAGGACCAATCTTCAATATTCTTCAAATCTTCAAGGGTTTTCTTTGGAAAATTCCTCACTAGGGCTTGGTTCATCGTGCGGCTTCGTTTCCCGTGTTTGTTTTTGCGTGATTCTTGTGATCTTTTGTCATTTTCTCAATATCCGTACCTAAAATACACAAGCAACAAACACAAGCATATATTTGGGTATTTTGATGATATTTAATGCATTTTAAGTCCAAAAAGAACGATGAGACCATGTATAAAAGCCGTCTCATCAATCCAAGAATTTGTCATCGCACTTTCAATGGATTTTTTGAATTCGACATCGAACGAGGGAGAATCGCATAATTTGCAAGACGAAGTTAGTGATAATGGCATCACTTCATTTCAAATGCTTCAGTATCATCTAGTTTCTCTTTCACGGATTCAAGGAGGGAGCGAATTTGTGACAATCTTTGGTCATGATCGTCATATATTCATGGAATCGATGTTCACCATCTTGACCCAACTAGCAGAGCAACTCCACAATGAAAACTTTAATCACTCTGCATCGGCACTTGCATATAAGGCTCTTGTGACACAACTCACGCCTTTCCTCCAATTCAATATCATCAAGCCTGGAAGTTCAGTGATTTGCCAATCATTTCTTCGAGATACACATACCGAGCTTCGAGTTTTCCGTGATACAATTTTGAAACTCATGACATCGGTCTCGTCTTCGATTTATCAAAGATCACAACTTCAGCAAGTGTATGATAATGGAGTGCAAGAATCAATGACGCAGATGCAAAAGGAGATTGATCATACGGTTGACAACTTGGAGCATAACGATGGTAAGAGCACGGAATCAGGAGGACAACATGATACCAGTGGCACGTCGGGGAATGCTCACGAGATTTCTCTTGATGACACCTTACCCATTTATGACGCAGAACCTGCAAACATGGTACAATGTAATGTTGTTTATGATGTATATGCTGATGATATGCCGCATTTTGAGCATTCTGAACCTAATTATGACAAACATGGGATGGAAAAGAGTGATAGCACTTCTGATTCATCCGATGTAAGTCATAATGGGGGAGAGATTGTTAAGAAAGCTATAGAACATCATGATAATTGTCTTATAACTTCTTCATTGACTGCTTCTGATTCCAAGATTAGAGAGCTCGAAACGATTGTAGCTCGACAATCAAAAGATTTTGAGGATGCCAAACTTGAATTTTCTAAGAAAACGGACAAATTTGAAACATACTTTGAAAAACTTGAAAAGTCAAACGTTGTTCTTGAAAGAAAATTGGATCAAAAAGTTTTAGATTCTAAAGCTGAAAAGGATAATCTTTTGAAACAAATTAAGTTGCTTGAATCTAAGTTGGCATCCCAAGATGAATTGCTCAAAGAGAATGAGACCTTAAAAGCTCAAGTACAGGAAAAGGTTTTTGCTATAGCTGCGTTGAAAAACGAGTTAAGGAAAACTAGAGGACCTAGTGTGGACACTAAGCTTGAAAAACCATCAATCTTGGGGAAACCGCCTACAAATCAGTTCGTCAGACAACCGATTGTCAGACAACCTACTGCATTTAGATCCAAGCGACCACTATCCTCGAGACCGCGGTTTGCCTCCCAAGTTGATTTGGGTCATATTTCTAGAACAGTCACTCCACCAACTAGGCCTAATGTGACTAAATCAGTTGTAGCAAGACCTCATCACATGATTGCCCCTAGTTTCTCTAAGAATAGTTCAATGAACACGTCTAGAACTAGTTCAACTAATGTGCGCCATGATTTTGGTCAAAGGGAAGCTATTCAAAAGACACTTGTAAGAGATAGCAATATCCAACCTAGTCAGATGCCTTCTAGATTACCCAACACTGCTAACAGTAGCATGACGTCTCCTAGGAGCATCGATCAATCATCTAGGAATTACTCGGACATTAAATATGCTACTTGTAAAACATGTAGAAAATGTGTCTTTACGGCAAATCATGATTCTTGTATCAAGAAACTACTTAATGAGGTGAACTCCCGTGCTAGACTTAAATCCCAGTGGGTCGCTAAAATCAAACCCATTGGTAAAATGTGGCGCCCCACTGGTAGAACTTTCACTCTTGTAGGAAACGAGTGCCCTTTAACTAGGATTGTCTCCGATTCTACTAAGACTACTAGGGAGGAAATTGCAAAGGATGATACATCACTTAAGCCTGAACTTAAGGTTTTCTATAAAAGGAAACGTTTGCCAACTAAGACAAGTGAATCATCCCCTCAGGCCACCTCTGACACAAGAAAAGAAAACCGTGAACCCCCACGTGCTTCTAAAATAGATATCTCTAACCCATGCAAAAGTATACAAACTCCTAATGAGAATGCAGGTACCAAAGTTGATGTTCCAAAAGAACGAAGCGGTCCAATCGTTGTGTACCGTTCAACTAAGGACACTCTTAGAGTTTGGTTGCTGAAGAAGCAGATATCGAAGAAACAAGTGTCTCAGGGGATTCATGGTTAAGCTTACCAAGGACTTAAAGTCACATAACAGACTGTAACTCGATCTCAAAAGACAGGAAAGTTCATCTCGATGATGACTTATCCTAAAAACGAGAAATTCATTTTTCTCGGGCATGAGCTTATGTTAAAAACATTCCACGTTTTTAAGCTCATGCACAAGGACTATAGTCACATCACAGACTATAACTCGCTCTTCAAAGAAAGGAAAGTTTATCGCCGATGGTAAACTTATCCTAACAACGAGAAATTAATTTTTCTCGGGCATGAGCTTATAAAAAAACATTCCAAGTTTTTAAGCTCATGCACAATGGCTCCTCGTTAAATGACAGACGACGACCCGGACTTCAGAGACAGGGAAGTTTATCTACGCAACGATAACTTACCCTTTTAACAAGAAATTAAGTTTTCTTGGACACGAGCTTATCCTAAAACCATTCAAAGGTTTTAAGCTCGTGTAAATGGTTTATCATTAAATATCAGATGGTAACCCGTTCTTCAAATAAAGGAAAGTTTATCGCCGATGGTAAACTTATCCTCATTAACGAGAAATTAATTTTTCTCGGACACAAGCTTACGTTAAAACCATTCAAAGGTTTTAAGCTCGTGTACATGACTTACAGTTAAATGTCAGACTGTAACTCGAACTTAAAATAAAGGAAAGATTATCTTTTATGATAACTTATCCTCTCAACGAGAAATTCACCTTTCTCGGTCATGAGCTTGTATTAAAACATTCGAAGTTTTAAGCTCAGAAAGGAAAGTGTATATTTTAAATAATAGAACTTTTCCTCGTAACGAGAAATTAACCTTTCTCGGTCATGAGCTTTCCGTTAAAACAGTCAAAGTTTTCAAGCTCATGAAAACGACTTCTAAGTAAATGTCAGCTTAGAACTCGTCCTTCAGATAAAAGGAAAGTTTATCGCCGATGGTAACTTATCCTTAACAACAGGAAGTTTACAACTTCTCGGACTTGAGCTCGTTTTGTAAGATATTCAACATCTTAAGCTCAAGTAATTGTTTTTTCAAAACTTGGAACACAATTTTTCAAGAATTTTTTCAAAAGATTTTTCTAAATCTTTCAAAATTGTGTGTTCAAAATGTTTTGATAAAAAGAGCATGTCTTCTGGAATCGATAATATTTACGAACCTAGAAATGTCATTCAATAATGACACGGGGTTGTAAATAAAGTTCGAGCAGAAGTTTAAATGATTTAAAACATGCTTAAAATGGTTTGCTATTATTTCCGATAGTAACCCGCTTTTCACTTTGAAGTCAAGCATTTCACCGGAAAGCTTTGACTTCAGAATCCGAAGTTATCATCTCCACCAACCGTAGCAACTTACAATTGATATCTACATACTCGACGATGCGACTACTCAAACGGTGACTACAACTCTTTCAATAGAACACGGGTCAACAATTGAGGGGGAGCAATTGTCCAGCATTCAGAATCCTTGATGCCGAGAGTGCCAAGTTCACATATTGGTGTTAAGACAACGATATCAATCATACACATGGAGTCAAGAGATAACTTCAGAAGTTACGAGGAAGAACAACATTCGTGAACAAGAACCATGTGCTTCTTTCATATGATGTTCTCCATCATTCAGGTCCAACCTCGTAAATTGCTAATATTGTGAATTCATTATCATATATGATCTTTGCACGTGTTAAATACCTTACACTTGTGTTTAAAAGGTATTTAATTTACGTTTCAAGTAGACCCTCATTAATTTGAGGGGGAGCTTGTGTAATTCATGAAGATAATTGGATTTGCATTTTTCTTCCCAAATTTTCTTAAAACGCTATTAAATCAATTGATATTAAAAACATTGATTGAGTTAATATTTTTAATATGGGGGAGAAAATGTGATTTAATATGGGAAATGATTAATCACAAATGGTTTGACTTAACGTGCTAGCTCATCCCGACATGTGCGAAATGTTTTCGGATATCGTGGCATATGTTAAGGGGGAGCAAAATGGATTTGCACTTCAAAATGGATTTCATGGTGACATACACTTACCCAAAACATCTCTATTCACGATGATGAAGATTGTGGTGACATAAGGATGGTAGGATAGGTTAAAGTCCAATGATTCCTCTAGTACCGGAGGAATCTTCCCAAGGACATTCCATAGCTAGAAATAGTAGTCCTTAGGAAAGATGGAGAAAGATTGTGAACGTAGCTGAATGCCGACCAAGTACTTAAGTTAGCACTGGAACAATCACAACAAGGTGCTAGTTATGACGTATTGGTAAGCATTGAAGGGGTTGAAGAATGAAAAAGAATTGTAAAGATAAAGGGTGTAAAGAAAGAAGCCCTCCTTACAACCTTAGGCAGAAACCGGGTCAATTCATATGCTATTGAGATCATTTTTAATGATTCTTGATATTGAAGAAAGACATCATGGACCCAGTGATGCAATGCACAACCCTTCCCAGCTAACTCAAATATCTCTCAAAAGGTATTTGTTTTAATCACACGGAGATCAACACATTATCTATTGGTTTATTCACTCCGAATAAATTCGTATTGAAAAGGTGGCACTCCTCTCCAGCCTCCGATCACTAAAATCCAAAATGCACGATCGAGTCTAGAGCCATTTGAGATTATCAAATATCTCATTAGGACACACTTTCATATTTCCTTGCTTCTTCACACACTGTGAAAAGTAAGAAAGATCTTAAGAGTCCTACGCAAAATCTTCATGATCTTGCCTGAACATCCGAGTAATACGAAAGTATTTACAATGAAGATGGAAATCCTTCTTGAGCGAATATCAAAAAGCTCATGGTAGGTGACTTGTGCGATTCTTTATGAATCAAACTTGTGATAACTGGAAAGCAACAGTGGTTTAATTCTTAAATGAATTTAAACACGTTCCAGGCCTCTACGCAATATCTTAGTGATCTTGCCAGAACATTCAGAGTAATACTATTAAGTATTTACAGTGACGAATGGAAATCCTTCTAGTGTTAACATCAAACAGCACTTGGTAGGTAACTTGCAAGATTCTATATGAATCAAGCTAGTGACAACTGGAAAGCAACGACAGTGCGGTTCTTAATTGAACTTCACTTGTTCCAAGAACATGAATTGATGGCTTCAAATCATGCGGATAAGATTATCCAAATGATTCACTCTTTACGTTCGCAGTCAGCTTTGGACGGTCGAGTAAAGAGAACGGGTTTACCCGCGAAATCTTGTCAAGGAGGTTCTTTATTGAAACTACCTGCCACAAGTACGATATTTAATATCGTCCAACGGTCTTAACCGACCGGAGGTAAAATGCTACCGAATTAGAATGAAATGTTCAAGGCCATTTCATCCGTGTATATTGTTTGTTGCTAACTGTCTTATGAAGCGTAACAAGAAGGTGGCATTGCGGTGTACAATCCAGAAGAAGTCGTCACCACATGCTTATACTACATACAATTAGTACTTCAACAAATTCAAGAAAGCCTGAAGGTCAAGGCTTCCGCTGTATCAAACTCTGAAGCTTTCAAGAATTTAAAAGTATAAGTATGTGGAACATGAAGTCACGAAGAGGCAAATATCACAAGTGAAGAATGCACAAGGTCAAGGCAAGGAAACATGCTCAAGACTAAAGTCAAAGATCACATCAAGCATATTCACAAGAACAAGATCGAAGACTCAAGCATAGATGCTAGGTTTAAGATTTTGTAAAAAGATGTGACCTCCCTTAGGGGGAGATTGTTGGAAATACGTTTTTCCCAATAAAGTCTCGGTCACATCTTAGTTAGCATAGATCACGAGATATAGACTATTTAGAACTTTGTCTCTTGGAGCGACCTCCCTTAGGGGGAGATTGTTGGAAATACGTTTTACGTATTTATGAAGGATCGGTCGCTCCAACGATAATTATGTAATGGGCTCGTGATCTACTTAGTAAATGTATAGTCCATATATCCCACATGTAGGGTGGGCTATATATATCCCCTCCTAGCATGTTAGGAGGGGTTGGTCATTTTCACATTTCAATATTCAATCTTTACTTTCTCTCTCTACTCTTCTCTTTTCTCTTCTTTCTCTCTCTACTCCATCATCTCCCTTCTCATCTTTCTTATATTTATCATTTAATCAACCATCTTTATCAATCTAATCAATCATGTAGGATAGGCCAAAGATCTCGTAGACCTTCAGTACCGTTAGTGTTAACGCGGTACATAGTAAGTACTGCCACTTATAAAGTAAGTACTGCTATGATGATTAGGACGAAGATATCTTTGTATAAGATATGTCATAGTTATAGTTAGAGTATATCTTATGTGATATACCTAAATAGTTAGAATATTGATAATATATCGTCTGTGATATAGTTATCTTTATAGAATATTCTAAGGTTTCTAGGGTTCCTTACTCTATAAAAGGAACATAGGTACAATGTCTTTCATGTACCTCATTCAAGTCGATGAATAAGAGAATCGAATAGTTAAAAGTAATTCTGTTCTTACTGTGCTCTATAAGTTAGATTCCGCATAACTTATTTAGTGTTAGTAAGAGTGCTCAAAGTGTTTTAGTTTGATTACAAACTATTATACTAATTCTTAACAGAATATAGATCCAACCAAAGGGATCAACAGCATGTCAATATGTGTTCCAAAGGGAAGATGAGCTGGGATTAGCATAAACTATTCAACTTATTTGTCTTAAAAATGCACTTAAAATCAACACAGAGTATTCCAAGGTATTTGCACAAGCTTTGCAGGCCGAATTGGATGCCAGGACAGACTTAGCTGAAGCTGAAGAAAGAATAAAAAATGATGATTATTGAAGTGTTTCATAGTTGAATATTACTTTCATATTTTGTTTCACTTATGTTTTGTACTTGTAATTTCTTTTAAGTCATAATAAAATCATGAGGTATGTTTTTTAAGATCTGTTATGAGTAAGAAGAAGCTGTCATCTCACTTACTGTAACTTATGTAGATCTAGCTGTATTTATGTTTAAATAGGGGGAGATTGTTGGGAATCTAAGTTTATTAGATTCCCTGTATCATAGATTTAAACACAAATCAAGCTGTTTGATATTAACTTGCCTGTGCCTAGGAGGCAGGCAAGTATCACAAGACTCACAGAGATCTAATTCTCTGTGAGCAACCTCAGAGGAGTTCATGTTAGATACATTGTCAAGGAAGTCGAAGATTACTTGAAGACATACTCATTCGCTGTGATGGATAACAACCAAGTTGTATCAGGGACTCTGAGGGGTTGAGGGTTAACAGGGGTGGCAAGACCCTGTTAACACTCAATACACTTTGGACATACCTTAGTGTGTACGAGACTATGAAGAAAAGGGAAACTGTGTCAGCTCTGTTTCCCTAAAGCATTGTGGCAGACTACCAAGAATAGAAGAGCATCTTGTGACAGATGTCTGACAAGTGTCTGATTAGTGTAGTCACCATCAACCAGTACTTGGAGTCAACCTCGTACCACTATAAATAGGTTATGTAGCCTAGAGTTAATGTTTAACACTTTGACACATTTCACACATTAACTCTTAGAACTTGTTGAACCTAACAGCTGCGACTGTGTTCATAAGTTAGGTTTTAGTTTGTCCAAAGTGTGCACAACACATTGTCATCAAACGGTGTTATCCATAACACTTGTAATTCTTTATTATACAATAATAAGTATTACGTTTAAAAAGTAATTAAGTGTGTTGATTGTTTAGTTTATTGTTTTAAGCTTGGATTAGGGACTTTCAAACATTAATGTAAATACAAATTTAGTTGATTAGAGTTTTTAACATTTATTCGTGTAAAAAATCATCATCAAATATTCGATATCACATTGCACAACATATGACAAAAATTATTTTGGATCATTGTTTTTATTATTTTAAGGGACAAATTTTAACTATCCATTATTTAAGATTAAAAAAGCACAGATCGACTATTTTTGCAAAAATATCCAAAAGTTGCAAAAAACGACGAAGATACTAAAATCGTAAATATAACTAAAAACGATTATCATTAGTGATAAAAATAATAAAATATCAGTAGTGATAGAAGTAAAGATAGTTAGTGTGTAATATCACAATGATATTTTATTGTTTTATTACTAGTGATATTTCATTGCTTTCGCTAATGAAATATCACTACCGATAAATCATTATTTCGTCATATTTACAAGTTTAGTCCTTCCGTCCATCCGTCCATTTTTATAACTTTTCAAAATTAAGTCTCTCTATACTTTTTTTTTTTTAATTTTAAATTCATATTCACTACTAGTATCAGATTAGGAAGGTAAAGATGTACTCCACAACAGATACTCCATGTTAGTAGTATAATAAGTAAGTTAGATACATAACGTATAGATTCAGACATGATCCCATAATAATCATCAGTTAATCACTCACTATTTATTACACGTCTCCTTCAACCAACAACCACTCTCACCCACCACCTTCATCTTCATCACTCCCATTTTCACACACATAAAACCACCATCCAAACACCCCCCTAACTCACACTCATTTTTATCAAAACCAAAATATGAAGAAACTAAAACACTATTACTCACATCCAAACACCCCCCAACACCACCACCACAAATACATCATCTACCCTTTAACCCTAATCTCCATCTTCATCCTCCTAACCCTAACCCTAACCCTAACTTCCCCCACCTCAACCCTAACCCCGCCGTTCCTCCGTCGTGCTTCCATCTTCGTCGAACACAAGCTCCACCCTCTCCCTCCATCCCACGCGCCTCCACCTCCTCGTCTCGCCTACCTTATCTCCGGATCCAAACACGACGGGAAATCCCTTAAACGAGCTTTGTTGTCTTTGTACCATCCGAATAACGTATACGTGGTGCATTTGGATGGGGAGGCTTCGGTTGAGGACCGGATGGAGCTGGGGAGGTTTGTCAAAGGGAATGAGGTGTTTCGGAGGTTTGGGAATGTGGAGATGATTGAGAAGGCGAATTTGGTGACGTATCGAGGGCCGACTATGGTTGCGAATACGTTGCACGCTGCTGCGGTTTTGTTGAAGAAGTGGGACTGGGATTGGTTTATTAATTTGAGTGCTTCCGATTATCCGCTTGTGACTCAAGATGGTATAAATTTATAGAATTTTTAGTTTTTAAGTTAATGTAGGTGCATTTTGTACTTGACGGTAAAAATGTGTGCTTTTTAAGAAATGTAGGCAGGGCCGGAGCCAGAAAGTTTGGCTCAAGGGGGCACACTTTGATAATTTCTAAAAACTACACTACAAAATGGTTCTTAGGGGAGGCAAATTACCAAAAAAATTCCACCATTTTCTGAAATTTAAGCCACAATTTTTTCGCTAGGGGGGCCACATGCCCCTTGTGCACCTCCCCTGTCTCCGCTTCTGAATTTAGGTGAATTACGAATATGTTTAATAGTGATCGTCTCAAATGGTACAAAACGTGCTCTTTTTTAGAAATGTAGGTGAATTCTATGTGTATGAATTATGATAGTAATTATAGTACTTGATAGTAAAAATTTATGCTTTTTAATAAATGTAGGTGTTATGATTGTGTTTAATAGTGATCGACTATAGATGGTAGAAAAATGTGCTCTTTTTTCAAAATGTAAGTGAAGTTTTATGTGTATAATAGTAGTGAATGTAAATATGCGTGCTTTGTAAGTTATATATAGGTTAATTTTGTGGGTGCTTGATAGTAATTGATGGTAAAAAAGTGTGCCTTTATGCTAATGTAGGTGAAATCATATTTTTTTATGGTAGTTTCTGGTAAAAATATGGGCTTAATAAGTAATGTGGGTAAATTTTATGTGTTTGTTGATAGTTGGATGGTAATTTTTTTTTTGGCTTTTGAGTAATTTGGGTGATTTTGTTTCTGTTTGATAGTAATTGATGGTAAAAATGGGTTATTTTCAAGTTTTTATGTTGAATGTAGGTGAAACTTGATTATGTTTGGTAGTGATTGTGACTCAAGATGGATGTGTGCCTTTTATTTAATGTAGGTGACTTTTAACTGTGTGTCATACTAGCTGATGGTAAAAATGGGGGCTTTTTAAGAAATGTAAGTAAAACTATGGGGGGTAAAAATGTGTTTATTTCTTTAAGAATGTAGATGAAAATTTTATGCGTTCTGTAGTAATTGATGGTAAAAATGTATCATTTTAGCTTTTAAGTTAAATGCCGATGAAGTTTAATTATGTTTGATACTGACTGCGACCTGAGATGGTAAATACGTGGGCTTTTTTTTAAGTATTTTATACGTGTTTCAATTGATGGTAAGTTGTTCTTTGCCAGTAATGTAGGTGAAGTTACCAAATTGTGTTTGTGTTTGATTGTAGTTGATGGTAACAATGTTTTCTTTCTAAATAATGTAGGTTAGTTTACTGAATTTTGTTTGTGTTTTAATTTGTGTGTTCTTGTTTCAGATTTGTTGCATACGTTTTCGTATTTACCGCGTGATCTAAATTTTCTTGATCATACAAGTAAGATTGGATGGAAAGAGTAAGTGGTCTTTGTTTTTGTTATGGGAAGTTTGGGGTTTGCTATGGTGTGTTTGTTAATTTTGGTGGTGAATGTGCACACATGATTAGGTCTCAGAGAGCAAAGCCTGTTATTGTTGATCCCGGATTGTATATGAGTAAAAAATCTGATGTTTTTTGGATCACACAGCGAAGAAGTGTACCTACAGCGTTTAAGTTATTTACAGGTAATATTTGTTATATATCATCGTATTACCTTATAGCCATCCATCTTAGTTTCAAATGGAATTATAGGCTCCTATTAGTTGTTGATCTTAACTTTATCATACAATTTATAATGTTCTTTATCATGGGTATTTTTGCGCCTTTCAACCTATTTAGATCCGGCCCTGAATATAAGAATTTCTTCCTTTATTTTGTCGAATCTGCATATAGTTTGTTACAGAGCACATCCAAATTTCGAACTGCTTAGATATTTTGGTCTCGTTGTTGCCATCAAGTTTGTTGTGTCATAATTGATCACATTGATTTGTAGTATGGATTTTTATTACGGATTTGGATCAAACAATTCGAAATCAAGAATACAAAAATAGTTTTTTATTTGACTTATTACTCATGTGCTTGGATGATGACTTAGACTCAGTGCATCAGTTTGTGTCCCGTTTATATTTATATACAAGTCTTAGCATTTCTATGTGTGTGTTGCAGTAGCTAGTTATGTAACCTTAATCTTTGAAAGACTGTAGTTCGTCTTTTGATGACTAATCCCGAGGAAACATAAATTAATTGTTATCTCAATTTTGTGACCCTCTTGTCTTAGAAGCTCTCTAGGAACATATTATGCCTGCGCTTGTTTTACATGAGAGTTCCACTATTGGCAGAGTATCCAACTTCACAATAAGTGTACTTCTACGCCTCCTGTACTTCTTTTCTTCCTTTTTCTCTACAGGGTGTATATATTTCTTGAGCATCGAGTTTTAAATAGATCCACTTAGTTTTAAGTTTTTTACCTTTGATAATTTCTTACACCCTTTGTATATAGTTGCCTGAATTTTAGTTAACCGGGATACGATGTTAGCCCAAATAAGTGCGGAAATTGGATAATTTTGTTGTCGAATGTTTTAGAGTGGATAAACTGCATCTTCCTGAATATTAATTCAAATGTTAATGGTGTAGGCAAAAAGATGCAGTTTATCCACTCATGCTTAACCTATGGATCATGAGACCAGATTTTCGTATGCAATGTTGTAGTTATGGAGAAAATATCCTGGTTAAGCATTCCCTATCCAGTTTTTCATATTTGTATATAGATTTTGTTCGACCTTAAAAAGTTATATAAAGACTGCTATGATATCATGGTTAAGAAAGATAGATTAAATAAGTCATTCTGTGTTTGCATATACGATTTCTTCTAGGCTGCAAATTATCATACATATGTGGTATGCCTCATGTGTGTGTTGCACACGCCCTTGGCTTCTGGGACCCTTTGTGTCATTGTGTGTTAGTATGTATCTGAGGGGTCAAGTATAGAAATTGACTTGAGGTTGAATATGAGATGGCTGATCAGAGTTAGTATAAACTTTACGCATTTTTCTTTGACTGACATGTTTTCTTTGACACGGGGTAGAGTAGAAGTGGAAAGTAGAAACAGTGGGGATGGGTAATAGACTAATAGGTTAAAACGGGTAACTATAAATTGTTCGTGGATTGACTCCCCAACGTTTGTTATCCTTTTACTGAATTCATATTGATAAATGATAACTAATGTATTAGAATATAATTTTTCAAAAAGGAAGGACTTAAAAGACTAGCTTTTGGAACTTTTAATCTACCAGTTTACTTTATTTCATTATGCAGTATTATTGACTGCAACTGCACGCACAATTTTCAACTATTTAACTAGTTAATTAATATAACAATTCATTTGCATTTTAACTCAGGTTCTGCATGGATGGTTTTATCTCGCCCTTTTATCGACTTCTGTATATGGGGTTGGGACAACCTACCCCGAACCGTACTGATGTACTATGCAAACTTCATTTCATCCCCAGAAGGCTATTTTCACACAGTTGTATGCAATGCACACGAGTTTAGCAATACCACTGTCAACAGTGATCTCCACTACATATCATGGGACAATCCGCCCAAACAACATCCTCATTACCTCACAGTGGACCATATGCATAAAATGATCCAGAGTAACGCTCCCTTTGCTAGAAAGTTTCATCGAGACGATCCTGTTCTTGATAAGATTGATTCTGAGCTTCTTTTCCGGGGCTCAGAAATGATTGTTCCTGGAGGGTGGTGCATTGGAAGCCGTGAGAATGGTTCGGACCCGTGCTCTGTAGTGGGAAATATTACAACACTCAGACCTACTTCGGGTGCGGAACGGCTCGGGAATTTAATCAGTTCTCTTTTGTCAAGTGAGAGTTTTAGACCGAAGCAATGCAAATAGGAAGAATTGGTAAATATGGATGGCTTATCGTTTTGTAATTATATCAAATTATAATAGCGGGAGCTGGGAAATGTGTATTTTACAGATATATTGAAGCTAATTGATATTTGATAGGGAAAATGATATGATATCGCTGCGTCTGCAGATGCGGGTTTTTGTTTTACATCTTTATTGGACCAAAGTTTGTGTGCATTGTTTGTTCCATTCCCTAAAAGCCTTGTCATGCCTCGCAGCACTGTGAGCCATATATAGGATGTTGGTTTTAGACTTTAGTCAGCCCCTAATTATTTATAACTAAATTGGGATGGCATTTCTTAACTTAGCCAACATTTTGTACTTCAGTTAAAATTTTGTGTCAGTGTCTGCGCTGAACTGTCTTTTGAGAAAATTTTGCTAAAAAGGAGGGGGTCCGTGCGGCTTGTTTCAGACCAAATTCCTTTTGTA
Organism: Glebionis coronaria; assembly: GCA_025667525.1. Taxonomy (NCBI): domain Eukaryota; kingdom Viridiplantae; phylum Streptophyta; class Magnoliopsida; order Asterales; family Asteraceae; genus Glebionis; species Glebionis coronaria. The sequence continues at coordinate 323,407,682 of CM046880.1, read as the reverse complement.
GGCCTATGTTCATCAACAACTACTAACACTCATCTGCATCATCAGTAGCTGAGTTTCACAGAAAGTTGAAATTACTATAATTGGCAACCAATTTTGCATTAATATTTTTAACCATTTGCTTTGTATTTATATGCATTTGCAACCAATCCGGATCTTATTACATGCCTAACAACAAGTATTTGGTATGTGAGACCGAGTTCCATGTGCCATGTCAAATGATTTGGGGCCTTATATACAGAATCTTCTATGAGTGGAGTATACAGTATGTGCCAAAATGTTGTAGATCTAACTAACTATTATTATAACTTGACTAATCTATCAGATATCAATGCCTTTTGCTTTCATATACACAGTGTCATCTTTTCGGGCCATTCACAATAATTGGCTGCTGCTTTACCAGTATCATGTCACTTCTTCAACAAGGTACTAGTTTCTTGTCACCTCAAATTTATGTCTTCTTAAAAATTTTGTTACTCTGATAATAGAGTTTATCTTATTCGGCACTTGATTGATAATGGCGGCGGGTATCCATGTTGGTTTTTCTAGCGAAACAGTTTTGAAGAAATACAAAAGAAAATGATCCAGTGAGACCCCGGTCACTCATTTGTATAGGTTTTGGTCGGATCTCACCGGTTCGTTTTCGGACGGCTTTTATTTACTACTCGAACATGTGGCTACTCTTGTTCCCGTTTGAACCCGTTGGTCGAATCCGGTTTTCAAAACTATATGTATTAGCATATAAATTGTATAAAGCTTTGTGTGTGCTATTAGTTTGTACAATGTGTATAATAAAATATATTTTTCCTTTTAGCATGTACTAGACAATTACCCGCGCATAGCAGCGGAATTACCTAACGACATATAATTAATGATATGTTAATTGATTCAGTGGTCGAACTTGTGACCCAATAAATGCCTAGCGATAGATAGTGACTCGTCCAGGTTGAACCGGTAGGCGAGCCCGTTCTCAGTGGTCGAACCCGTGTCTCGGTGGTTGAACCCGTGACCCGGTAACTCGACAGTATTGACCCGGTGGTCAAAACCAGTGACCCGGTGGCTCGACAGGATTGACCGGGTTGTCGAACCCGCGATCCGGTGACTCGATTAGGTTAACCCGATGGTCGAACCCGTGACTCGAAAAGATTGACCCGATGGTGGAACCCGTTACCCGGTGACTCAATCAGATTGGTCCGATGGTCGATCCGTGACCCGATGACTCGACCGGGTTGACCCTTGGTCGAACCCGTGACCAAATTATTCGACCAAATTAATCCGGTGGTCGAACCCGTGACCCGGTAACTTATGCAATTGTTTATGGTTTAATTTTTCAACATTTCCTATTATATCCGGTTGTATGTATTTAATTTTTCAATAATTCCATAATTAAGTCATTTTTCAACTTTTGTGGTTTTTTCTTTATATATACTATAGATATAGATTTAGTTAGTGTATTTAATAGATTAAAGGATGCTTTAAAAATAATACTTACTAAATGTGTTGACGAGTATGTTTGTTCATTGCTTATTTGGAAATATTGCATGAATATTTGTATTTTTAAGTAATGATCTATTTTAATAGCATCGCTGATTCTATATCCATTAATCTGCAATTTTCATTTCTGGACAAAACTGCAGTTATTATTTTTGATATCCTAGTTGCTAGTAACAAAAGAATGATCTAGTTAAATAAGTATGAAATGGACCAATACTGATGTATTGTTTTCTTTGCCAAAGTATATGTGCAAATTGCAATGGTGCTAGCGATCGACATCCTATATATGCTGACCTTTTCGTTGGCCTTGGTATAGATATCGTGTGAAGACTATATAGATATCATAAACAGGCGCAGAGCCCTTTTTGCCTACACCATTAACATTTGAATTAATACTCTTTTCTAAACTTTATCTGATTATTCAATCATGTACTGATCATTTGATTTGATGTCACCATAAATCTAATATCTTTTGCTTAGTTTATAAATCATTGCTACGCTTTCATAAAGGACCCATTTTTAAACAATATCACCTATTTGATGTCAGCACTTCATTAGTTATGCATATACCTAGTTGCTTTTAGGTTCTAATGGATTCCAACAGGTTATGTGGAGAAGATCTTTGCTTCTCTTAATTCCGCGTGTTTGAATTCGTATGCCTATGTCACCAGTATGTATTTTCTTATGGAATATATATAGAGAGAGAAACAATAAGTACTTACTAAAATCTCAGAGATACTCACATTTTAGCTAAAACCATCATTGCAACTTCTTGTCGCCTTCCCGCCCCTGTTTTTGTCTGTATACTTTTGTAACCATGTCAAGCGCGAATTCAAATGGTATCGTTAACGATTTGTCCGTTATCACAGTGGAAACGCCAGAAAACCATCAACTCAACGTCGCTAACATGTTTTGGTCTCAATATCCTCCTGATTTTCTCCAAAAGGTAACTTAGCATTTCCATCATTGTTGATACCTATGTTATCGGCTAGTAGGTAGAAGCATTCCATTTTCATGTTTGATAAATAAAGACATATAAATAGTATTGTACTTGATTCAGATATTTTCTGACTTTGCTATAGCTTGTGGCGGAGGTGGTGGCAACCTTTATATTGGTATTTGTATCATGTGGCTGCGCAGTGCTTGGTGCTTTCGATAAAGTGTCGCAGCTTGAAAATTCGATTGCTTGTAGTTTGACTGTGATGGTCATGATCTATGCAGTTGGACATATATCTGGTGCACATATGAACCCTGCGGTCACCATAGCTTTTGCAGCTGTTAGACATTTCCCTTGGAAACAGGTACCTCAAGTGCTTATCAAATGCTCAAATGCATTATTAATTCGTATTGTGTGTAAGTACTCTGTTTTTTACAGAGTATGGTAATATGAACACTAATCTTATACAGGTTCCTTTCTACGCGGCAGCACAATTGACGGGATCCATAGCAGCTTCATTTGCCGTAAAAGCACTACTACAACCAATAGACTATTTAGGGACAACGACACCTTCAGGGACAGACTCACAAGCTTTGATCATGGAAATAATTGTAACTTTTATAATGATGTTCGTCACTTCAGCTGTAGCAACTGATTGCAAAGCTGTAAGCACAAACAAAATGTACAGATGCTACATGTATTTAATGCTTGCGGACATTACTAACTAAAATTCTACGTATGTTGCAGGTAGGAGAGTTCGCAGGTATCGCAGTAGGAGCAGCAGTATGCATTAATTGCATATTAGCAGGGTAAGCTTTGACATTATAATTATTACAGTATATCTTTTGGTAAATAAATATCGCTCTAGCATATTAAATCTATGACTTGTAAATGAATATTTAGGCCAATATCGGGAGGATCAATGAACCCAGCACGTAGCATTGGACCAGCATTGGCTAGCAACACGTATAAAGGCATTTGGGTTTATATTGTTGGCCCCATAACAGGAACATTATCAGGGGTGTCGTGTTACAGTTTTATTCGAGCAGCAAACGAACAAGATCAGGAAATCTCTTCAGTTAGATTCCGTAGAATGATGAGCAGTGATGGACATGCTATTGTAAAAGATCCTCAAAGCTCTTTTAATTAGTTGATATACCAGTATATTAACTATCAAATTTTGACTAGCAAACTCTCTTGAATATATTTTAAAAGCTTCATAATGCACAGAATCACGAAAATAGTGACAATCAACTAGTGCGCTATCCATAAAATAGCTTCACTTACATCACGTGTTTGTGATGAATCTAAAAGCCAAGAGATATTACGGAGTATTTTAGATCCATGTCCCATTCAGTCTAATTAGCTAAGAAACTCCATCTAAACAAACCATGCAGTATCAAGCTAGTATCAAAAACTCCAGCAAAGAATAATTTAAATGTTCATTACAAGAGCAATTACATATTGCGTCACAGACTGACCTTTAGGCCAGCAGTATCAATGTACCCTACCACTAAAGAGTCTGCGAATTCAAGTCACATACAGTTGAATGCAAAGCACACAAGTTTAGCATCCACTCAACCTCACAATGGACGCGTGCTCTATAGCGGGAAATATTACAACACTCAGACCTACTTTGGGAGCAGAAAGGGTCGGGAATTTAATCAGTTCTCTCTTGTCAAGTGAGAGTTTCAGACCTAAGCAATGCAAATAGGAGGAAGTGGTGGTATATAATGGATGGCTTATGGTTTTGTAATTATGTCAAATTTGAAATTATTATAGCGGGAGCTGGGAAAGGTGTATTTACACAAATACTGAAGCTAACTGAAATATGATATGGAAAATGATATGATATCGCTGCTTTGCAGGATGCTGATGCGGATTTTTGTTTTCCAACTTTATACGACCAAAGTTTATGTGTATCGTTTGTGTTAGAATGACTAAAACCCCATAGGTATGATATTATTCATGGCCATATTTATAATGGCAAAACCTAAATGCCTCAAACCCACAAACCGGGCTTGGGCCTATTTATTCACTCACACTCCCCGCAGTTCGAGCGGCGAAATCGCAAAAGCTCGAACTGGAGTACTAAACTAGAAAAGAAACAAAATAAAACACGAAAAATAAAACATTAATAAAGTCTTGCACTTTCGATTATGTTCCTAAACTCCAACCAGATCAACACAAATCCACAAAGCCTTGCACAACCTTTGATTCTTCTTCATAAACGTCATATGTGGGTTGTGACCTTTGCACAAACATTCCACTAAATAGACAACTGTGTGGATTTGTGACCTTTGCACAAATCACCAACACAAAAGATGAAACAAAAGAGTTTAATTATTTTATAGAATTGAGTGATAGATTGAAAACATTAGATCTCTAAATCGAATAGGCAGTACAAACAATTGATCAAGACAATAATAAAAACAATTATAATCTTTTTCTTTTTTTTTTTTTTAAGAAAGAAAAAAACACTGATGCTACCGATTAAAATAGCAGTTTATTAAAAGAGTAGACATTTAAAATCCAAGCAACCTTTAAACAAACAATTAAAAGAAAAAAAAAACAAGAAAAGAAAGTAACGAGATAACCATATTGTTGACTCATCGGGTATTGGACCATCATTTGTATATGATCCGGTGTATCAACACAAACCAGAAGACAAGCGAAGATAACATCGTTTGCTTTTTTTTTTTATGTTCTATTGTTCTTCTTTTGACGGCAGAATGTTGTTAGGGTTGTTGGAAGAATTTTTTTTTTTTTTTTTATCGGTGGTTTTTTTTGTTGGATTTTAGGGTTGTGGGATCGGGGTATGGCCTGATACCATGTTAGAATGACTAAAACCCCATAGGTATGATATTATTCATGGCCATATTTATAATGGCAAAACCTAAATGCCTCAAACCCACAAACCGGGCTTGGGCCTATTTATTCACTCACAGTTTGATCTATTCCCCTAAAGCCTTGTCATGCCTCACAAGCACCATGACCCATGCATTTAGGCAGTTCCTAATTATTTTTAACTAATTTGGGATGGACCTTCTTAACTTCAGCCAACATTTTGTACTTCGGTTAATATTTCGTATTAATGCTGAACTGTTTTTCGATAATAATTTTGCAAAAAAGGAGCTGGTCCTTGCCGCAGGTTGTTACATTCTAAGTCCCTTTGGTTAGGCCTATGCTCATCAACAACTACCGACACTCAGCTGCATCATCAGTAGAGATGCGTTTTAAGGTTCCATTTGCTTTTTTAAACATTTTACCGTTTCATCTGCAAAACAAGAAGAAATACATTTAAAGTCATCTATTGAATGAAATATTTCTTTCATTGTTATTTTATTTTTTTCACTAGTTTTTGTACGTTTCTATACATTTTTGTAATTTTTACCTTTTCGCCCACTTTTTACGTATTTGTTCGTTTTTTACATTTTCACACGCTTGCCTTCTACAGTTATGTAATTAAACTTTTAATTGATTAATAAATAGGAAGCTTTACGTACCTTTTTTTTTATGTTCCTCCGTTTTTTACGTTTTCGCCCGTTTTCTACATTTTCGTCCGTTTTATACATTTTTGTCCGGTTAGTATCGGGTAACCATGGTTTTCGACACATTAGTCGACTAATCCAAGGGGTTTGAACCAACCACCACACAGACTCAAACCTCGTAAAACACTCCCGTTTGAGGAGGCATCCTTTTAAGTTTTCTACGTTTTATACGTTTTCGTAACTTCTTTTTAAGTTTTTTTTTATATTTTAATACGTTTTTATATGTTTTCGTACATTGTCGCACGTTTTAGTCCTTTTTTAAAAATTTCGTCTGTTTTTGTACTTTTTTCGTATATTTTAGTATGTTTTTATGCTTTCGTACTTCTTTTAACAATTTTTTTAACCATTTTTTGCCGTTTTCGTTTGTTTTCATCCATTTGCTTACATAAAAAACCGACGGAAAGGTGCAAAAACAGACGAAGTGTACGGAAACGTAAGAAAATGTTCGAAAAGGTAAGAAAATACACGAAAACGTACACAAATGGAGAAATCGAACGAGAACGTTTGAAAACGTAAAAAAGGGGGAAAACGTACGGACGAAAAGGGAAAAAACCCCAGAGAAAACGTAAGATAAAGTGTGAACACAGACAAAAACGTACGAAATCCTAAGAAAACGTACTTAAACGTATGAAAATGTATGAAAACGGACGAAAACGTAAGAAAAAAAACGGACAAAAACGTAAGAAAAGAGATGAAAGAGTATAAGACAGATAAAAGACGTAGAAAATCGTCTAAAACGAATGAAAAATGTATAAAAACAAACAGAGAATATCAAAAAACGTACGAAAACGGATAAAGACGGTTGAGAATCACGTATAAACCTAAACAATAAGTATGAATTTCGAATTATTGTAGAAAGAAATGAATACAAGAGGTAGAAAGTGAAAGATTTTGTGAAACTAGCGAAAAACAAAAAGTGTTTTTTAACACACGTTTAAAAATAAATAAATTACATTAGTCTTCTGGATGCGTCTTAGATGGATTTCATCAACTAAGTCGAAGTAGTCAAATGTTTTGGTAGCACATCTGCCTTGTTTTTACTTAGCATCACTTTCGAAATAGAGGAATTTAATTATAAATTAATCCATTTCAAAAGTACATGATTTTAATTTAATTATCATATTTCTCATTTTAAAATTTGATTATCAGCCACTTTGCTGGTTAATAAGAGCATCTATAATAATAAAAATAGTAATAGCTTTTTACAATTTTTATAAGTCTTTTAATGAGCTTTTTAGCATTACAAACATAGCTTTTTTAAAGCCTTTTAAAAAGATTTGACACACTTCAAGTCTTTCTTCAAAGTTATAATGAAAGTTATGTGTATAAATATGATATGTATTAATGACATTTAATATGAAAAGTTATTAAAGACTCGTCATTCTAGATGTTCTAATTACGATCCTATTAACATGTGAGACTAAATTTCAAGTGCAATTATTGTATCCCAAAGGGGTGGTTATTGGTACATTTAAAATGATTCCAATACCCTTCTAGTTTTTTGATTTTTTTTAATTATTTTTATTTTTATAATTTTGTTTTTTTTATAAAATTGTGAAACAAAAAGTACGGAATAAAAAATATAAAGTTTAACATGTCAAAAACAGTAAACTGTCAAAAAATACGAAACAAAAACTAACAAAAAACTATGTTACTATATCTAGGGGACAAAATGAAGTATTTCAAATACTTTTTTACACTTTTTGGTCAAAATGGGATATTAGTAACATAAACCATGCCAAAAGCCCAAAAGACTTTGACGTTATATTCATTCAGAATCATTTATAAGTGCAGCAGTACCACCTGTCAGATGTCGTAGAGCTATCTTACTTCCATATTACTTCAAGTGTACATTACACTGTTGGTCCCTATCAATTTATCCGGATTTCATGCTTAGTCCTACTACGGAAAAGTTACTTTTTTTAACCTCCCCTTCCCTGGATTTGATTGTTGCACGATGTTAGTCCATTTGTAATTACCGAGTCCTTCCTATTACACTTCTAATGATTACGTGACTAACATGGCTATTTTGTAAGAACTCGGTCTAGTGGACGACTGGGTTTTGTAGTTTGTAATCGTTATAGGTGGAATTAATCGGATCAACATTTTTAGTAAATTTTAAGAATTTCCGACAAGTTTTGTACATCTCTAACGAGTTTTTGGTATTTTCGGTAATATTATTTTTTAAAATCCAACTTATCATACATATAACATATAAATAGTACTCTTTCCGTTTTATAATTATAGTCCACCGACAATTTTACCTTCACCAATTAATTAAAAAACTTCTTCAAAGTTTGTAATTATCACCTCAAGTAAAGGTAATAAAGTATAAAACCTCAAGCTATTGTATTATTGTAATTGATTATTATACAAAGATTGTATATGTATATATACTAATACATTAACTTGGGGACTAAGTAACTAACATATAACCTAATGGGTACGACCCATCTATATCTTTGGTCTAACACGCCCCCGCAAGCTAAGGACGGGCAACAACCTATAACTTGGATCTTAGAAAGAGAAATCGAGGAGTTGGTAATGGCTTTGTAAATATATCTGCAATTTGATCATGTGTAGATATATGTTGAACTCGAAGACCTCCTTGAGCAACCTTTTCTCGAACAAGGTGATAGTCTATTTCCACGTGTTTTGTACGTGCATGAAAGATAGGTTTAGCTGACAAGTATGTTGCACCAAGATTGTCACACCATAGTATAGGCGTTGAAGATGACCGGATACCAACTCATGAAGAAGAGCTTGAGGCCATGTGAGCTCAACAACAGTGTCAGCAAGAGCTTTGTATTCTGCTTCTGAAGAGGAACGTGAAACCGTACGTTGTTTACGAGCGGTCCAAGATATAAGGTTTGAACCAAGATATATAGCGAATCCCCCGTGGACCGACGATCATCTGAATCTCCAGCCCAGTCAGCATCTAAAAAAGCTTCAAGAGAAGTATCAGGACTACCTTTCCATAGTGCATCGGTAAAAGCTTGAAGAGTAGAACCAGAAGAACGACGTATGAGCATGTCATGTTCAACCGTACCATGAAGATAACGTAAAATCCGTTTTACTGCAGACCAATGATTCTCGGTTGGAGCATGCATATATTGACATACCTTGTTAACAACAAAAGTTATGTCAGGCCGAGACAAGGTAACATATTGTAAAGCACCCACTACTTGTCGATATTTCACTGGATTAGAAAAAGTGGTACTGTCATATAAGGTGAGTGAGCTCGAGGTAACCATGGGAGAAGACACAGCATTGCAGTTAGAAAGACCAGCCCTTTGTAATAGCTCCAAAATATACTTCTTTTGAGACAGGAGAGTACCAGACACATGAGGAACAACTTCAATACCCAAGAAGTAGTTAAGGGGCCCGAGATCTTTTAATGCAAAAGCTGATCCAAGTTGACAAACTATATTGTCGATAGTGCCCGTGTTATTACCTGTAACGATGATATCATCCACATATACCAGAATGTACAAAATTGTGTTTCCACGCGCATAAATAAACAAAGATGGATCAGTTTTAGAGCCTGTGAAACCGAGATCATAGAGAGTCATGGAAAGGCGCTCAAACCAAGCGCATGGGGCTTGCTTTAAGCCATAAAGAGACTTATGAAGCAAACATACATGATGTGGTCGTTCTGGATCAATAAAGCCCGGAGGTTGGTTCATATAAACCTGCTCCTTAAGACTTCCATGAAGAAATGCATTTTGAACATCTAATTGCCGTAGTGGCCAGCTGTGAGTAAAGACAAGTGATAAAACAGCCCGGATAGTTGTTGACTTGACAACCGGGCTAAATGTCTCATGAAAATCAATACCTGGTTTTTGCCGAAAACCTTTGGCAACAAATCTTGCTTTGTAACGAGTGATATCACCATTCTTGTCCTATTTTATCCTGTTGTTGGGCCAATGAAAGTTTTAACTATGGCCCAGTCTAGATTTGTTTAATTAGACTAAGTGTTTACTGATCGCTGAGAGGACCAGCGACAGAGACCAGACCAGTGGAAGGCAAAGCCTCAGCTGGCACACCAGGAACATTCAACTCAAAGACAACGTCAGAGAAGTCGAAGACAATCTGAAATCATACTCACCAGCGATTATGGATAGCTGGGATGTTGAAGGAATGTGCTGGTGTTCAAGGATCTCTGAGTTGACAACACTCAGAGGTCACTTAAGAACCCTAGAAGTCTGGGACAAGCAAAGCTTGTCCAATCCTTTTATAGTTTAGGCCGGAGAATCTACCAAGTGTTTTGAGCGCGACAAAACAAGAGATTCAAGATAAAGCCTAGTACGACCTAGTGGGACAAAAGGTGAACAGTTGGCAGAACTGTTCACCTAAAGTTGTTTAAAGGTATGTCTCGATTTGGACATGCATTTAATACGTTGTACTCTTCCATTCAGAAGGTGACACGTATCAACTACTCCCACTAAGGAAGCAACCTCGTACACTATAAATAGGAGTGAGAAAGAAGAATTAAATCAACCCTTGTGTTTGGATAATTTATCTAAGTTCTTTCTCACCTTGGAACCGCTGAGCCCTCAGCTGTCTACCAGCGTCTCATTGGTTCCCTTGTAAACTTGAGTCTCGAATCTAGTTTACTTGTTCTAGGGTTCATTTCTTGTTGCCATTCAACGAGTGTATTCATAGCACTTTGTAATACTTTGTTTATAATACTTAATAAAGCATTACGCGTTTGAAAAGTATTTCATTGTGTTTCGTGGTTTCAAGAGTTATAGTTTATCAACAATTGTCATATTAAGGGACTTTCAATTGGTATCAAAGCGGTTTGATTTATAAAACTTTTCATAAATCGTTCTTGTTTTTAAAATCAAGATCTTAATATGGCTGATACTATACATCCTCCACATTTTGGTCAAACCAGTTTAGGTACCACTTCGACCACCATACCGGCCACCACATCTACTACCATGCCTACACCAGTTGTAAGCACTGGTAATAATGATGATGACCTTCCCCAACTACTTGATGTTCGAGGGGGGTCACATGTGTCCAATGTACCAGCATTCGATGAAGAGGATTTCTCAAGTTGAAAAAGTGAATTTCTTATATATTTAGATGGCTTAGAACCCTTCTTGATAGAAATCTTAGAAAATGGTCCCTATGTACCACTGGTCGTTTCTTCTACCCCTGAGAGACCCATTAAGAAGCCTGTTAAGCAATGGTCTCCAGCGGATAGACGTCTGGCTAACCAGGACAAGAGACTCAAAAGTATCATAGTCTCTTGCCTACCCAAGAACATTATGAAGTCCATCATTAAATGCAACTCTGCTAAGGAAATGTGGACTGAATTGGTTCTAGGGTATGAAGGTCCAGAGGAAACAAAAGAAACCAAAATCCAAGCCCTTTGACTTAAGTTTAATGCTTTTAAAGCTTTGGAAATAGAAACTGTTGCACAAACTTATACTAGGCTTAAGATTTTGTTAAATGATTTGGGAAACAATGGAGTTGTTCTACCTAAGACTGAGGTTAATGCTACTTTTGTCAATAGTTTACCTAGAAAATGGCTTAGCTTAAATCAGACCTTAAGAGTTAACAATGCTATAAAGAATGATACTTTAGCCCAATTGTTTGGTAGATATAACTATGAAGAAGTGCTAATTGACTCCATTTACAAATCAGAGACTGACAGGTTTACCACCAACATCACTGGTTCAAAAGCTCTTGTTGCTAACCATTCTTTTCAGGACAACGACTCTGACATAGAAGAGGACACCAGAAGTAGTCAAGAATTTCTTGATGAATTACATGCTGAGTTTCATGACAAAGCTCTTCTAGCTGATCAAAGAGGTACTACAAGAGATCTGGTAGATTTGGAGCTGCAAAGGTTGATAAATCCAAGGTGTCATGCTACACTTGTGGAAAGACTGGTCACTATCAGAAGGATTGCTGGTCAAACAAAACCTCCTCTCCAAGATTCCCTTCATCCAACAACAACAGCAGCAAAAAGAAGTTTTCCACCTCACCTTTCAAGCAAACCTCTCTCTCTGACTCAGAAGGGAAGAAGGACTACAAAGTTAAATACAAAGCCTTGAAAGTTGAGCTGCTAAAACTCAACCAGAAAGCTGATGATGCAGCAAAGAAAAAGGATGTTAAGAAGACTGAAAAAGGTCTGATTGCTGCCTCATTCGACTGGGATGATGAACCCCTCACATATGAGGATGAAGGTACCACTACCGTTAGAGCCTTTATGGTTGTCGCTGATGAAGAACCCGCTGTGGGTAAAAGTGAAGCAAGATCTGGTCAATGGGTGGACATCACCATGAAAAAAGAATATCTGAAGAAATGTGTTTGGTATCTGGATAGTGGGTGCTCCAGATACATGACAGGGGTTAAACAATATATGCATAGATATAAAAAGGAGTCTGGTCCAAAAGTAGTCTTTAGAGATGACTCCTCAGGGGCTACTGAGGGTTATGGCTCAGTGGATTGTAATGGAATAACCTTCACAAGGGTCGCTTATGTCAATGGACTGAAGCACAACTTAATCAGCATTAGTCAACTCTGCTATGCTGGCTTCATAGTTCTGTTCACTAAGACCCAAGGAACAATCTTCAATCAAAATGATGATGTTGTTCTAATCGTACCCAGGAGAAGGGATGTGTATGTCATCGACATGACATCTTGTCCAGAAGGGACAAACACTTGTCTCTATGCCAAAGCATCTGATAGTGAAAATTGGCTATGGCATAAGAGACTCTCATATCTCAACTTCAAAAACATTAACAAACTGGCCAAGAATGATTTAGTAGCTGGGCTTCCCTTCTCTGACCTTCACCAAAGACAGACCCTGCTCAGCCTGCGAGAAAGGGAAGCACCACAGAGCCTCATTCAAGACAAAACAATCATTCTCCATAAATAAGTGTCTCCATCTTCTTCATATGGACTTATTTGGACCAGTAAAACCTCAATCCCTTAATCACAACAAGTATACACTAGTCATTGTAGATGAATTCTCTAGATTCACATGGGTATTCTTTCTCAAAAGAAAGAGTGATGCTGCTGAAAGAATAATGTCCTTCATCAGAGAAACAGAGAATCTCAATGACTGTAGAGTTAAGGCTATCAGAAGTGATAATGGCACTGACTTTAAGAATCATGCCATGGAAGCCTTTTGTGATGAAAAGGGAATATCACAGAACTTTTCTAACCCAGGCACCCCTGAACAAAATGGTGTCGCTGAAAGAAGAAACAGAACCCTCATAGAGGTTGCTAGAACTATGCTCAGCGAATCAAGACTTCCTAAACAATTTTGGGGTGAAGCTGTGAACACAACCTGTCATACACAAAACAGATCCATTATTGTGAAGAGACACGACAAGACCTCTTATGAAGTATATAGGAAGAGAGCCCCTGATGTAAGCTACTTCCATGTATTTGGTTGCCCTGTTTTCATTCACAACTCAGAGATCACCTGGGAAAATTTGATGAAAAGTCTGATGATTGATTCTTCGTTGGCTACTCTCCCACCCTAGAGCTTATAGAGTATTCAACATCCGCAGACAAGAACTAGAAGAATCTATCCATGTCACCTTCAATGAATCAGATGCTGTCATCAACCACACCAACTCAGAAGAATGTGACATTGACTTCAATGAAGTTAAATCATATCCAGAGGATGATTTCTCAAATCCCAAGGAATCATCCAAGGGCTGTCACAAGGACTTCCCTTATGTTCATGCATTTGATCCTCATTCAATCTCTGACATCACTCCAGAGGTTGAAAATGCTGAACCAATCACTCCACCCACTACAGTGAATGTTGATCTCATTGAACCAGTCTCTCATCTTGATGAAGAGATTATGGATGAAGAAATAATATGTGAAGATACCTCAGCATTCATTGAACCTGCTGTGACTCCTGAACCCACAGAGACTCCTGCTCCTCAATCCAAATGGAGTAGGAACCAAGATATTCTTCTGGTGAATATTCTTGGTGAACCCTCTGAGGGAGTCACCACCAGAGGCAAATTGAGATTTCTGGAAACCGCCTCAGCGAATGAATGCCTTTTCGCTGATTTTCTCTCTGAGGATGAACCTAAGAATGTGGCTGCTGCGCTTCTAGATGAAGGGTGGGTTGTTGCCATGCAAGATGAGTTGAATCAGATCAAGAGAAACAATGTGTGGACTCTGGTAAAATCTCCAGCTGGGAAGCAAGTGGTTGGAACTAAATGGGTCTACAGAAACAAGAGGGATGAAGCTGGCATGATTGTCAAAAACAAGGCTAGGCTTGTGGTGCTGGGATATAATCAATCTGAGGGGATTGACTTTGATGAAACGTTTGCACCAGTAGCCAGATTAGAAGCTATCAGAATCTTCCTAGCCTTTGCAGCTTATATGAGGTTTACTGTATACCAGATGGATGTGAAGAGTGCTTTCCTAAATGGGAAGCTTGCAGAGGAAGTATATGTCTATCAACCCCAAGGGTTTGAAAGCAATGAGTATCCTGATCAAGTCTGCAGACTTCACAAAGCACTCTATGGGCTGAAACAAGCGCCTAGAGCCTGGTATGAAACCCTATCAAAATTCTTACTTGAAAATAAATTTGTCAGAGGTACCATTGATCAAACCCTATTCACTTATAGGTCCAATGGTGATGTCATTTTAGTATAGATTTATGTGGATGATATAATTTTTGGTTCAACCAATATTACATTGAGCAAACAGTTTGCCAAACTAATGACCAAAAAATATGAAATGAGCATGATGGGGGAATTAAATTTTTTCTTGGGTTTTCAAATTAAACAAAATTCAAAAGGAATTTCCATTTGTCAAGAAAAATATGTTAAGTATTTGCTCAAGAAGTATGATCTGTCTGATTGTGCATCAGTGAAATACCCTATGCTTCCTCCCAACAACTTGGGAGCTGATGACTCAGGGGTCTCTGTTAATGAGACCTTATATAGAGGCATGATTGGGTCACTGATGTACCTCACAACAAGCAGACCAGACATACAATTTGCCACATGTCTCTGTGCTAGGTACCAAGCTAACCCCAATGAATCCCACATTGTAGCTGTCAAAAGAATTTTCAGGTACTTAAAAGGATCTCCCACTCTAGGTCTCTGGTATCCTAATGGATCAGGCTTCGACCTCAAAGCCTACTCAGACTCTGACTATGCTGGGTGCTGTCCTGATAGAAAGAGCACCTCTGGGAGTTGTCAAATCCTTGGAGGAAAGTTAGTATGCTGGAGTGCCAAGAAACAAAACTCTGTGGCCATGTCATCAGCTGAAGCTGAATACGTAGCGGCCGCTGGTTGTTGTGCTCAAGTTCTCTGGATGAAAAGTCAGCTGGCTGATTATGGGATCATTTATGAAAAGGTTCCCATATTCTGTGACAACACAAGTGCTATAGCCATCTCCAATAATCCGGTACTTCATTCCAGAACTAAGCATATTGACATCAGGTATCACTTTATCAGAGACCATATTTTAAAAGGTGATATTGAGCTTCATTTTATGCCCACTGAATACCAGCTCGCTGATATATTCACCAAGCCTCTGGCTGAGCCAAGTTTTACTAGGTTGGTTGCTGAGCTGGGTATGCTCAATATTGGTAAACAAATCTGATAAATGATCTCTGATCTCTGTCTCTGGGCATTAAAGGGAATTGAATGTAACGAGGTAGTTACATTCCAATAGGACTTAATATATTCCCATATTTAATTCAAATGATTAACCTTTATTGTCAACAACTTTCCCGCTTTCCAGGGAACAGAAAAATCACATGAAGAGTCAAGGGGTCCCATTTTTCCTAAAAGGTAATTTTTCGCATTAAATGCTTTAATTGTAAAACGGCTAAACCTTTTATCAAAACCCTTGACTCATTTTTCAAAACTCACATTACTCATTACTTTCACACACACATACTATTCATCTTCTCCAAAACCTTCATTTCTTCCTCACATCAACAATGGCGTCTTCATCAACAAACACTGCTTTCACCGTCCTGGCCGCCTCGAACGTTGATTTTGGGATACACGATGGCAAAATTGCCTTGAACAATTGTGTAGCTCTCTTGGAACACAACAATTCCCTCTATCAACCATTTTTTTCTTTCTTAAAAAATCCACCATTTTTGAAGCCATAACCAGAGTACCTTCCACATGTTACCACCAATACTTGAAGGAATTCTGGTATAGAGCCAAAGTTGATCAAACCTCTTCACACATCACCTTCAACCTTTCCACACATCCCCAACCTCTCACTTTTGATCTTCACACCTTTGCCAAAGTCATTGGAATTCCAGTCAATGAAGGCATGTCCGTTATGCCTGCCAGCGCCACGGTAAAGAAGGCTCTGGCTACCCTTCGTCCTCATGACGAAAATGATAAACCTTTCACCACCCAAGGTTTCCAGAACAAATCACTGATCAAAGTGAACTACTTTTCACCCATTTAGAGGACGCTGATGCTGTACATTGTGAAATGTATGGATGGAAACCAGGGGTCTCATGATCAACTTAATGCAGCCCATCAAGCAATTGCTTACAGCTTAATCTGGGGGCAAGATATAGGGATCGCTCATATACTTTACTCTGACCTCATTGCTAAGATAGAAAACAAAGGGAAGAAGAACAGACTAGCCACCATCTGCTACACAAGATATCTCTCTCTTTTCTTAGAAGATATGCTGGGTGAAGGCTACACAAATGATGAACTTCTCTCCTTCTCTCCTTATCACATCACTGCTGCTTCACTAAAGACTCCTTTGGAAGATGAAGTGCCTTTCAGCAGGCACATGATGCAGGTCGCTGGGCTACTGGTTGCTGATGGAGAGCCTTTGATCCCTCACAATGAGGTGAATGCTGAAAGACTAACTGACAAGTCTCTGTTAAAGACCTCTGTGCAGTCTTCTTCTTAGCCCAAGGTGCCCAAGGAAAAGAAGAAGAAGAGGAAAGACATCCCCCTTTCCTCTAAAACCCCTTCTGTTAATCCTTCCAAGACCAAAAAGACTAAGAAGAACCCATCCCCTTCTCTGGAGGATGTGGTTGAAGAGCCCACCGCTGACAAACAACCTGAGTCTAGCGTCTCTCAGTCAGCAGAGACGACTAAGAACCTTATCAACGCTGATATCTCTCAGGTATTAGTTTGCCATTTTATTCTCTTGGAGGTTCACATACAATCACTCTCAACATTCTGTAGGAGAGAGTGATGAAGTCTTAGGGTTTTCCTCAACCCATAGAGTGTCTGTGTCAGCACCTAGAACTCTTAGGATTATCTGTACACTCTGTCTTAACACAAGGATATGATTCATTTGTGCTCATAACGTACCCCGATGATCCTTCACCCTCTGGACTGTGCTCTTTTTCATACCAACTTGAGCATGATATAGGTCCCGGCCCAGAGTCTCTACATTTCACGTAGTCTCTGGGTCCCCTCATATGAAAAGAGTCCCAAAAAATTTATTCTTTTGGGGGGACTAAATAATCAGCCTCAGTCTTCCTAGGGGCAGCGATAAAAGGCGACCATTACCTTCAAATATGTCACAACTAAAAGATTCCCAAAGAATTTATTCTTTTGGGGGGACTGAATAATCACCCTCAGTCTTCCTAGGGGCAGCGATAAATGGCGACCTTTAACTTCCATGAATTCACAATTAAAAGAGTCCCAAGGAGCAATCCTTCAGGGGGAGCTGGATAATCACACCCAGCTATCCTAGGGGCAGCGAACGACGACCATTCACCACCTACTTTTCACAACTCAAAAGAGTCCCAAGGAGTAATCCTTATGGGGGAGGTGGATAATCACACCCAGCTATCCTAGGGGCAGCGAATGGCGACCCTTCAACATAACTGTTTCACACTTAAAAGAGTCCCAAGGAGAAATCCTTAGGGGGGGCTGGATAATCACACCCAGATTTCCTAGGGGCAGCGAATGGCGATCTATAACTTCATATTTTTTCACAATTGGTTACTAACAAATATCATAACAGGCTCATAATCTTCATGAAGAACAGCATAATGATGATGCCTATTCCATTGCTGGTGATGAAAATGCTGAAGCCCCCCCACATAGATCTCGATGCCATGTCAGACATTGATTCCATGCCAGAGGATGAGGTCTTCATTATTGAAGAGGACTTGGCCATTTCAGATTATGCTGATATGGATGCTGATGATGACCAAGTTACATCAGAGTTAAAACCCATCTCCTTCCCATCAATGCCCAATGTGCAAGAACTGGCTGCTAAGCGGCTATTGGACCAGAGGCTCTGTACACCAACCCTAGTTCCCTTCCCAACCTCACCAAAGGTCATGGAATTAGGGGCCAAGCAACACTTAGAACATTTACAAAACCTCAAGCCTGTCCATATTCCTCGAATGAAAGATGTTCAGGAACTCGCTGCTGAGATTCTCTGGGTTAAGAGGGGTGACATCAGTAAAACCAAGCCCAAAGTCATAAATGATGTCATCCTCTCTGAATTACAAACACTCACCCATGCTGCTGAGGAACTCACCACCACACTAGAGACTTCACTAACTTCATCTGTGGAGTTCTCTATGACTGCATTGCTTCCGCAACTAGTGGGAAATGCCTTGCAAGCTCACCTCCCAGCTGTTCTAGACCAGAGCCTCTAGCAATACATACCATCTGTCCTCACATCAACTGTCAAAGCAAATGTTGCAGCTATTGTCAAGGCGTCTGAGCCTTCAAGAAAACTTCTTCAAGAGCTGTTACAAGAGGAACTTAAAGAAACCCGCTTATTTGTCCATCAAGAATTTGTTAAGTTCCTCAAGCCTGGATCAGGCACAGCTACTACCGGCGCTATGCCTGAGGGGGAGAATTCAGCAACCTCCACCTCTGAAAAAGAAGCAGACACTGCTTCACCTAAGGGGGAGGGAGCAATCACGTAAACAACCAACACCTTCAACAGGGATTCCAACACCAAAATATCTCAGGTCCTTCAACCCAATCACTGAAGCAATAAAGGACAAGGGAAAAGGAATTGCCATTGAACAACCGGAAATAACCCTGCACTCCCTCCAAGAAAAAGGCGGATCCACAGCTAAACTCTCCAAACACTCTGACCTGAACAAATTCAAGAGCGCTGATGAACCACCACTTACCCAAGAGCAGGCAAAGGCTCAAATTTTGGAACACCAAAGGCTTGCAAACATCAGAGCAGCTGAACTCAAGAGCAAAGAAGCTCTGAACAAACTCTCTCCTGCTGTAAAGGAAGCTCAGCTGGTTAAGCTCAAAGAACTGGAGGTTAAAAGGAGCAACCTTCAAAAGGAATATGAAAGGATTGTGAACCAGAGAGCTGAACCCGGTCAAATCACTAAGTATGCATGTTACACTGACAAAGACAAAAGAGTGGTGATGACCCTTTATAGAGAAAACCAACTAACCAACTACAAAGTCTTCAGTGACTTTAAACTCAGAGATTTGGGCCTCTCTGAATGGTTAGAAATGTTGTCTCTTGCTCAAAAGAAGACTGGGCCTGGTGCTGCCCAAATGATGAAAAACATTCAAGCAAAGCTGAATTGGGTAAGAGACACAGCAAAGAAGCTGAAGGTATCTCTGCCTCCTCAAATCTCACAACAACAACCTTCTCAAGGACAAAGTAAAAGAAAAACCCAAATGGGGCCTCTGGTGGAGAAGTTGGTCACTGAGAACATTGTTGTAGATGGGATGCACAGAAACTTGGTACTGCCCAAAGAGATCACTAAACCAGTAGGGGGCCAAGTATACTCAGAACCAGAGACAGGTATGGTCTTCATGAATGGTAATTGTGAGTATTGCTTTCAGCGGATGAATGAACTACATCTGGCATCAACCATCCAGCTCATTAGACTCAAACATGGCATCCTAAGGAATTGCAAAACAACTGAGGATTTTGAGTTTGAAGTTGAGCTAGTCATCAACTCTAGAAGTGTAAGTTGAAGCCCAGAGAATCTGTGATCAAGGCCTTGATCGTTGAAGAACCTTTTATTTTTTGTTTATGTTTACACCTCTAGGTGTTCTTGTAATAGACTAGGTTCTTTATGTTTAATAAAACTCTGAGGTATGTTTGTTAAATTATGTGTAAGAAGAAGCTGCGTAATCACTTACAATAATTTTAGACTTAGTATAATTTATAAACAAATAGGGGAGATTGTTGGGCCAATGAAAGTTTTAACTATGGCCCAGTCTAGATTTGTTTAATTAGACTAAGTGTTTACTGATCGCTGAGAGGACCAGCGACAGAGACCAGACCAGTGGAAGGCAAAGCCTCAACTGGCACACCAGGAACATTTAAGTAAAAGACAACATCAGAGAAGTCGAAGACAATATGAAGTTATACTCACCAGCGATTATGGATAGCTGGGATGTTGAAGGAATGTGCTGGTGTTCAAGGATCTCTGAGTTGACAACACTCAGAGACCACTTAAGAACCCTAGAAGTCTGGGACAAGCAAAGCTTGTCCAATCCTTTTATAGTTTAGGCGGGAGAATCTACCAAGTGTTTTGAGCGCGACAAAACAAGAGATTAAAGGTAAAGCCTAGTACGACCTAGTGGGAAAAAAGGTGAACAGTTGGCAGAACTGTTCACCTAAAGTTGTTTAAAGGTATGTCTCGATTTGGACATGCATTTAATACGTTGTACTCTTCCATTCAGAAGGTGAGACGTATCAACTACTCCCACTAAGGAAGCAACCTCTACACTATAAATAGGAGTGAGAAAGAAGAATTAAATCAACCCTTGTGCTTGGATAATTTATCTAAGTTCTTTCTCACCTTGGAACCGCTGAGCCCTCAGCTGTCTATGTAAAACCCGTATTTAAAATACATGAATATTAAATACGCGTAGTATCGGCTCTAACCTTATTTAAACGTAAACAGTAAATCACACAGTCTCAGTCTATTTAAATACTACAATAAAATAATTATTAAGAAAATAGTTATTAAGTTCAGAAAATATTACGTATGTATTATTTTTATACATAAAATAATTAAAACGTTAACAGTGATTACACAGCCTCAGTTTAATTAAGACTGTAAAGAAATTATTTATTCAGAAAATAATTATTCCATATTACATTCGTATTGATCTCAGTCAGATAAATATTTATATGACGGGTTTTTTTTTTTAAAACAAACACGCAAGTTAAATAATTTTATTCGAGGCGAAAAAAAAGGGTTTTGGACCGGCTTAAAAAAAAGAAAACAAGAAAGAAAACAAGGGCTTTTAGCCCGGCCCATGTACACATTAAACCATCAGGGAGTGTAGTATTTTCCCATTTACACTTTTAACCAAAAACAACACAAACCCTAGTAGGTGTTCTTATTTAGCCGCCAGTTAGCAAGCAAAAACAGAACGGTTTGTGTTCTTATTTAGCCGTCGACAGCAAGTAAAAACGGAACGGTCTGTGTTCTTGTTTAGCCGTCGGCACTAAGCAAAAGGAGAACGGGAAGTGTTCTTATTATGAGTTGGCAGCAGACCAAACGGAGAACGGGAAGTGTTCTTATTATGACGCTGACAGCATACCAAAAGGAGAACGGGAAGTGTTCTTATTATGACGTTGGCAGCAGACCAAAAGGAGAACGGGAAGTGTTCTTATTATGACGCTGGCAGCAGACCAAAAGGAGAACAAGGGTGTTCTTATTAGGCCGCCGACAGCATACCAAAAGGAGAACGAGTGGTGTTTGTTTCGTTTGTGTGTTGTAATTCATCCCTAGTCAAGTAGATCGGTAAATCACCTTCTTCTTTATCTTTTATATCACGAAATTGATGAGTTTAGAGAATAAAACATGCAATTAAATCAGGGGGGTTCGGTTGAGTTTTAATTCCAGGATTAGCGACAGTTTAGCGACGACTTTTCTGTCGCAGTTTTCATGACAAATTTTGGACAGCTTTTAGTCACAGTTTTAGTGACAGAAATTTTTGTCGCTAATTCCAGTAGGCAGAATTCAATACACATATTGATTTGTTTTAGTGCGAACGAGACGGGGTATCTCGGTAGGCTCGGGACTATAATTGTTTAATCATACCTTGTTTAATTCACTTTTAAAAATAAATGTTTTAAATGATTTATTTAGTAAATTAAAGTTATAATGATAAATTAGTTTATAAAATTAAAAAGGGTATAATATTATTAAATGAGTTAAATTATTTTTGGAAACTTCATAAATTAGGAAACGTTCTATTTTTAGCAGGTTCTTTATAACAGTATTATAATATCAGATACAGTAAAATACAGTAATCAGAAGTACATGATATACACTAATCAGAATACAGTATAATATACAGTAATTAGAAATACAGGATATACACTAATCAGTAAATATTTAAAGACAGTCAGAGTTATCAGATTGTATACAGAACAGTACAACAAAACAAGAACATAATAAAGCAAGTTAAGAACAGTAAGAATCAGTAACAGTAAACAGTAATCGGACAACTTATTCATGTCCCTTATTCTTGTAGCTATTGTGAAGTCTGAGTAGGAGTCGTTCAGTTTTTCCTTACAATCAGTTACTGGACAAGAGGTACGGAATTTCCGTCCTTTCAGTAAGGACTTCCTTTCTATGCATGATTAGGATTCCCCGTCTGCAGCCAAATGTTTTCCTCAGTATATGTTTAAGTTTATCAGTAATCATGTTAATAACTAAATAAATTGCCTGAGCATTATATACAAGCACGACCAGTTTATGTACTAGTTACGGAGGTACCGTAACCACGGCACTAGAGGCACCGGTGTCGTGACTCACATGCAGGAGAGTGATATCCTGCATCGTCCCACTCAGCTCAGCTTGGCCATTTTATCAGTATTATTAGTGGGGCGTATGGATGCATCCTAGGCTTATAAGTGTTACAAGTTATCAGGGTGAATGTGGTGTGTGCTCTACATCCTTCACATTGGAGCTGATCCCTCACCCAGCACAGTTATTTAGAGGTCACCCCTCTACAGCATGACGAGGTCACCCCTCCAGTTATTCATGCACGGTTGTTACAGCACGTGACCTATATAAGCTCTGGCAATTAAAATACAGTAAATGCATGTTTTCAGAATTAATAGTTATATTTCAGTTTCAGTATATATGAACCAGGTTTCTCAGGTTTTATGCAGAGTTCTACCACATTTTACATATCAGTCTTATAGCTTCATTATTGTCTTCTATTCCATTACTTTCAGTACACTCTTATCATGCTATATCCGTTCACTGAGCGTTATGCTCAGCCGTAGTTCTCTTTCATGTTCTAACGGCAGGTACACCAGGACGCTCTTAGGATTCTGAGAGCATGTGCATTTGGATGGAAGCTATCCAGACTTCTTACTTTATGTACTTACATTATTCTGCTTATTTGGACACTGTTTAGTCCTTTCCTTAAGTATTTTTACTTTTCATGTTTTGGGCTTATGTTGGATTGCCGATGTTTGATTTCGGTATTTCCTTCATGGTCAGTTAATGTTTTAGGACATTTACCTTATGCTTTGATGACACGCCATAAATATACATAACGGTCCATTTATCCAAGTGGGGTGTTACAATTATGGTATCAGAGCTATAGGTTCGACCTGTAGGCTCTAAAACTTGACCTGTGACTAGTGGGTAGTCATCAGGAACTTCCCAGATCCTTGGCGTTGTTATCTTTCATGTTTCTCATGCATTTAGCAGTCACTTTTCTTCAGTTATCAGTCGGTTTTCTTAAAGTTTTTGACTAAGTAAAAGGTTGGTACAGGATTGGCCATATTTAGTCGCATGTGCTTTTCTACGAATTTTGTTTTGGTGAACCGACCCATAGGCGTTCACCCTTGCCCGTTCAGATTTTTGTATTGGTGAACCGACCCAACGGCGTTCATCCTTACTCTTGACAGATTCATGTTTTTAGTCAAGTATTACTTGGTGAACCAGCCATAAACGTTCACCATTGTTCAGGTCAAATTTCATGCTTTTCAGTCGAAGGTTGTTTTGCGAACCGATTCATAGTTGTTCACCTTTGCTCATATCATGACATTTTATAAAGTTTTGACAAGTATGGATTGGACTACGGCCATTCCTATTTAGTCCCAGATTGTAAATTCTATACATGACAGTTCTCATGAAATTTTTACAAGTATGGATCAAACCAGAATCGCCCCTACTTAGTCACATGATTCCTACTATGAATACTGTGAATTAAACCATAACTATCCACATCAGTTGATGTTAAACCTCAGTTGATTATTCTTCTACGTTCTTTGTATCAGTCAAGGTTGTACTCTCAAGTGGATGTCGTTTTCATGCTGATTAAGTTCATGTCTCCCTATGAGGATTACATTTTAGCAAGGTGATGATGTTTTCATGCTAAGATACAGAAGAATTACAGTAAAATCCTACTTCATGATAAATCATGTTCTGGTCTTTATCAATCATGTCTTCATACTGAACATTGATGAAACTCCGTTTAATCATACTTTTCAGCCTCTATACAACCAGCGTTAAGTCTACACAGAAATTTTCAGCCTGCCATGTTAACCGTTTCGGTTCAGTTGCTAACCAGTTAAATCAAATTATTTTCCATTGACCGTGTCAGACGGTTTACACTAGTATCGATCATATCAGCAAACCTTCAGCGGTACCACATGAACAGTATTCATCGTGTCCTTCACGTACAGTATTTCAGGTGTACCCCATGTACCTTACTCCATGTGTACCATTAATCGATCCTTAATCACCTCAGGCATTTCCGCTTGTCAATATTCTACCAGATGCTGATACTGCTCGTGAGTTGAAGATTTTACCAGATGCTGATGTTGCTAACACCTTGAAGACCTCACAAATACTGATGCTGCTGATACCTTGAAGATTCCATAAGATGCTGATGCTGTTTATATTATGAAGACTTTTCAGAGCAAGGACGAAAACTATAAATTTGAAATTTCTGACAAGAATAAGTTTCAATCATCAGACACTATCGTTCTATTCCATGCTTTTACTTTCTCAGTTAGGTGTCACAATTCACTCAGCTAAACTTTCAGTCAAAAGAGTGAGAACCGGTAACCAGCCGGCCACTCAACAGAAATAGTTACATGAATCACGGTCATGATAACGACCGTCAGCAAAGTGACAGAAAAGGTGGTAATCCAACCACCGTACTTATAATTTATCAGTCAGTAACCATCAAAACTCCGGAACGGACGTGACCAGAAATACAGAGATCGGCAGCCTAACCGGTCCGCCAACCCTAACAGTTACCACGAATTCTTATCATTACTTAGACTCACCCATTAAAATACATGTTCAAACAACAGTCAAGACAAAGGTCCCAAGTATCATTTCGGAATACACTTGTCAGGACACCAGTTATGATACAAGTCATATGAATATCTTCTCAAAGTACGAGCCAGAACTCATGACTCTGTATGTTTTCTAAACCAGTCCCTCGGAAATTCAGGGTACCCTCCAAAGGGGTATACCCGTTCTATTATGCCATGCATGAATCAGATAAAAAAAATTTCAGTCACCACCACTAGAGTATTATTCAGGTTAAACACGCAGTATTCACTCTGTGAGGTTACAAACGAACATATTTAGTGAAAAGTCGCCATGTTCACTTCACGTATTCCTATGTCAGCTTTATCTTAAATTAGAAAAATCAGTACAAATTACGTCTACCTTACAAGCACGTGGCTTGTCAGTCCATAGCTACGAAGACTTTTACCTACCTGTTATAAATTCACTTCGGAAATTCCTTAAATTCATGATCAACAGATTATTCCAGAGTTCCAGATATAATTTCAGAAAGTTTTCAAGAAATTCCTTCCTAACCACGAGACAGAAATTTAACATCGAGCTAGTCTCAAGAACAGAACCTGTTTTCAGAACTCTTGATCACAGGGCTTCAGCTAAGTTAAAAGAGTTGCAGCAATTGCTGCAAGAATTACCGGAACGAGGCTTTATTCGCCCTAACGCACCACCAGGAGGTGTATCGTTTCTGTCTATCTGAAAGAAGGCCGGTACCATGAGATCATGTATCGATCACCGAAAATTTACGAGATCGCCATTCATAAAATGATACTCATTCTACGAATAGGAGGTTACCTGACATGCTACGATGTCTTAAATATTTTCCAGAACAAATTCCCGATCATGCTACCATCAGTGGTGAGAGAAAGAACATGACGTTTCCAGACTGCTGTTGCACATATTACAGTCTCTCTAAATTTTTTTTGATTTTATACTTCTGAGCTTCCTAACGCTCCAGTTAGATATGAAATTATGAATAAATTTTTTTTATGACTCTCATGCAATATCATCAGTATATTCATTGATCACATTCTGATATGCCTAATACTAGAGAAGAACACGAGACTCATCTTCTCACAATTGTACCGAATCTTCAATAGGAGTTATTTTTATACACAACTTTCCATATATAAATCTCACTTGAACAAAGTGGCAGTTCTGAGCCACCACATCTCAACAGCAAAAAATTTCAGACAATCCTGCGCAGGTGAAGGCCATCACCTGATGGTCCCGACTGACGCCTGTGAACGAAGTACAATCTTCTAGAACTCAATTGACTACTACCGCAGAAATTGCCGATAGTTCTCACTAAAAATGTTTTATGACTATTCAACCAGATTTCCACCAGAATTTTCCATAATCCCAGACAAAACTTTAATAGAATCCGCATCACACATTAATGCAGCTATGTTCATATCTAGATGCCTGACCTACTGCAGGTTCAAGATAGAACGCCGTCATGTTAGTGAGTTACTACAACCCTTAGAAATTTCTGAACAGAAATGAGACGAAATTCCATGAAATCGTTATCAGCTACCACAGGCTCAGAGAAAGTATGATACTATCTAAGTTATCGTCAACCATGTAATCAGCCTGCGCGTTTCTTTCGTCCGAAAGGATCACGCAGTAGTAGATCTACAGAAAATTTTGAAATTCAGCAGTAAATCGTACGAATTCAAGACATTCCATTGACCATCATATCAGACAGAATTCATGTTCACGATCAAGTGTATGTTTACGCCCACTTTAAATTCATGTTTATTTTCACTTTCACGTTTACGTCTTATTCGCGGTATGATGTTGTTTCAGTTCATCTTTATGCTATCTCATAATTTAAGCTCACGTTTGTGTTCATAACATTGTTCACGTTCAAGTTCGTGTACCATTTCACGATACACGTTTCTCAGTTTATTACCGAATACGGTTACAGAAAGCTTGGGAAATCAGACTCAAGTTTAACACAACTATTCCATAACCAGGCAGACGTTTCACATCTCAGGCCGTATCGTTTGGCATTCATTCCTCAGTCAGCATACGTTCATGATATGTTCTAGTATCACGTTCACAGTATGATTCACTTATCATATTCTAATTCCATGCCAGCGCTCCTCATATAATTATGAACCACGTTCACAATTGTTCACGTAGTTCGTCCATTTATATTTTCAGCAGCTTACCCAGAGATATAAATGTTATCTTTCAGAATATTTACACGTACCATTTCGTGTATCCTTCATGCTATAGCTTAATCATCCTATCAGATTCAGAAAACCCATCTTAAGTATGAAACCAGAAACCATTCAGCATCATCAGGACAGGGTCATCAAGACCATGTTCATTATGTTTAGACCTTTGAAGGAATCGTTTCGAGCGGGAAGCCACTCGAAACGGAGGAGCCTATCCGGACCTCTCATCCTTTTCTTTCAATAAATCCAGTTAAGTCCTTTCAGTCATGTCACGTTTCATGTTCTCTTCAGCTATGTCACATTACATGATCATTTCAGTCATGTCAGGTTTATACCTATCACCAGCATTATGTCTTAATTAAAAGACAAATTATCCTTCAGCTTAATTGTCTTTTCAGTTTAAGTGTTCTTTCAGTTATTATAACTTCATCAACTTATTACCTTTAATTCGAGGACGAATTTTCTTCTTTTTAGAGGGGAAGAATTGTAAAACCCAGTATAGTCGTATCCTTAATTCGGGGACGAATTATTCTTTTAGAGGGGAAGAATTGTATAACCCGTATTTAAAATACATGAATATTAAATACGCGTAGTATCGGCTCTAACCTTATTTAAACGTAAATAGTAAATCACACAGTCTCAGTCTATTTAAATACTACAATAAAATAATTATTAAGAAAATAGTTATTAAGTTCAGAAAATATTACGTATGTATTATTTTTATACATAAAATAATTAAAACGTTAACAGTGATTACACAGCCTCAGTTTAATTAAGACCGTAAAGAAATTATTTATTCAGAAAATAATTATTCCATATTACGTTCGTATTGATCTCAGTCAGATAAATATTTATATGACGGGTTTTTTTTTTTAAAATGAACACGCAAGTTAAATAAATTTATTCGAGGCGAAAAAAAAGGGTTTTGGACCGGCTTAAAAAAAAAAGAAAACAAGAAAGAAAACAAGGGCTTTTAGCCCGGCCCATGTACACATTAAACCATCAGGGAGTGTAGTATTTTCCCATTTACACTTTTAACCAAAAACAACACAAACCCTAGTAGGTGTTCTTATTTAGCCGCCAGTTAGCAGGCAAAAACAGAACGGTTTGTGTTCTTATTTAGCCGTCGACAGCAAGTAAAAACGGAACGGTCTGTGTTCTTGTTTAGCCGTCGGCACCAAGCAAAAGGAGAACGGGAAGTGTTCTTATTATGACGTTGGCAGCAGACCAAACGGAGAACGGGAAGTGTTCTTATTATGACACTGACAGCATACCAAAAGGAGAACGGGAAGTGTTCTTATTATGACGTTGGCAGCAGACCAAAAGGAGAACGGGAAGTGTTCTTATTATGACGCCGGCAGTAGACCAAAAGGAGAACAGGGGTGTTCTTATTAGGCCGCCGACAGCAGACCAAAAGGAGAACGAGTGGTGTTTGTTTCGTTTGTGTGTTGTAATTCATCCCTAGTCAAGTAGATCGGTAAATCACCTTCTTCTTTATCTTTTATATCACGAAATTGATGAGTTTAGAGAATAAAACATGCAATTAAATCAGGGGGTTCGGTTGAGTTTTAATTCCAGGATTAGCGACAGTTTAGCGACGACTTTTCTGTCGCAGTTTTCATGACAAATTTTGGACAGCTTTTAGTCACAGTTTTAGTGACAGAAATTTTTGTCGCTAATTCCAGTAGGCAGAATTCAATACACATATTGATTTGTTTTAGTGCGAACGAGACGGGGTATCTCGGTAGGCTCGGGACTATAATTGTTTAATCATACCTTGTTTAATTCACTTTTAAAAATAAATGTTTTAAATGATTTATTTAGTAAATTAAAGTTATAATGATAAATTAGTTTATAAAATTAAAAAGGGTATAATATTATTAAATGAGTTAAATTATTTTTGGAAACTTCATAAATTAGGAAACGTTCTATTTTTAGCAGGTTCTTTATAACAGTATTATAATATCAGATACAGTAAAATACAGTAATCAGAAGTACATGATATACACTAATCAGAATACAGTATAATATACAGTAATTAGAAATACAGGATATACACTAATCAGTAAATATTTAAAGACAGTCAGAGTTATCAGATTGTATACAGAACAGTACAACAAAACAAGAACATAATAAAGCAAGTTAAGAACAGTAAGAATCAGTAACAGTAAACAGTAATCGGACAACTTATTCATGTCCCTTATTCTTGTAGCTATTGTGAAGTCTGAGTAGGAGTCGTTCAGTTTTTCCTTACAATCAGTTACTGGACAAGAGGTACGGAATTTCCGTCCTTTCAGTAAGGACTTCCTTTCCATGCATGATTAGGATTCCCCGTCTGCAGCCAAATGTTTTCCTCAGTATATGTTTAAGTTTATCAGTAATCATGTTAATAACTAAATAAATTGCCTGAGCATTATATACAAGCACGACCAGTTTATGTACTAGTTACGGAGGTACCGTAACCACGGCACTAGAGGCACCGGTGTCATGACTCACATGCAGGAGAGTGATATCCTGCATCGTCCCACTCAGCTCAGCTTGGCCATTTTATCAGTATTATTAGTGGGGCGTATGGATGCATCCTAGGCTTATAAGTGTTACAAGTTATCAGGGTGAATGTGGTGTGTGCTCTACATCCTTCACATTGGAGCTGATCCCTCCACCCAGCACAGTTATTTAGAGGTCACCCCTCTACAGCATGACGAGGTCACCCCTCCAGTTATTCATGCACGGTTGTTACAACACGTGACCTATATAAGCTCTGGCAATTAAAATACAGTAAATGCATGTTTTCAGAATTAATAGTTATATTTCAGTTTTAGTATATATGAACCAGGTTTCTCAGGTTTTATGCAGAGTTCTACCACATGTTACATATCAGTCTTATAGCTTCATTATTGTCTTCTATTCCATTACTTTCAGTACACTCTTATCATGCTATATCCGTTCACTGAGCGTTATGCTCAGCCGTAGTTCTCTTTCATGTTCTAACGGCAGGTACACCAGGACGCTCTTAGGATTCTGAGAGCATGTGCATTTGGATGGAAGCTATCCAGACTTCTTACTTTATGTACTTACATTATTCTGCTTATTTGGACATTGTTTAGTCCTTTCCTTAAGTATTTTTACTTTTCATGTTTTGGGCTTATGTTGGATTGCCGATGTTTGATTCCGGTATTTCCTTCATGGTCAGTTAATGTTTTAGGACATTTACCTTATGCTTTGATGACACGCCATAAATATACGTAACGGTCCATTTATCCAAGTGGGGTGTTACAGTCTACCAGCGTCTCATTGGTTCCCTTGTAAACCTGAGTCTCGAATCTAGTTTACTTGTTCTAGGGTTCATTTGTTGTTGTCATTCAACGAGTGTATTCATAGCACTTTGTAATACTTTGTTTATAATACTTAATAAAGCATTACGCGTTTGAAAAGTATTTCATTGTGTTTCGTGGTTACAAGAGTTATAGTTTATCAACAATTGTCATATTAAGGGACTTTCACCTGTATACCCACTTACCATCAACAACATTGGTGTTAGAGGCACGAGGTACTAAAGACCACGTTCCATTCTTGACGAGAGCATCATACTCTTCTTTCATAGCTTGACGCCACTCTGGAGAGTTGTTGGCAACAGTAAACGAGGTTGGTTCAGTGATTTTAGTGGGGAGGACGGTAACATGATTTGCGGAAGGATCGTAAGGAACCCGTTGTTTGGGATTTGGACGAAGATTTACGGGACGTTGTCGAAGTATAGGAGGTAGTGATGGTGGGGGTGGTGTTGGTATGGATGTATTCGATACTGGAGATTGTTGGCCATTAGAAGACACGAGAGAAGTTTGAGAAGTTGGACTCAACTATGGTGAAACGGATGATGGAGAAGAGATAGGTGAGCTAGGTGAAGGTGGTGGGATTGGATGGTCTGTGGTAGGAATTATATAAGGTGATTCCAAAGAGTAATATGGAGATGTTTGCGAAGAGGGTGATGATGTAGTTTTAGGGATATCGAAGGGGAATTGTGCTTCGTTAAAACGAACATGACGAGCAATATAAAGACGCTCTGTCGAAATATCAAGACAACGGTATCCATGATGGGAGGGGCTGTAGCCAAGAAAGACACACGGAGTTGAACGAAAATCCATTTTGTGACGATTGTATGGACGAAGATGGGGAAAACATAGGCACCCAAAGACACGAAGAAAAGTATAGTCAGGTTGACGTTTGAATACATGTTCAAAAGGTGACTTGTTTGTTGATGTGCGAGAGGGCATGCGATTGATTAGGTAAACAACAGTATCAAAGGCATAATGCCAAAATCGTTGAGGAACACATGATTGAGCAAGAAGAGTAAGACTAGTCTCTACAACGTGGCGATTGTGACGTTCAACAAAGCCATTTTGCTCACTTGTATGAGGACAAGATCGTCGGTGAATAATTCCTAGCAAAAACGAAGCTAAATTGCGAAACTCACCACCCCAATCTGTTTGAACATTCTTTAGTTTTGTGGTGAATTAACGTTCGACCATTTGCACGAATGATTTAAAAGTTAAATACACATCAGTTTTTTGAGCTAAATGATATATCCACATGTACCGAGAATGATGATCAACACACAACATAAAACACCTATGACCTTCAAAAGATAACAAAGGTGCGGGACCCCAAACATCACAATAAACCAAGTCTAAAACATTATTACTTCGAAAATTAGAAACAAATAAAGGGAGTTTTGAAGATTTTCCCAATTGACAAGAATCCCATAGGCTTGACAAACTATTATTTGTAACAGGAAGAGAAAAATTAGAAAGCATAAAACGCAAAAGACGTTGATGAGGATGTCCGAGCCACCTATGCCAGATGGTTGGGGAAGCTCGTACAACCGAAAAAGACACTTTGTTGATTGACTTCAGTTGGGGAAGAGTGATGGTTTAGAGACCGTGTTTACTGGGGCCGGTGAGAAGAGTGGTGTGTGTAGACTCGTCCTTTACAACAAAATAAGAAGAGTGAAATTCAAAAAAAGCACCATTATCATGACAAAATTTTTGAACAGAAAGGAGATTATGGGAGATATATGGTACATGAAGAATGTTTTTGAGAGAAAATGTTTTTTGTGGAGAGTAAACTTTAGAAGAAAAAAAAATGAAAAATAGAAAGACCCTTACCGTTGCCAACATAAAGTGCGTCGTCACCATAATATGCTTCTGAATTGTCCATTGCTTCCAAATCAGGTGTCACATGACTGTTTGCTCCGGTGTCTGAATGCCAATTTGACCGCGAGTATTTGCAAAGTTAGCTGATGGCCGAGTACGAATGGTCGAATGGTCACGATTCGGGCATTGTGATGGAATGTGACAAATACCACATCTATTGCAAGTGCCATACACTGTGTTCTGGGTGGATGCCCAATTAAATTGACGACCATTGCCACGACCTCGGTTGTTGTTGTTACCACGAGAGTTGTTTCGATTTCCACGGTTGTTGTTATTGTTACTCCTGTTGTTGTTGGATGAACGAGCACCGTAAAAAGCTTGTGGACCAGATGGTGCAATGGATGACAATTGAAATCCAAGTGCACTCAATTGAGCAGCCAACTCTGAAAGTTGAGCCTTGCGAGGTTCTTGTATGCTTGGTGAGCCCACTGCGTAGTTTGCAACAAAAGATGGAGTAACTGTTGGAGCAGGTGCACGTGTTTTTCCAAGCATATAATCATGATCACTAAGGAGTGCATGAAGCTCAACTAAATGCAGTTGGACTTTGACGGGCAGTGATTGTGGTTTTAAGGCGTTATATTCTTCACGGAGACCCGAGACAACAAGCATAACGAGATCTTTATCTTTTACAGGTTCACCAATAGCGGAGAGTGCATCAACATATTCTTGAGCACGGTTAAGATAAGCATCAGGAGTTTCATCACCATGCATCTCTATTCTCAGAAGTTGTGTCTTGAGAGTGTATTCCCTAGATGTGGAATGAGGTGCATACGCCTTTTCAAGAGACAACCAAAGATCTCGAGAGGTTATACCTTGAACATGGCGAAAAGAAGCTTATGAGATTGTAGAGATAATTAACATACGTACATCGGCATCATTGGAGACCTAAATTGAATAATTTGGGTTCTCCTGTGGAACAGTTTCACCTTTGGCAACAACGGGTACCGTTTTTTATGGACATGGTATTTAGCTATCCACATAACCCATCAAATTGTTTGTGATGAGGAATGGTTCAATCATATTTTTCCAGTAACCATAGTTTGGAGGTGAAAGGGTAAAAGCGGACTTACGCGAGTTGTGAGCCGTTTTATCGGCTGTGGTGAAAGCTAACATCATAGCCATATTCCTGTTTTTTTAAAGGTTGACAGCGGTCGGCGGCGGCGGTGGTTGACAGCGGCAGCGGCAACTGATCGCAAACCCAAAATTGATTGATGGGTTTTGTTCAGAATTATATGAGAATCACAATGATGTTGTTGGTTTGTAGTGAATCAGTGTGATCTGACCGAAAAAAGCAAAAACGTGGCCGCATGTGGCGGCGAGGACCGATCAAAAAATCAAAATTGATTGTGGGGTTTGTTTGGAATTAGATGAGGATCAGAGTGGTGTTTTTGTTTTTTTTCCGAATCAATGTATTTTGGCCGGAAAAAGCAAAAACGTGGCCGGAATTTGTAATTTCGGCGAACAATGTGAAGGGTGCCGGATTTGTGCTGGAAAAAGGATTTTTTAGGGTTTTGGCTTTGATACCATATAAAACCTCAAGGTATTGTATTATTGTAATTGATTAATATACAAAGGTTGTATATGTATATATACTAATACATTAACTTGGGGACTAAGAAACTAACATATAACCTAATTAACTTGGGGACTAAGTAACTAACATATAACCTAATGGGTACGGTCCATCTATATCTTTGGTCTAACATAAAGTAAAATTAATTTATATTTTTTTATCTATTTTTGAAAGTGGACTATTAATTTGGGACATCCAATAGTAATTTTGAGACGGACGGACAACGTGATAAACACACGTTTACAGTGAGTTTTTGATATTTTCAGCAAGATTTGCAGGTTTGTGCAAGTTTGACTTTCCTCGACCGTCGTTGACCACAGTTGACCACTATTAATCGTCTTTTACATAAATCAGCAAAGTTGATAGCTTTGTAAGGATTAAGCGAACATTTTTTTTTGCAAGCAACAGTGATCCGGGGGAGATAATGGCAAGAAGAGAAAAAAGATGAAACGACCAAATTACCCTCGTGTGTAAGTCACATGTTGAAGATAACAAGATTACTAATGGGGTGTTTGGTTAAGCTTATGAGTTGAGTTAGGCTTATATTATATAAGTAATTTATGGCTTATATATCATAAGCTTATAAGCCCAAATTTAGTGTTTGGTTTAGCTCATCAAAATTAATAAGTTAAATGACAAAAAAGTCCATGAGTATTAAATGATGTAGTTATTAAATGTGGGGTATAAAAGTCTTTTTATATGTTATTGTTATGTAAGCCTCCATTTTGTTATAAAAGTCTCACTTTTATGGCTTACCAAAACATCCACATATAAGCTTATAAGCCCACTTATATAAGCTTAACCAAACACTTGGTTTTGGCTTATAAGCTTATATAAGCTAATAAGCTTATAAGCCCACTATATAAGCTAAAACCATACACCCTCTAAATGACCATTACGTTTTTGGACCAACAACGTTAATGGAGAGTAAACGAATTGAAGGGGCTAAACATGATATCCACCTAAACCAGTCTATCAAACATCAATGCCCTGTAAATACTTATACTTACGTATACATATCATATACACAATGCCATCTTTTGGAGCCATTGTCACTAATCAGCTGCTATTTTACTAGCTAGTATCATGTCACTTCTCGAACGAGGTAATAATAGTTTCTTGTCTGTTCATCTTGAAAATTTTGTTATGATAAACGGAGTCCATCTATGTAGCTAAAAAGTCACATAAGGGGTTTTAAAGCTAAAAAATGATGCCTGTTTGAGGCATTAAGAATTTCCGAGTTAACGTTAACCATACGCACGATCCATGTAATTTATACAGTACGATTATGTATTACAGTATCATTTATCTTAATTAGGAAATCATTTGTAGGAAGTGTTTTGGAAACATACACAGCGTTTTTGAATAATATTCTAGATTTGAACATCAGAACTTTTATAATCATTAGAACAAAACGTACATTTTTGATATCTAGTTAAATATGAAAGAGAACAATATACAATATCGATGTATAGTTTTCTTTGCTGAAGTATATGTGCATTGATGCTATCGACATCCTATATATGCTGACCTTTTCATCGGCCTTGGTATAGATATCATAAACAGGCGGAGAGCCCTTTTTGCCTACACCATTAAGATTTGAATACTCTTTTCTGCACTTTATATGATTATTCAATCATGTACTGATCATTTGATTTGATGTCACCATAAACCACATATCTTTTGCTTAGTTTATAAAACCTTGGTAGACTTACAAAAAGGAGCCATTTTTATACAATATCACAGTATTTAATGTCAGCACTTCATTCGTTATGCACGTAACTTTTTTCTTTTTAGGTTCTAATGGATTCCAACATGTTAAGTGGAGAAGATATTTGCTTCTCATGATTCTATGTGTTTGAATCCTTATGGGTGTATATATATAGCAAGACACTCAGTAGTTACTAACATCTCAGAGATACACTCACATTTAAGCTAAAACCATCATCACAACTTCTTGTAGCCTTGTTTGTGTCTGTATACTTTCGTAACCATGTCGAGTGAAAATTCAAATGGTATCAATAACAACGATTTGTCCGTGATTACAGTGGAAAAACTAGAAAACAATCAACTCCACATCGCTGACGTATTTTGGGTTCATTATCCTCCTGATTTTCTTCGAAAGGTAAGATACCATTTCCATCATTGTTGATTTTTATACTTATGTTCTCGGCTAGTAGCTACAAGCATCCCATTTCATGTTTTGGTAAATAAAGACATACAGATAGTGTGGCACTTGATTAAGATATTTTCTGACTTTTCTATAGGTTGTGGCGGAGGTGGTGGCAACCTTCGTGTTGGTGTTTGTATCATGTGGATGCGCAGCGCTTGGTGCTAGCGATGAACCCAAAGTGTCACAGCTTGGAATTTCGATTGCTAGTGGTTTGATTGTGACTGTCATGATCTATGCAGTTGGTCATATATCCGGTGCACATATGAACCCTGCAGTAACCATAGCTT
This sequence comes from Glebionis coronaria, assembly GCA_025667525.1. Classification (NCBI taxonomy): domain Eukaryota; kingdom Viridiplantae; phylum Streptophyta; class Magnoliopsida; order Asterales; family Asteraceae; genus Glebionis; species Glebionis coronaria. The sequence continues at coordinate 323,371,025 of CM046880.1, read as the reverse complement.
TTGCAACTGTTAGACATTTTCCTTGGAAACAGGTATCTTATCAACTGCTTATCGAATACTCAAATGCATTATTAAACCGTATTGTCTGTACGTTAGTACTCCTTTATTTATATGATACTATGAACATTTATCTTATACAGGTTCCATTCTACGCGGCAGCACAATTCACAGGATCCATAGCAGCTTCGTTCGCCCTAAAAACAGTATTACAGCCAGTAGAACATTTAGGGACAACGACACCTTCAGGAACAGATTTACAGGCTTTAACCATGGAAATCATTGTAACTTTCATAATGATGTTTGTCACTTCAGCAGTAGCTACTGATTGCAAAGCTGTAAGCACAAATAAAATAATCAAATGTAAATGTATTTAATACTTGTGGAAATACCTGATAAAAATGATAATATGTTGCAGGTAGGAGAGTTAGCAGGTATTGCAGTAGGATCAGCAGTATGTATTAACTCAATCTTAGCAGGGTAAAGCTTTAACATTATTATTATAATTTTACGTAAATATATATTGCTCTAGCTTTATAACTTGTAAATGAAAATTTAGGCCAATATCAGGAGGATCAATGAACCCAGCACGTACAATTGGACCAGCGTTGGCTAGCAATACGTATAAAGGTATTTGGGTCTATATTGTTGGCCCCATAACAGGAACGTTATCCGGGGTGATGTGTTACAGTTTTATTCGAGCAACAAACGAACAAGATTACGAAATCTCTTCGTTTAGGTTCCGTAGAATGATGAGCAACAATGGACATGTTACTGTAAAAGATCCTCGAAGTTCTTTTAATTTGTCGATATACTAGTATGAATTGTCAAGTTTTGACTAGCAAACTCTCATGTAAGTGCAGGATGCTTAAATATATCTTAAAAGCTTCACAATGCACTCAAATCTCTCTAACGTATATCCTGTGTTTGTGATCAATCTATAAACCAAGAGATATTATTTTAGATCAGCTAAGTTAAACTCCATCTAAACAATTTACACAATTGTGTCACCGTTTCGGTCAGCGGTATCAAGGCAGCCTACCACCACAGAGGTTGTGAATACAAGTCCTATACAGTTGTACGCAAAGAACACAAGTTTAGCATCCACACTACGTCACAATGGACCACTGCAGAAAATGATCCAGAGAAACGCCCCATTTGCTATTACATTCCATGGAGACAATCACAATCCTGGAGGATTTGGTGCATCGGAATCTATGAGAACGTGCTGGCCCATTCTCTGTAGTTGGCGACGTTATGACATTCGACCTACGTCTGGTGCAAAAAGGCTCAGGAACTTAATCAGTTTTGTTAAGCTAGAAATTTAGAATGCAAATAGGAAGAATTGGTAATAACTATGGTCCTTTAGTTATTTCTAGGTATTATAGCAGGATTATGCGTGGTTAGAGAAATGTCAGAAGTTAAATGAGATCTGAGAGGGAAAGGGCAAGGCTATTAAGACCAGTGTTGCAAAACAAGGTATAGAAGGCCGATTAATCGTAGATTAATCACTATAAGGTCCTCTACTTTGCCGATTAATGAAAAGGCGATTAATGGTGGTCAAGTGTGATCAACGAGTCAAGGGAGGTCAAACTTGTCGAAAACTTGCAATTTTTACCGAAAATACCGAAAACCCACTGTAAACATGTTTTTATCACTTATATTAACTATTTATATGTATGATAAGTTGTATTTTAGGAAGAATATTGCCAAAAATAGCTAAAACTCGTTAAAAATACACAAAACTTGCCGAATATACTAAAAATTTGCTAAAAATTCCAATTCGATTAATCCCGCCTAAAACGATTACAAGTTACAAGGTGGTCGACCGGCCGGCTAGCGATTCGCGATTTTTGCAACATTGATTAAGACCCTCCAAAATTTTACATTTTTTTTATTTTTATAATTTTGGTTTTGTAATAAATCTGTGAATCGAAAAATATGGAATAAAAAAATAAATGTTAACAAGTCAAAACTGTTAAACTGATAAAAATACAGATAAAAAAATTAATACAAAAATTGTCAAAAAAAAAAAAACAAAAAGACAAAAAGTACACAAATCGTGTACTTTTGTACCTTGTTAGTGGAGTAGGGGTACTAATAGAGTAACCCGAGGGAAAACAGTATGATGCTGTGCAGTGTCTGCTGGATATCCAGATGTAGAATTTTGTTTTCCAACAATTTAGGACCAATGTTTTTGTGCATTAACATGTTGAAGTGGTGAATAAATGCTTAAAAGGTCGGGCCTTGGAAGCCTGGTCCATGTTTTTGTGGTTCTACAATCATTGCACGTAAATGAAATTTCACATCATGGAACAAGTTCTTGAAATGGATGTCGATCGATCGAATATGCCAAAAACCCAAAACAAGATGATTATCCAAGCCTTTGGGATTCATTTATTTATTGTATTTATCATATAGTCCGTCCAAAAGTTTTGGTCGTTTTCTTTTGCTAGGGGAATCATCCATATATTTAAAATTCGGACAAGCTAAGTTGAAAAAGACCTCGACAATCAAACAGTAAATAGGTGTAGAATAGTCAAATATGAGGCTATTTCTGAACAGTTAGTTGCTCTCATAGTTTGGAGCCTTCCGAAATCTATTTTATTTTTCTATGGTACAAAATGATCTATTTGGCAACGTCGATATGGACATTGTATTTATCATTATTGTTTCTATTATGTTTTTTTCAACTATACTTATGGTATATGTTTTATATAAATAATTATTATTTATATAGTAAGAGAAGCAGTTTGTTGTGTCGTTAATTTTTTTATTACAAAACTAATTCTATTACACGCTGAACTTTGATAAGTAACTTGACCGCCTTAGATGAAAGGAAACCAAATGTATCAAACATGAATTGGATAAATACGTGTTGATTTTCAATGCATGATTTCTCGTGTTTGTTCACATTTCACGAGGCAGCCTGACCCACTGCAAACCACGACTGCTCAAACCCACAAGAGGAGAAACCTTAGTCAGATCAACGCATGCATGTTTCTCTCCAACCCATCCAATAACCAAAATATATGATGGTTTTAGTGTAGACATTCCATCTGATAGGTTAGTAAAGAATTTCACATGTTCCTATTTCTTTATGAAGATCCTGGCACGCCTACATATTTCAAAAAGGACATTCAAATTGTATCATGTATGTACTTGAAGTCCGAGAGCTCTTTACAATGAACCACATGTTCTCCAACAAAATCCAAACATGCCTTGCGACAAACATGTCTTATCTCATTAACGAAAATAATGAAATCATGAGGCGATACTTAAGGATAATGCGATTTTCTACTTGTGACATATGTTGATTGAGCCAGATGGGGAAAACTAGTTGAAAATTCTAAGCACATCGTGCACGTAGACACCTAAAATTGTTTTTTTATCTCACAATCATGTCAAAATGGATTTTTCATATCTTTGAACATCTCACTAAAATGCCACATGCCACATGCCACTAGCCAATGTTTGTTGGGATTTAGATGAGGAGGTGCCCTTATTAGTCAAGACGCTAAAATCAATGCTCATAATCGTATCACGAAGAGAAGCCAAACCAGGATCACAATCATTATCCATACCACATATGCCATTATCACGTAAGATGTTGTCGTGGAGCACCCATTATTAGGCCCTTAAGGACACAAAAGCATATGAGGAAACCACATTTGTCAATACAAACCCAAACCTCCTAAATGAATGCATAAAGACTGCAAGTTTTTAAAGAGAGGTCATACACAAACCTTAATATTCTCAATTGACCACACAAACCTTTGTCAAAAAACAAGGTTGAATCCTCCATGCGTACAAGTTGACAAGGCGTTAAACCAAAAAAGAATTTGCGATATCCAGACATGATCGAAGCAAAATGAGCTCTTTTTTGCAGGTCGTGTAACTATGGAAGCAGACTCATCAAATTAGTAGCATTTACGACTCTCCTCATAGCCAACCCACTAATAAAATCAACGTCTCTCCTAACAGCTCCCGCGAGAAACTTCAGACCTCAAGAAGATCTCCGGAAATAAACCCTCGCGAGCTTCATACCGTTACACGAGGGCCAAAATACCTTTGTTTTCTTAATATTAAGATCAAGACCCAAACCTGGACCACTCACCTTTGTAATGTCTAACACCATGGATACTTCTTCTAAATTCCTAATAACGGGTTCCATCATCTAGATACAAATCATGAAGAAATAGCTTGTAATTGTCTATAAACTTATGTACTGGACGGTGCAATACAAGAGCAAAAATACGAGATTACAATGGACCACCTTGTTACACCTTGTTACACCCATGTGGCAAACCAGATATGCATGTCTCATATATACAATCTTGTTGCCTGCCGATATCGGAAATCCACCCATAAAGAAATACATTAAGCATTGCAAGAGACCCATCATTGTGGTATTATTTCGATACCCTATTGGTGATATGTGAAACAACCTTAACGCCACCTGACACTCCGACTCTAAACTGGGAATCACTAAGGTACCTTGACATATCTTTACCCACACCTTCATGGCAACAATGAAAACCAAACGTCTTTTACCTATTACAATAGGCCGAATTCAGTTATCTCGTTTAAGGACATGCGTGGGAGAAGCAAGTGCAACAAACTCTGCAAAATTAGGTGGACACTTTTTCGCTAACCACAAATTAACGACTAAGTTGGCGTCCTTTAAGAAATCCGTGACATTAGAAATCCCTCTTCACATAAAGCATCTAAGATATGTTGTGCCATTAAACCATCTCTCCCACTTGAAGTGCCTTTAGGAAATGATTTGATGCAACCAAATATACAATCAATCTCTGCAACAACGTGAGGCTTAGAATATGTGTTGCTCAACATGGATGGGGTGGCTTGTAAGGATGCTTAGCCTCCAAGGCTTTAATTATATCATCACAGTACGGAGCTACAACTAAAGAGGAAAACACACTCACTTCAGTTGTAAAGTGCCCATCCGCGATCTTGCAAAGACATTGTCTGGTGTCGGTATGCCATGTTGTTCTTTCCTCCACAAAATCACCTCCATCATGGCCCAAGACCCCAACTCATACCCATCCAACATGCTTTTAACTAACATTATAATATCATCGTATTTCCTTCATGTAGTTAGTGACTTCAAGATTGAACTTTGTTGCATATTTACTTATTAATGTCTTTTAAGGGTAAATCGAATAAAAGGGTAGTGACATTATGTTAAACTTCAATTTATGCTACTATTTTTTTATTCCTAAACATTACGTTAGACATTTATTTTGTTGCATTGTCTAAAAACTTTTACCACTATCAAATATTGCAAGGCGTCACCTTTTTACTTCATCTTCTCCAATCAAACTTTTGGCCAAAAAATAATTTAAGGTGACTTGATACAAGAGTTAAAACGAACGACCAAATTGCTAGTAACATTATAACTCAAAATATAAACCGCCCAACATTACAACACATCTCGATACAAAATTGAGAAAAAAGAGTGATATAAACTAAAATTAGACATAATATCGATACCTTATTATGCGATTTGATAATTATTCCGATACTTTACTTCACTTCACCCGAATTGGATATCAACAGATACAATGTACTCTATCTATCAATATGTTATGTTGTCAAATTAACTGTTTGTTTTCATATTTCAATCTACTATGTTTTTTATATATTAATGTGTTATGTTGTTTGATTGGAAGTGAGTTGTACATTTTTTAATTTATTGACAAACTCAAAAGTGTTATATATTGAAATTCATACCATTGTTGAGTGGACACGAGTAACATGATCTAAAAGTATATAGGTTATCGTATAAATTTTGTCCCATGATTTGTCCAAAATTACCAAAAAAAAAACTCTGAGCAAAGGTGATGCATATTTGCCATCGAACTTCTTAGTTTACTGCAAAAAGCACTTGAAACCTTATTTTCTAACTTTAACCCGTTAACCACAGTTAAATATATCACGTGGCATGCATGTGAGGGTATTTTTTCATTTCCGATCGTTCATCTCACATCAACCCATCCCCCACCTTTTGTTTCGTGTGAAACTCGTCCCCGAAAGCTTTTTCACACCAGACACTTCACCTCCACCTTTCCATTATGCAAAAGTTGTCCCTTAAATTGTTTCCTGCCCAACAATTCCACCTTCAACTTTCCATTTGTCAAAATATGTTCCTGAAACTGTTTTCTCGCCAAAAAACCATGACCGTCGAAGTTCTAACACAATTTCAAGAAATTAATTTTCACGAACTTTGAAAGACTAACACTTAATTCAAGGACTTAATTTGCACGACCTATGAAAGACTATATATTGGCCCGATTAGAACCTCTCGTTTATCAACAGTTCAATTAGCTCTAGCCCCAACTCTTTTATAAACCCTTTCAACTAATTACTTTATCTCAATTAAAATGGTTGGAAGAACTCCAATTCTGAATGAATTAAAGGAATTATGTAGTGATTCAGAGCCCAACGCATGTATGGGCCTCTATATTGGTCAAATGGTTACGGCTGAACAAGCATACATGGATGTGTTACACGGTTAATGTTAGCAGTTGAGGAATAGCCTAAGAAACATTGGAATGTTGAGTGACGAGAGGGAGACTATTGATGAAGATGGTTGGGTGGATTGTTTGAAAGAGATGTGTGATAACGACATCAGGAGTTGGCTGATTTGACCAAGTTGATTGAGAAATCTATGGATGCTATTAGCCAGAAGCAAACATATGTTGATCTCATGGATGATAGTGGTTAGGATGTGTTTTTATGTTTTTGTTGTTTACCCTGTAATTACTCTATTTTGATAGGGGTGTATTATTTTGTACCCTTTGTTAAGTAATGAAAGCAGCGAGAGAATCTACCTCCTTTATTTGAAGGACCAAATTGCACAATGTTTCAAGAATCACGTCTATTTAACACATCCTCTATGCACAAACTTTCTCATTCGAAACAAACTTTATTCTCCTAAAATTCAACTCCTCATACCTATCAGATTATAGCATACAATGGAAAACAGTCAATCTAAATCTTCTTCCAGATCCGTAGTGTTGGTTGCATGCCTAATTAGGTTCATGAAGAAGGAATTAGACAATGAGCTATAGTTAGAGGAGAAATTCAGAATTCTATGTTCTAAGGTGGAGGCGACTGTCACAAACAGAGCAAGGTTCATTGAGGAGATGAAAAGTTATCTTGGGTTTGAGGATAACAATGACACTTACCAAACTTCATGAGTCTTGAAGCATGCTAAAAAGAGGGATATGGAGAAGGCAAATCATCTCCAAATTATGAAGGATCAATCCCATCTTGGTGCGTGTGAGATCGTCAAAATTGTAAAAAAATTGAAGGACAGAATGGTAGGTTAGTGTTTAGGTGCAAGTGGTTTGTCGTGTGTGTTTTGGATATGTTGATGTACCCATATTTTTCTCACGTTAAATGGAATGATTTTTATCAGCTTTTGTTTTTGGTAGTTTGACATGGATTTTGGTAGGCTTCCAATGATGTTGTACCTTTGAATGTCAAACATTAAATGTATGTTTGAGAGATTTACATGTATTTTTAAAAGGCTTCCAATGATTTTTGACTCAAGAACGTCAAACATCAAATGTATGCTTAAGAGTTTGACACGGATTTGCAAGAGGCAATGAGCAAATTTCTAGTTAGACATGGGTTTTTAGGACCATTTAGACAAAGTGCAAATAAATGCAATATTCTAATGTTATAGTCAGCGAGTATTTGAAGATTGAGATAGATTTGCAGTCATCATTTAGACAAACTACAAATCCATGTCAACTCTGCAATTGATATCCAAAGCCTATGTTAATCTCCTGTAAATTCATGTCTTTAATGGATTCGTAGTAATCCTTTTGAAAATCTACAAATCAATGAAAATCATAGACAAAAGATTAATTACTTCATACAGTTCCATCATTTTTGTCAAACTGCAAATCCATGTTACCACTAGAAAGTCAAACTGCATATGGTAATAGGTATTTGGTTCATAAATTGTCAATGTTAGGCTTCTTTATCGTACGCTATTACATAACCAAAATGTAGATTAAAACCTAATAGCACACTGACATAATCTTCTACAACTTAACTATAACCAAAGAGTAAGCATTATTTAGCATTATCGTTCTCTTCCTTGTTAGTCATCACTGCCATGACTCTTCTCCTCTTGAGATCTTCCACTAGCTCTTGTGCAACAACATCACCATCATCTGTCTCTTCATTCACCTCAACAACCTCTGTTGCCACTTCTTCAACAACCACCTCATCTGGAATCACTAATTCTTTAGGAACATCTTCTACAAACTCAACAACTTCTTCATCCATTTGATGCTTAAAAAAAAGAAAAAACATCTTCCACATCATCAGTTTGAGTTACTTGCCGAAGCTCATCCAATGCTTGATCAATGTCAGCAAACATGTCACTTATATCTTTAGGCTCATCATCGAGATGGTACGGATCATCATTCCAATCAATATCCATGGCTTCATCCAAATTTGTAACACTGTACTATGTAGGAAAATCCTTTGACTTGCCAGTAATGTTATCACTGTTATCAGTATCATACTGATGAAAATCCATCCCCATATCAAAATCAACCTCACCAAAAGAGACATCATCACAAGTGACAACGTTTGAAACTTGTTGTTCTTCTTGGCTTGAATCATCAAACCCAAACTCGTTGTCAAGCTCTTCCAATATTCTCCCGAACTCAAACTCAGCACTCATCCTTCTAGTCATATCTTCAAACATTTTTTCCGTTGACCATGGTGGTGGGAACTCAAAGTCGTCATCACAGACACGAAAATCATTAGCAACTACAGTTTCGTCCCTCCCAACATAGCTAGTATGACAAAATGTCACCATTTCCTCACTGTTGAGGTTGTCGGGATCTAACTCTTTCACAACACACCTACATCATAACCAACACTTTCTTCTACCACCATAGCCTTACCATTACGTGTCTTTTGCTCCATCATGTGCTGTTGTACCAATGAAACACTTGTTCCATTATACACCTCCATTTCCCTAAACCTAGGAACATACTCCAAAAATATGTTAACGTCTTCTTCAGATGATAGTGGTAGTAAACCGTCGTCCAATGACTGGCTAGGTATCCTAAAATGCGAGAACAAAAGAATACATTCTATGTACCCTAAATCATTAAACATTTATTCTAGGTTGTACATGCCAAACTTATCACAGTGAACTAAGTCAAGCCTATTTATAGTAGCAAAACGATAATTCTTTCGGGTGGTGAGGTAAATTCACCATTGTGATGGATTTGCATAATAAACAAGTTTTTATTCAATTATGTGCAACACAAAAGAAAAGAAACATAGACAATCATTCACTAGAAATTGTACATAAGAATATGAAAATATCCAAACTAAGCTTACCATATAGAAGGCGTAAAGGAGACCGAAGCTTACCATAAAGGAGACCCAAATCATGGATGGTTGTACTGTGAGAGCGATTTTGCCAAAACTTAATCATTTTTTATTGGTGTTCTTCTTGTGAGATACAGACTGAGGGAAGGAAATGAGATGATGTATATATAAAATAAATGATGGATACTTTAAATTACAAATTCAGACCTCAAAGCGAATTTCTTACCGGGAAAGAAACAGTGTCGTGTGGGAAAAAGCTTTCAAGGACGAGTTTCACACGAAACGAAAGGTTGGGATGGGCTGACACGAGATGGACGATCGGAAATGAAGAAAGTACCCTCAAGTGCATGCCACATGAGGGAGTTAACTAGGGTTAACGGGTGAAAGTTAGAAAATAAGGAGTCAAGGGTTTTTCGCAAGAAAATAAGAAGTTTGATGGCAAATATGCATCACTTTTGCTCTCAATGATTTTTTTCTGGCAATTTTGGACAAATCGATGGACAAATTTGCAGTTTACCCAAGTATATATGTCTAGACACGTTATTTATTACTTTTTTGAGTGTGTTAATTAATTAAAAAGTGTGCAAATGATGTCTTATTGTTGATTCATAATGTAAATATGTTTTGTTCAAAAAAAGTGTAAATATGTAACAGTTTCACCTTTCTTAAGGCTGCATGCAACAGCGATCTAGCGCGACCTATATTTTTCTGCCACATTAGCTTTATCTCTCCAGTGACCTGGTTTCCACAACAAGGCGACCAAGTTCAAAATTTTTTAAAAAGAATTAATAAATAAATCCATTTTTCTTTCTTTGCAAATACCACATTTTCGCACACAATATTTTCACACACAACTATCTACCAATACTTCTTAACTTTCAGTATTTTCACACACAACTTCAAAAATCAAATGATGTGCTCCCTTACTCACACCGTTGACGAGATCAAAGCTATGGTTCAGGAACAAATCGATGAAGAAAAACGTCGACAATACGCTCACGACGTTAGCCTTTGAATTCGATAATGCAAGTTATGATAAAACGAATCTGCGCACAACATATGAGAAATGCCGTGATATTTACCCATCGAAACGTGTTTTAATAGACACGTTTCTAAAAAAAAAGAAGCTGACAATGATTTTTTTTGGGTATACCTAGGTTTCTTACGACATGAAAAAAGCCTTGTTTAGGAAGACGACAAAAATGGAGACTCAAATTCAAAGTAAAATTGAATGGCTGAATAACATCACCCCAAGACTCATATCGGTTCTTCATCACAACAACACCGACGCCGATATGTTTCTCCCGATCCACCCTATCAAATTGTAAACAACTCAAATGTCAGATTGTAACTCAGACATCAAATAACGGGAAGTGTATCTTTAAAGATAACTTACCCTAACAACGGGTAGAGAAATCTATCACGGGTTGAGCTTGTCACAAAACATTCAACGTTTTGAGCTCAACACTATGGCTTGTAATCACGTTCAGATTGCAACCCGGATCTATATTCACGGGGGAGTGTACGATTTAGTGCTCTTACCCTCGGCAAAAGAAGAGAAATCTTCTTACACTTGAGTGGATTCGTCAAGACATTCAAAGTCTATGACCTCAAGTTTATGCTTTAGAAAAACCATGTCACCAAAAAGAAATGAATTTTTCAAAAAGCGTTGAACACAATTTTTCAAGAATTTTTCAATGATTATTCAAAATCTTTCAAAAATTGTGTGTTCAACAAACCCTATCCTCAAAAAGAGAAATGTGGATCAAATCCTCACAATGACAATTTAATTGGATCAATTTTTGAGGGGGAGCGTTCTAAATAATTCATGCTAGTAAGATACATTTTTCTCCCGAAGTTTTTCAAGACTATTGTTCGCGATATATTTTAATCAAATTTGGTATCTCTAATATCAAACGATTTTATATATTAGAGATAGGGGAGAAAACGTGATTAAAATGTGATCTAATATATGAAATATATATTTAATACTCAAGCACTTTAACTCTTACCCACAATGTGCGAAACACTTTCGATTATCGATGCACATGAGAAAGGGGGGGCATTTCTGAAACGACAAAACTAGCAAGGTGTTAAATGTCTTTCAAACACTTTGTTAGACTTTTCAAGTGGTTTTATGGTGACGATCTCATACCCATAACATCTTTAATCTACGACGTTATTGGTGTCAAAGGGTGGTAAGGCATAAGTCCTATGATCCAACCAGAACCGGAGGGATCTTCCCATGGACAATCAAATAAATTATTAGAAGTCCTTAGGAAAGATGGAGTAGAATGTGAACGTAGCTGAATGCAGACTAAGTACTGAAGCTATCACTGGAACAATCACAACAAGGTGCTAGTGATGACGTCTTGGTAAGCATTGAAGGGGTTGAAGAATGAAAAAGAAATGTAAGGATAAAGGGTGTAAAAAATTAGCCCTCCATACAACTTAGGCAGAAACCAGGTCAATACATCATGAAGACAACACACCATGGACCTAGTGATGCAATCAACAACTCTTCCCTAGCCGACTCAGGCTTCTCTCAAAAGAAGTTTGTTTTATTGTCACGGAGATCAACACGACTTCTATTGACTTTCTCACTCCGAGATAGTTGATATTGAATAGGTGGAATCTGCTCCAGCCTTCGACCACTAAAAGGGCACTGATCGATTCTAGAGCCTAGAGATCAATCAAATGTCGTTAGGACACACGGAATGATGATAAAGAGAGTCCTACGCTATATCCTTGTGATATTGCTAGAACACTCAGAGTGATACTACTTAGTATTCACAATGATGAGTGGATATCCTTCCAGTGTTAACATCAAACAGCACTGCGTTAGGTCATGTGTAAGATTCTTTATGAATTAAACATGTGCAAAACTGAAAAGCAACAGTGGTTTGATTCTTAATCGATTCAAACTCGTTTCCGGTTTCTACGCAATATCTTTATGGTCTTACCAAAACATTCAGAGTGATATTTATTAATATTCACAGTGACGAATGGAAATCCTTGTAGCGTTAACCTCAAACAGCGCTACGGTAGGTGTCTTGCGAGATTCTTATGAATCAAGCTTGTGTCAACTGGAAAGCAACAATGGTAAGATTCTTTATAAATCAAACTTTTTCCAGGAATTTGAATTGACGAATTTAATCAAGCGGATATTTATCCAATTGATTCACTCTTTATGTTCGCAGTCTTGCTTTGAGACGGTCGAGTAAAGAGAACAGCTAGTACAGCTGCGAAACCCTGTCAAGGAGGTTCTTAATTGAATATACCTAATCACAGGTACGTTATTTGATATCTTCAAACGGTCTTCACCGACCGGAGGTAAAACGTTACAGATTTAGGACGAATGTCAAAGCCATTTAGTCCGTGTCCATGTTTTGTCTCGAGAATGTGGTGTTACGGTGTACTCAGCAAAGTCTAAGATTCAAATACCACATACTCATGCCCATAGACATATTCAACAATCAAGAAATCAAAAGTCTTCTCCAACTCAGATATTCAGAATCTTCCTTAACAATTAATGTAGAGGAATGACCTCTCTTCAAAGGAGACTGTAGAAACTAAAAGGGGGTTGAATAGTTTCTAGTTCATTTTCAAAACATTTCGGCTTAATCCACTGTGCGTGGTTCTTTATTGTACCCGCGGTTCTTTATCAATAAAGAACCGTTGGTCCATTTAGGGAACCGCCGACAGTGGACGAAACCAATTATTGAATGTTAAACTTAAACGATTCTTGGTATTAAATTCTCGATCAAGTTTGACTAGATATGAGATGTGTTTGATTGAAAGATAAAAACCACAAGTAAGAACACACAAACACATCAAACCAAGAGTACATCAAGCAATAGTCTAAACACTAAGCACACACGTACTAAGCATAAGGTTTTCCGCAAATAATATGTTTAGACTAAGTGATGTACACATGACCATAAGCTAAACATGAAGCACACACGTACTAAGCCTTAACTTTTCCGCAACTTAGATGTTTAGATTATGAGATGCACACAACACAAAACAACATATAAATGCATCAATAAGAGTAAAGACATAAATGTAAAGGAAAGTACCGACACGATGATTTATAGTGGTTCGGTCACGAAGCTCCTCTTCGCCCTCCTCCACTCCTCGAGTACACCTTACTTGAGAGTTACTTCACTAGTCAACAAACTCCTTAAGGTGGAGAAACCATACACAACGTCGCTTATCTAATTTCCGACTCTAAGCTAAAAGTCGAGTCCTAATCTTAGGTAGGACCAATCTACACACGTTGCCCACTTCACCATTTTTCTGACACAAGGCTAGATGTCGAGTCCTAATCTTAGGTATGACCAATCTACACACGTCGTCTACTTCACCATTTTTCCGACACAAGGATAGATGTCAAGTACTAATCTTAGCTAAGGCTAATCTACACCCATCTACACTAACACACAAGTTATGTTTTATGGACCAACATAACAAACCTTTTGTTTTATGGCCTAAACACATAAACCATATAGATCTAAGCACACAACATTTAGATATATGACTCTAACACTATATCCAAGTATTAACAAACTTGGATCTACACAACTAACACCTAATCCAAGGATACCCATCACTTGGATCTTCTACCCTTACAAACACATCCAAGTGAACCCAACACTTGGATCTTCTACATATACATAGTAGGAAAACAATGACTTGATCTAGAAGGAGAGATCTTCATCATGTTATGAACCGAACACTTCATGGTAATGAAAGTGTTCTTATCTTTGCACTTGAGAGGATAAGAGGATGGAGGATAGAATCACATCTTAAACGAGATTAATCAAAACTAACTAATCAAGGAGTTTAAAGATGTTTTTGAAGAAGATATGCAGAAAGGGTTGAAAGAAAAGCTGGAAATGATCCACTATTTATAGGACACGATTGCAACGGTCATAAATACCCGCAGTTCCTTAAATGCCCCCTCGGTTCCTTATCAATAAAGAACCGCGGGTTCCTTTAAGGAACCTCCGGCTCGGAGACCGTGCATTTTTGTACTTTAGTGGGAAATACTATTTATACCCTCAAAGGATATTCCTTTGGCATTTGGAATATGCCAAATTCAAATTAAAGAATATTCTTTGGAATATACCTTAGGGAATATTCTTTGGAAAATTCCAAATTCAAATTTCCATTTTCTTTTTAATAAAACATTTTCTTAAAAATAAAGTTTATTAAAATCTTTTGTCACATTTGATTAAATGTGAGTTTTAAGAAAATATCAATCCTTGATCACTTAGTTAGGTTAATGACATGTTTATTCATACCTTGAGTGATTCATGCCGAATGTGATCTTGGAGGTGTCGAGAGAAGTATACAAATGTATTCTTGAGTGATTACGAGAACCTTAACATTTTACATAATGTATTGCAAGTTATATGTTTGTCATCAACACAACACAAAGAGCTTATATCGACAAAACATCGTAATGTTTGCACTAACAATCTCCTCTTTTTTATGATAACATACAAGTAAACCATAACACATATTAAAATGTATAAGTTACTCATTTACACTTACTTCTCCCCTTTTTTGTCGAATCAAAAAGGTAGTCAGCATCTTTGAAGAAGAGAAGAATCAACGTCGAGAGAGCACACATCCAATGTGGTAGTCATAAATTGCACGTCATTTGAGAAAGAGAAGAATTGGCATTACGAGAGCTTGCCTCCGAAAGGTAGTCTTCATTTGTAGAAAAGGAGGATCGACTTTGAAAGAGCTTGCATCCAAAAATCTATTCGTCCCTTGTAGTCGTCGGTTGAGAGGCGAGAATCCAAATCGTAGACCCATTATCTAAAGATATTGAGCTTGCGTCATCCTAGTGAATTCTTCAATCAACATAGGTTAACCAGCTCCATGCATAATAAAATGCTTATCTTCGAGATTCTAAAATTCGTTACTTGCAAGAAGTTTGATGAATGCAATTTAAGTGAGTCAACGATCACAAATGTAATGACTAGAAATCTTGCAAACTCTCCCTTTGATATGAGCTCTCCCTTTCTTGAGGCACCAATGAAGCAAGGATAGTGACAAGCTACAACGAAGGGTTAGAAAAGTCCTACAAAACAAAGTTAGTGGACAAGAGCATATATGTATAGCAATGTCACCCAAGCGAAATTAGCTTTAAACATCTTGAGTACAAATGGAAGGGACTCATGAGAAAGCTAAAACAATCTTAACTTTTAGAAGTGTAAAAAATATGACAAGTTAAGAAAAATAAGAAGGCTTTTAGATAGAAAAGAGAACTGATACAATGATTTTCATTGGGTTCAAATTTATATTCTCGGTATCTTCTCGAATTGATCACGGCTCAAAGTGGAATAGTTGTTCTTGGTTAAAAAGGGGTTGGTTTGTTTGTTTATCGAATTTTTAAACTAAATGCAAGTAATTAAAACTGTCGTTGAGTAAAATAGAAGTCGTAAAAGTAAACTACAAATAACAGCGTGCAATCTTTGGAAATTAAAACTTAACAATTCAAAAACTTAAAAACATGTTTAAAATAAACTAAGTAAAAGAGCGGGAAAAACTAGATTTGAAAATTAAGCAAAAACAAAACAAAGACCTGAGTCCGATCGTAATGCGATCGTACTCAAACAGTAATCCAGATCGCAAAGCGATCGTACCCAAAATAATACGATGGATCGTGTTCACCGATCGCACTCGATGCGATCACAACAAAAGAGATAGGATCGTACTCTCCAGTACGATGGGGGGGGGGGGGGGGCGATCTTACTACCAGATCGCAACCACGATCGCAATGAGTGATCGTGGTCTTTGATCGTGGTTCCGGATCGTAACAAACAGATCGCAATCAATGCGATCGAAGCAGGGAAGAGAGACCTGATTGCACCCCAGATCGCAACGAGAGATCGTGGGCGTGGATCGTACCAGGGAAAGAAAAACAGATCGCACTCTAAGCGATCGTAACCAGATGATCGTACCAAGTAAACCCTACTAAGATGGAAAAGGCGTCCAAAAGAGAAATAAGCTCAAGCAAATAAGTAGTAACCAATAAGCATTTTCAAACTTCTAAACAAAGATAAATAAGCACATTTTCAAAGACTTTTGAATCTAACCGTGAAACTTAATAAACCGAATATAAAATGATAAATAGTTTAGGAAAACATAAAAGTAAATAAGCCAAAACAATCGAATAAGCCACTAAGCATCAAGGGCTTATAGCTTATATGTGTATGAGCTTATATAGAAACAAGAAAGATTGACCTGTGAGACCCCTAAAATCAGGCAAGGAAACAACTAGGCAGTAAGGGGGTTCCACGTCATGGTACAAGAAACAATGAAATACTGTTGACACAAAGATGACGTAATAAAACATATACATTACATCATAAAATGATCAGAGTTATTAAACAAAAGGTCCCAGAGATTTATATGCGGAAAAATTTATTATTTCATCATAATTTATAACATATAGTTACAAAAATACAGAATAATCTTCTGACGGTTTTTAGATAAAACCAAAGTTTAATATTCATAGAAATCTCCAAGCTGCGATAACATCTTGCGGGCTCCCATCCAAGCAAAGCTAAGTAATAATACCTGAGATTAAACATGTAAAATTGTCAACATAAAGTTGAGTGATATTCATAGGTTTAGCAGTAAAGGTGTGGAACACAAGCATTCATTTGTAAACAAGAAATAAGGGAAATGGTTATGTACATTAACCATAATCCGAAACATTATTATTGCTATTTAGTTCATGAACCGAAACTTAACATCAATGTAAGTTCCTCTAGTGAGTATTCAGCCTAAATACTCAAGTATAAACAAATGAAATGCGTCATGGTTAAACAACCACAACATGGGACGGGGATTGTCAGTTCCGATGGATCCACCCACAACATTCGCGCTTAGCAACACAAATAAATTAACGGTTCATGATCAAGAGAGGAAACTTAAGGCTATTGACTAAAAGCAATAATAATAATGAAAACTGTTGGAAATCATCAAGTTCTGGAAAGTATACAGTTTATTTTAAATGGATGTGTTCCACCATGTAAAATCTCACCCCGCGTTTTGTAACAAAGTATATAAGAAAAGGGGCTATGAACTCACCTTAGTAAAAGTGTGACGGATATGATAACCGAGCTGTAGATGGCTTACGTTAATACTCCAAGGGCATTCGTGACCTACAAAAGTGATCACGACCCTTAAGTACGCGTTTTATATGCTTATAAAACAATTATACGAAAATAATTCGATAAAAATGTATTACGGGTAAAAACTTGCACCAACACCTAATTCAAAGTGAACTAAGGATAAACAAAGCTTAGAACCTGTATAAATTATGTATTATACATGTTCTAAGTGTTATACCAAGTATCCAATACGGTTTGCACACAAAACGCCTCAAGTTTACATAACAAAAAACGTAAAAGTAAAAAAGTTCTAATAAGGCTGTCTTGGGAAGAGTATCTCTCCCAAAACATAAATCCAATGGCTATGGGATATAAACCCCTGGAATAATCTTGGAAACTAGTTTCTAAAATGTCCAACCATTCGATCTAAGAGTTTATGGAACTTTCTAAAAGTCCAAAACACTAACAGCCCTACCATAAGCACTTATTGGTCAAACTACACTAGTCAAACTTGTAAACGAAAGGTTTAAGGTACTGACATTTCCACCATTGGAAAGCCTCATGAATATACTAACGACTGAGACCGACCACGAGTCAAGAGCTATTACCATTTATCGGGAAAGTTGCGATCTTTGAAAGGTTACAAAATCAAAATTTGGTTTTCAAACTCGGGTTTACCGTTTTAGTCATAAAAATTATATGGTGATAGCTATTAACATGAGGTCAGTGGGAGGACTTCACATATGATCCCTAATACTGTATCAAACCTTAAAATGCATAAATGGGGGTCAATAACCTGTAGCCACAAGCTATGCAAACCTGCTGTCCCGGAATAGGCCTTCGACCTTAAATAGGTCATAACTTCCTCATCCGGAGGAGTTGAGTGCCTATCCAACTCGCCACTAACATGTAAAAGACCTAAATAATCCATTTAAGCTATAAAAAGTGCAGGTAATAATAAAAAAATATGGGAGTTTTGGACTGATATACATGCTGTCCGAAATTTGCTTTTAAAAGCTTAATTTGATCATAACTTCCTCATCCGAAGGAGTTGTGTGCCTATCCAACTCGCCACTAATATGTAAATGACCCAAAGAACCTATTTATGACATAAAAAGTGCAGGTAATAGTGAAAAATACACGACTTTTGGATAGATCAACATTCTGTCCGAATTTTGCTAATATGATTTCTATACCAAACAACCTCTATCCTACTCCAACTAACTAAAATCCTCATCACAATAACTAACTAAACTCATAACACTTCACAACACTTAATCATAACCTCTCATCAATCAATTACATGATCTTTTATAATTAATCAATCAAGAAGGTAAAGATGAGGATACTTACAATGATTCACTACTATAACAATAATCAACCTTAAAATCTTAAATCTTGAAACATGTTGATCTTCCAAATTCCTTTGCATGTGTGAATAATTCTTGTGGGTTTACAATGAGGATTGACCGAGGAGTGTTTTGGTGTGATTTAATTGAGTATTTGATCAAGAAAAATGGTGGTGGAGGGAGTTGTATGTGTGTGTTCGTCGGTCTAGAGAGAAAACAAGGAAGAAGATGAATTTTGGTAACAAAAATAAAAAGTCTGTGTTTATGTGTGGGTGTTTTTGGTCGACAGTAAAAAAAAAAGAGGCAGAAATGGGCTTTGGCCTAATGCTAGATTTATTATTATTACTTAAGCCCAAAACTTAAAATGCATCTAGTTTTAGCCCGACTCAAATCCTAAAAAAACCTAATCGTTTCGACCAGGTACAAGTTAAAATACAAAAATAAAATATTTTATAGAACATAGTATTTTGAATTCATAAAGTCGAAGTATATAGTCATCGGTTCTCGTTCCGTTGATTCAGGTAAACTTTTGTAAAACGCGCTCGGGTGCTTTTAAATAAAAAATTTTGATTTAAATAAATACGGAATAATAAAATAAAAATTTTAGAATTCCGAATAAAGTATTATCAATGATCAGGAAAATAATTAAAATATAATTTATTTAAAATTATCGAGATCTCAGGATTTACATATGAAAAATACAAGAAAGTATAACATGTTGGAAAATTCAAGAAACATGAATAAAATAATAAAATAATACAGGTAAAGTACGAGTTCTCACAGTCGACCCCCCGAACTCTGGTCCCTGAGAGTTCAACTGGAGACAAAAGAAGATGCGAATAAATGGAGACACGTAGTTTAGAATTAATTCTTCGTTATCCCAAGTAATTTTTGCACCATGGCGAACTTAGCAATTGTACTCCAACTACGCTTCAGTTTCTTAACTTCTTTCCGAATTTATGACTTACTCGGACTAAAATAATAATCTTTTAGTATGAAGATATATAAATAGATGGAGTGAACACGAGATTTGCTTAAACGGAGAAGGTTCGCTAGAACAAGTTAAGATCGATAATTGACAAGGAATCGCAAATCGTGTCAACTGTAAAACATGACAATTTTAAAACGTAACAATTTGATAACAAGAGGAATAGAAGGGAAAAAATGAATTACGTATGAACATTTAAAATGCAAGTTGTCACAATTATCTATCTAGGATTTGGTATTACTTTTAAACTCAACTTAAGTATTTTCTTGATTAAAAGAAAATTTTACAGGGTTTAGTGACTTGAAATCAAACTATATATATTTAGTGAGTAAGCATTTGCTAAGTCATTTTTCTTGATCAGGATTTCAAAGCCAAAAAGTAGAACAGTTCAAAATAGTTATCTTGATCAGCTTAAGTAATTTTTTGGACGACTGTATGAACTTATTGTTAAAGACTACAGTTTATTGTTACCGTTTAGAGAAAATCAAATTTCCAAATTATTTAGAATTATTGTTAAAAATTGTAAATTAAATTGATAATTTCATTAGGTTGAAAGTAAAGTACGATATAATCAAATACTTTAAAAGATACAGCTTGACATCCTTTTTAAACACTAGTTATAAATTTACCAAAGAGGATGAATAGATCCGATACTAAACTTAAAACGGGTATTTTGGCAAAATAAATATTCGATAAAATGTGTAGAACGTTCTTAACAATTTGTAACAATTTGATAAAATGTGATTATGGTATGAAATGATAAACATAGGACATGTTCTGGTTTTCAAAAGGGGACAATATAGCAAACGAGTATGAAACGAATAATAATCAACAATTGGTATACGAGTAATAGCACGAGGGGATAAACGTAATTCGTACCAAATTTATTAACAAACATTATTGAATAGATGCATCGATGTTAAGGACAATAAGAAACAAAGGTTTTAGCAAGATTAATTCATGAGTGTGGTTGGTGTCACCAACAACAACTTATTAAATTCTCGGTGGTCGATACACGATCGAAAGGGAAAAGCCACACAACAAATTTTCAAATCAAGGAAAATTCTTAAGAAGTTACTTGAGAGTCATTCCAGTAATATGAGTAACATTAGCAATGAGAGGCTAAATCAATACGTGGTTCACACGAATGAATTTATAAACAATAGGGTCTGACACACATCAGGACGGATACACGAAATTATCATTCACGTCCAGTCATAAATCATTATCCGCGTCCAGAGACGTTTCGAAGGTCTACCCAAAATATATAGAGAAATTCGGTTGATGTAGAAGCATAACAACGTTAAAACTTTCAGGTCTGGTATCAATGGTAAGAAATTAGACAAGTGGTAACGAGAATCATATCACGAAGGAAAATGAGGTAACAAGTAATACAAAGATCGTTGAGTAAGGAAATACTTGCTTGAGGCATGTACTTTGTTCAAGAAAAATAAGGGATCATATGGGTATGTCGCGAATTGGTGCTACTCGCATAAGATGTAATAGTTTTCTTAACTTTATTTTATCTAACTTTTCAGAAACACAAGTAAAAAGTTAGTTATTTGACAAGATATTTTAGGTGACTACTATTTGGCCTCGCATGGCTCCTTCTAAATTACGCATAGGTGATCAAGCCATGCATAATTTAGGACTAGCAATGCGATGCTCAGTTTCATCAAACCAATATTACATGCCATATGATTTAAAATATGTATATAATGCCATTTGTAAAAACAGGAATCATGATAATTTATGAAACTCTTCGATAGTAACTAACTGGCTAGATGTTTAAATCAACCATTTTATTGTTACAAGAATTATTTATAAGACCAATTGTTGAAAAATTTGTGAAATTACATCGTAAAACAATAACCAATGTAGAACATTTTGTAAAACGTTTCGCAAATGAATACATTTTAATTTCATTTGGTGACACGATGATAGCTTACAAAATAGCGAGTGAGTTACATGAGGGTAATAAAGAGTAGTTCAAGACAATCAATGAAATGGTTAAAGTTGGTAAAGTTTCAAGAGATTTAGCCGGAATCGTCATGAGGCACGTGTCAAAAATGATGATGCAAGATGTGAAAATGAGAACTTCAAATCTTGACCCAAATCAGTGGTGCGATAAAAGAAAAGAAAGATAAAATGAAATGACAAATGAGTCATGTATAAAAGAAAGGATAAAGGAATCCATACGCGTGCAGATAGAGATCCGGCTGAAGAAAGACAACAGTAATACTTTAGGAATTATCTGCGACCTAATACGTAAAAAGTCAACAAAAGTCAAAGTATGACCCGAGTATGACTCAATAATGAAAAGTTGTAAAAATACATGTAAGTTACTGGAATACAACAAAATATGGTCATACAAACTTGTTTCATCAAGCTATATAGCTTAGAACTCATTTTTTATAAGTTTTGAATAAACGTATAGAAAATAGTCAACTTTTGGCTTTTCTGACATGAGCCGAATTACTAATCATTAGACCTGAATTTCACTTTAGTTATGATTTTAAACATCTTAAGTATCAGTATTGATCATCCCAAATCCATTCCATAAGGATTAGGCTTGCTTAAGGGGCGTTTGGGTAATGAACTAGTCATTTACTCGCTTAATGAAAAAGTGCAGAAAACTCTTTTTCGGGAAGCTTATAAATCCTATCTAAACTCTTGGAAAAATTCTACAAAAATTCATAGAAGTCATATACATCATGAAGTTAATATCTTGTGAATTTTAAGAAAAGTTTTGAAATCTAGATACCCTTTTAAAAATAAAAACCAAAACGCATTCTGCGCGAAAAAGTCAAACTTTACAGTCTGTATTTTGCATTTTTGAGGGTCAAATGCCCACTTTAAAGCTTCCGTTTCCGCGTGAGTGACTGAAAACATCACTCCGGACAACTTTGTAGTTTTATCCGAAAGCTGAAAACACCTTTTCGACACACTTAAACTTAGGACAGCAGCTATATAAGCAAAATTTTATAAATTTTCTAATTAGTCAACTATACCCACTTATGTGCAAAAAAACTTAGATGTAACTAACGGGCACTAAACCTTCGCATAAAGGGTCATCATTATAAGTTTCTCAAATTCTTCAAGTGAGAAATCATGGCTAAACACTCGATACCCATATCTAACGCGCTAAACCAAACGCTAGTTTAGGTCGGTTGCTCCTTATTAGACTAGTTTCTAAGAATGCCCGCCATTTCTTCGTTATGAATAGATAGACGATGAACCTTATACCGTCGGAAAGATATTTTCATACCTGACATTACTAGCTATATGAATTTATCTCAGTTTTCCAAATGGAAAAAAAATCCATCTTAGAGAAAGGTTAAAATTTTAGAAAATCGGTTATAAAATTAGCGATCACCGTTTTAGTCATAAAATTCAATTGGTGATGGCTATTAACACAAGCTCAGCGGCCAAGCTTAGCTTATAAAGTCTATTAGCTACCCAAGGCAAAACATAAGGGTTAAATAGGTCCTAACCTATAGCAAAACACCAAGCATACCTGCTGATCCAGAATGGGTTTTCAACCGTATTTCGGCCATAACTTCTTCATTCGGATGAGTTATAACCCGAATTTTATATCAAAACGATCACAAGGACAAACCTCGTTACTACAAACTTTAAAATCTCAGGTTATGACATTTTAAATTGTCTAAAACTTAGACCCACAATCAGGACAGCAAGTGTGTTCATATGCAGAAATTTACCACATGAAAATTAAATAATAAATCAGTCATAACTTTCTCATTTTAAAGAGTTAGAAAGCGAATTTTATACCGAAACGAACCTTGTGACATTAGCTTTCAACCAAGACCTTAAAAACTCAGTTTGGAAAAGTTTACATTTGCCGAAATAAACCCCAAACATGTTGACCTAAAATGGTCACATCGAAACACCTATAAACATCAATTTCAACACCATAACTTAGCTTTCTATGTATTCTAATACTATCCTAATGTCATACCATTAATCACAAATCGTCCAAAGAACATCAAAA
The DNA here is from genome assembly GCA_025667525.1 of Glebionis coronaria. NCBI lineage: Eukaryota > Viridiplantae > Streptophyta > Magnoliopsida > Asterales > Asteraceae > Glebionis > Glebionis coronaria. The sequence continues at coordinate 323,347,154 of CM046880.1, read as the reverse complement.
ACAGAAAACCCACCAACAAAAATAAAGTTTAAAATGAAACTGGATCAAGATAAGAAATCTTACAATAGAGGTGAAAAGTTACAAAGAAGATTATCAATAAAGGAATGGAACATTAACTAGTTGCACTCCCGGAGCGAGGAGGTTTAATGAAAGGGAATGATACAAGTTTATAGAAGTAGAATTGTATTCCAAACAATCGCCGCGTATTAGAGGATATGAATTACAAGATGACGATGGTGTTTCCAAGGTACAAACAAACGTTGAAATTCGAAGTCGAAATGTAGAATGTTCAATGAAATAATATTTAGTCGATGCATGAGTGTCGTGTAAAACGGTGACATAAAGGTCAATCAAAGTTACGAAAACTCGCGATAATATTCAATACGGATTCAAGGAATGCTTCGAGATGTGTGAGTCACAAGGTGTTCTTTAGTCTTTTTTTTCGGAGACACATTGAGCTACAAACTAGTTTTCAAGGCATCCAATCACAGATGGTCGGAAAACAATTTGGATATCTAAATAGATATCTTAAAGAGGTTTAACAATGGAAGTAACGCACAGGGTAGAAAATGAAAATCGGAAGTTTCATTGAAAGCAACACTTCTTAATCCCAAACAATGGTATCACGAGAGTATGCACAACATATAAAAGGGAGTCTAGAAAAACAAGTGATCCAAAACGAACGAGTATGTGAGATCAGTCGTATCACGCATAAATGAAATAGCAATAGTACTCAGAAAAGTGAGTATGAAAAGTCGGCAACATACACGCTAAGTATGAATGTCATAACAATGTAATATTATTTTAACAAGATCAATTCACAAGAACAAGAATTCAAGAAATACAGTAAGAGCATATGTAATCAAGTAATATCCAATGTTAATTCATTAAGCACGAAGGCTTTGAAAAGACATAGTAATTATCGTCATTAGAGTAATGTAATATTTCAACATGTAATCAAGAGATGAAATATTACAACGATAATTAAAAGTAAATAATAAGGAAAAGAGAGTTACCCGCGCATATATCGAACAACATTGGCAGATTCTGTGGTTGACACTTTAAAACATGAAATATTTGAACTTTCGGTTATAGACTAAGTTTTGAAAATGACTCAGTTCCCTATAACCATCGCTCTGATACCAATCTATGAGACCCCTAAAATCAGGCAAGGAAACAACTAGGCAGCAAGGGGGTTCCACGTCATGGTACAAGAAACAATGAAATACTGTTGACACAAAGATGACGTAATAAAACATATACATTACATCATAAAATGATCAAAGTTATTAAACAAAAGGTCCCAGAGATTTATATGCGGAAAAATTTATTATTTCATCATAATTTATGACATATAATTACAAAAATATAGAATAATCTTCTGACGGTTTTTAGATAAAACCAAAGCTTAATATTCACAGAAATCTCCAAGCTGCGATAACATCTTGCGGGCTCCCATCCAAGCAAAGCTAAGTAATAATACCTGAGATTAAACATGTAAAATCATCAACATAAAGTTGAGTGATATTCATAGGTTTAGCAGTAAAGGTGTGGAACACAAGCATTCATTTGTAAACAAGAAATAAGGGAAATGGTTATGTACATTAACCATAATCCGAAACATTATTATTGCTATTTAGTTCATGAACCGAAACTTAACATCAATGTAAGTTCCTCTAGTGAGTATTCAGCCTAAATACTCAAGTATAAACAAATGAAATGCGTCATGGTTAAACAACCGCAACATGGGACGGGGATTGTCAGTTCCGATGGATCCACCCACAACATTCGCGCTTAGCAACACAAATAAATTAACGGTTCATGATCAAGAGAGGAAACTTAAGGCTATTGACTAAAAGCAATAATAATAATGAAAACTGTTGGAAATCATCAAGTTCTGGAAAGTATACAGTTTATTTTAAATGGATGTGTTCCACCATGTAAAATCTCACCCCGCGTTTTGTAACAAAGTATATAAGAAAAGGGGCTATGAACTCACCTTAGTACAAGTGTGATGGATATGAGAACCGAACTGTAGATGGCTTACGTTAATACTCCAAGGGCATTCGTGATCTACAAAAGTGATCACGACCCTTAAGTACACGTTTTATATGCTTATAAAACAATTATACGAAAATAATTCGATAAAAATGTATTACGGGTAAAAACTTGCACCAACACCTAATTCAAAGTGAACTAAGGATAAACAAAGCTTAGAACCTGTATAAATTATGTATTATACATGTTCTAAGTGTTAGACCAAGTATCCAATACGGTTTGCACACAAAACGCCTCAAGTTTACATAACAAAAAACGTAAAAGTAAAAAAGTTCTGATAAGGCTGTCTTGGGAAGAGTGTCTCTCCCAAAACATAAATCCAATGGCTATGGGATATAAACCCCTGGAAAAAGCTTGGAAATTAGTTTCTAAAATGTCCAACCATTCGATCTAAGAGTTTATGGAACTTTCTAAAAGTCCAAAACACTAACAGCCCTACCATAAGCACTTATTGGTCAAACTACACTAGTCAAACTTGTAAACGAAAGGTTTAAGGTACTGAGATTTCCACCATTGGAAAGCCTCATGAACATACTAACGACTGAGACCGACCACGAGTCAAGAGCTATTACCATTTATCGGGAAAGTTGCGATCTTTGAAAGGTTACAAAATCAGAATTTGGTTTTCAAACTCGGGTTTACCGTTTTAGTCATAAAAATCATTTGGTGATAGCTATTAACATGAGGTCAGTGGTAGGACTTCACATATGATCCCTAATACTGTATCAAACCTTAAAATACATAAATGGGGGTCAATAACCTGTAGCCACAAGCTATGCAAACCTGCTGTCCCGGAATAGGCCTTCGACCTTAAATATGTCATAACTTCCTCATCCGGAGGAGTTGAGTGCCTATCCAACTCGTCACTAACATGTAAAAGACCTAAATAATCCATTTAAGCTATAAAAAGTGCAGGTAATAATAAAAAATATGTGAGTTTTGGACTGATATACTTGTTGTCTGAAATTTGCTTTTAAAATCTTAATTTGATCCTAACTTCCCCATCCGAAGGAGTTGTGTGCCTATCCAACTCACCACTAATATGTAAATGACCCAAAGAACCTATTTATGACATAAAAAGTGCAGGTAATAGTGAAAAATACACGACTTTTGGATAGATCAACATTCTGTCCGAATTTTGCTAATATGATTTCTATACCAAACAACCTCTATCCTACTCCAACTAACCAAAATCCTCATCACAATAACTAACTAAACTCGTAACACTTCACAACACTTAATCGTAACCTCTCATAAATCAATTACATGATCTTTTATAATTAATCAATCAAGAAGGTAAATATGAGGATACTTACAATGATTCACTACTAAAACAATAATCAACCTTAAAATCTTAAATCTTGAAACATGTTGATCTTCCAAATTCCTTTGCATGTGTGAATAATTCTTGTGGGTTTACAATGAGGATTGACCAAGGAGTGTTTTGGTGTGATTTAATTGAGTATTTGATCAAGAAAAATGGTGGTGGAGGGAGTTGTATGTGTGTGTTCGTCGGTCTAGAGAGAAAACAAGGAAGAAGATGAATTTTGGTAACAAAAATAAAAGTCTGTGCTTATGTGTGGGTGTTTTTGGTCGACAGTAAAAAAAAAAGAGGCAGAAATGGGCTTTGGCCTAATGCTAGATTTATTATTATTACTTAAGCCCAAAACTTAAAATGCATCTAGTTTTAGCCCGACTCAAATCCTAAAAAAACCTAATCGTTTCGACCAGGTGCAAGTAAAAATACAAAAATAAAATATTTTATAGAACATAGTATTTTGAAAAAGTCGAAGTATATAGCCATCGGTTCTCGTTCCGTTGATTCAGGTAAACTTTTGTAAACGCGCTCGGGTGCTTTTAAATCAAAAATTTTGATTTAAATAAATACGGAATAATAAAATAAAAATTTTAGAATTCCGAATAAAGTATTATCAATGATCAGGAAAATAATTAAAATATAATTTATTTAAAATTATCGAGATCTCAGGATTTACGTATGAAAAATACAAGAAAGTATAACATGTTGGAAAATTCAAGAAACATGAACAAAATAATAAAATAATATAGGTAAAGTACGAGTTCTCACATGACCTTTAATCACGAACTCATCTAATCACCCAAACCACATGAAATGAAACAATCGGATCAAAGATTAAGGTAAACTAAGAAATGTAGAAGGAGATTAAAGAACTTAAAACTTAACTTGAACTTGATTGATGAAATCCAAAGTACAAAAAGCTTAAAACTTGAAAGATAAAAATGGAGAAAAGAAAAATCTTAGTGAGAGAAAGTTGAGAACTTTCTCTCTCTAAAACTAGAAAAATGAAAAAAAATGAAAAACTAGCTAACTCCCCTCCTAATGTGATTAGGAGGGTGTTTATATGGAGTTGGGAAGTGCATGTGTGGTGCTTCCTTCTTTCTTTTTCTTCTCGACTCGATTTAATTCATTTGTCTTTCTCGATGTCGTCTCGGGATTAATTAAACTCGTCTTAATATTTCTTCATTTATTTAGACTCGAGTTCCTTCGACATATGTAAATCTTCCATCTTTGGTCCTTTTCTTCGATAAATCTTCAAATAGGCCCATCGACTTCAAATCTTTTGCATCTCTTGGACAATAGACTTCGTCTTGAGTCTTTTTCTTTGATAAAACCCGTGCAATCCCATGTTTTCTTCAATATTTATCCGGTTGGCTCTGAAAACACAATAAACACAAAAACCACGCATAATTCCAAACAAATGATATTAAATACGCGTTTTGGTCTCGTTTTAGCAAGAAATAAGTGGTACAAGGATGGGTGTTTTCACACCTATCAAATCCCCTACACTTAACCATTGCCATGCCCTCATGCAATGCTTAGTGATAAAGCAAATTTACACTTTTCTCATAATCAATCAACCTTGGCCTTATTAACATACTAAACAAAAACTAAAGTACTAAGAGAAATTAAAACTTTAAAGTAAACAAAAGGATAGAAAACCATTTTCACTCGAAAATAGCTATATGAAAATAACTTGCAAAGAGATCAAGGACTTACATTAGGGCTTTGGTGCTGCGAATATTTATCACCCTCAAGTTTCACGTCCCCAAACTAAGCTTAAAAACGAGATCATTGTTATTATAAGTTAGCAAAACAAACACTTACACACATGGCTTAATTATATGCTTAAACTCCCTTATTCCTAGGTGTATCTCTTATATTTTATTTTTGTCTTAGAATGATCATGAAGATGCATTTTTGGACTTATTTCGATAGTTTATTAAGGTTGAAAGCAATGTAGGACGATTTGATCAATAGTTAGCTAAAGGACAAAATCTCTTAAAACTGCTTCTCGGGATATCAAAAAGTTCATATCTTGGCATAACTCGCTTCACGATTTGAGACCTTTCTCGGGCCGATATTTGACATGTACTTCATACTTCACATCTTGAGAGACGTGCTTGAGATAATGGTCTTCTCATCGTTAATAGAGTTACTTCACTTGGAGACTTTTGAGGGGTACTCCAACTTTGTTGACCACGACTTCATGATTATTTCTTCAATCGCTAATTGGGACTTTGAGATACAACGATCCGCCTCCTTTTCGGACTTGGATCTATTTATCCTCATACCTTGTTAGGGTCTTTTCGGATAGACTTCTCCATGATCTTTATGGGAGTTGATTGCTTTTCGTCGTGAATCTTGATCCTTCATATCGATTTTAGGAATAAGGCTTTTCACATCACCTTGGATATTTAGCAATAAGATTGAATCCTCATGCCTTGTTAGGGCCTTTTCGGACTCGCCAATCTTCGCGCCCCGCTTCATAAGTTATGCCTTGGCTATGAACTCTTATCATTACCGAGCAACTTTTAAACGATCTTGGGCTAGAAGCTAAGTAACTTTTCAAATCGTACGACCTTACTTATTGCAGATAAATTATTAGCAAGTGATGGGAGAATAGGCAAATAATTACACCAAGTGAGCTTGTGCAAGAATACCGACTTATAATTGACTCTATCATTTCTCGTCCTCCACAATTTAAAATCTCAAGTAATGAGACTCGTGGATGCTTAGCCTAATAAACCAATTAAGGTTTACATGGTTAAGGATACTGGCTAGAATAAACTTGGATAAGTCTATTCGGGTTGAGTCAAAATAATCGCAACGGGCCTAATATGTCAAAGATTTCAAAACTAGCTACATCACTTTATCAATATTTTTGACTTTATTGCGGGATATATACATATGAAAGCAACGATAAAAATTTAAAAATTACGACTAAATGGCCAAAGTTAATAAAAAATTTGAAAAATGTTGAAAAAGATGATTTTCCGGTTAAATGAAGGCATTTTCATGGAAAAGTCCACTTAAAACTTCGATAGAAGTCCCCCCTACACTTAAGATAAACATTGTTCTCAATGTTTAAGCATGTGGGAAAAGTCTCCCCTACACTTATGACATTGTGCACGTTGGTTAAATCAAGTTAAGGAAGAGACGACTAACGTGATCAATTTCAAATGTGAGTATGAAGAAAATTGAATCACGATAGTTGAGAGATAGAACCGGATTTTGGATAACACGGGAGCACGGTTCTTCAAAGATTCCAAAAGTGCATTCATCCCTGTAATCACATCACACACAAACACAAACAACCTATAGAGGTCCCCCTACACTTAGGAGGTTAAAACGGAAAAGGATAGATACTCGGGCTGCCTCCCGAGGAGCGCTTGTTTTTGATAACCGAGTCACGAGCCTGACTCGACCCAAAATTAGTTCATGGGAAATGTGGTGAGGGATGGAATCATCTCTTGAGAGATGTCCTCACCAAAGTACAACTTCACTCGTTGGCCATTCACCTTGAAATTAGGTCCATTAGGTTGAGCGAGCTCGAGAGTACCATATGGAAAAATTTGGGCAATGGTGAATGGGCCGGACCAACGAGATTTCAGCTTGCCCGAAAAGATTTTCAACCGAGAGTTAAAGAGTAAAACTTTGTCTCCAACTTGGAACTCTCGGTTTTTAATCTTGGAGTCGTGAATGAGCTTAGTCTTTTCCTTATAGATCAAAGAATTTTCATAAGCCTCATTCCGGAGTTCATTCAGTGCATTGAGTTGGATCTTGCGTAGGTCACCGGCTTTGTTGATATCGAAATTAGCCCACTTCAAGGCCCAGTAAGCCTTTTGCTCCAACTCAATGGGGAGGTGGCACGCTTTCCCGTACACGTGACGATATGGTGTACAACCAATCAGAGTCTTGTATGCGGTACGAAAAGCCCACAGAGCATCATCAAGTTTATCGGCCCATGAGGCACGATGCTCTCCCAGGGTTCGTTCAAGAATTCGCTTTAATCCTCGGTTAGAGATTTCAGCCTGGCCATTAGTTTGTGGGTGCTAGGCGGTGGAAAGACGATGATTGACACCATACTTAGCCATGACTCTTGCAAATTGATCATTGCAAAAATGAGTCCCGCGATCACTAATAATGGCACGAGGCACATCGAATCTAGCGAATAGTGACTTCAAAAAGTTACAAACCACCCTTGCGTCATTAGTGGGTAAAGCTTTGGCTTCAACCCATTTAGAAACGTAGTCAACGGCTACAAGGATGTATTTGTTTCCTTTAGATGAAGGGAATGGCCCCATAAAGGCGATACCCCAAACATCAAAGACTTCACACTCTTGTATGAAATTCTGAGGCATCTCATCTTTATGTGTGATCTTGCCTTGTTTTTGGCAAGCATCACAATGTTTAACCATCTCGTGAGCATCACGATAAATGGTGGGCCAATAAAATCCAGAGTCATACACTTTTTTGGCGGTGTAGTTGGGACCAAAGTGACCACCGGTGGGTCCTTTGTGGCAAGCCTCGAGAATGTCTAAATCTGCCGGTCCATTAACACATCGGTGAATAATCAAATCAGCGCATTGTTTGAATAGATACGGGTCATCCCAAAAGTAAGTCTTAATGTCTTTGAAGAACTTTTTCTTTTGCTGGGATGTTAACCCGTCGATGAGAATTCCACCCGCCAAGTAGTTTGCAATGTCCGCAAACCATGGGGCTTCATCATTACTCGAGTTGATAGACATTAAGGTCTCCAGGGGAAAAGAGTCATTGATCTCTTTGTTCGGATGATCCCCTTGATATGGATCCTCAAGTCTGCTGAGATGATCCGTGGCTAGGTTTTGAGCTCCCTTCTTATCACGAATTTCGATTTTAAATTCTTCAAGTAGCAAGCCCAACGAAGAAGTCTTGGTTTGGAATCTTGTTGAGTTAACAAGTACTTCAACGCAGAATGGTCCGTATACACGATTGTGGTAGAAAGGACAAGATAGGGGCGGAACTTTTCAAAGGCATAGACAACAGCTAAAAGCTCTTTTTCGGTTGTCGTGTAATGCAATTGAGCCCCCGTCATTGTCTTGCTAGCATAGTGGATTGGTTGGAAGTGTTTGTTCACTCTTTGGCCCAAAACCGCTCCAATAGCATAGTCGCTAGCATCGCACATCAACTCAAAGGGAAGCTCCCAATTAGGGGTAACCAAGACCGGTGCCTTAGTAAGCTTATCCTTAAGAAGGTTGAAGGCTTCAATACACTCATTGGAAAAGATAAAAGGAGTATCTTTTTCCAAGAGGTGGGTCATTGGGCGAGCGATTTTAGAAAAATCTTTGATGAAACGACGGTAGAAGCCCGCATGACCCAGGAAACTTCTCACACCCTTCACGGTTGAAGGTGGAGGCAGTTTAGCAATAACATCGACTTTAGCATGATCCACTTCAAGACCGGCTTTGGAGATCTTGTGTCCTAGCACGATGCCCTCTTTTACCATGAAATGGAATTTTTCCCAATTAAGAACAAGGCGAGTGTCTTCACACCGCTTAAGCATACGTTCTAAATTGGCAAGGCAAGCAGAGAAAGAATCGCCATAAACCGAGAAATCATCCATGAATACTTCCATAGTGTCTTCCACCATGTCATGGAAGATAGCCATCATACACCTTTGGAACGTCCTTGGAGCATTGCATAAACCGAAAGGCATATGTTTATAAGCAAATGTTCCGTAGGGACAAGTGAATGTGGTCTTTTCTTGGTCTTTGGGATCGATGGGAATTTGAAAATACCCAGAGAAACCGTCTAAGAAGCAGTAATAGTCATTACCCGCTAGACGCTCGAGCATTTGATCCATGAAAGGAAGAGGAAAATGATCTTTTCTCGTGGCATCATTGAGCTTGCGATAGTCGATACAAACTCTCCACCCAGTAACGAGACGAGTGGGAATCAACTCGTTGTGTTCATTGGGAACAACGGTTATTCCGCCCTTCTTGGGCACACAATGGACGAGACTTACCCAAGGCGAATCCGAAATAGGGTAAATCAAGCCGGCATCAAGAAGTTTGATAACCTCTTGTTTGATGACGTCATGAATGCGAGGATTAACCCTTCTTTGGCTCTGGATTGCGGGTTTAAAGTCATCTTCCATGAGAATCTTGTGAGTACAAAAGTTTGGATCAATTCCGCGGATATCGGAAATTTTCCAAGCAATTGCCTTCTTATGATCTTTAAGAACGGCGATGAGGCGAGATTTCTCTTCTTCGTTCAAGTCCTTAGCAATGATGACGAGCGACTTCTTTTTATCTTCAAGGAACACGTACTCGAGATGGGGCGGCAACTCCTTAAGTTCTAAATCCGGAGGATTTTCGATGGGAGGCGGATTCAAAGTCGGTGCATCGATAGCAATAGCCTTGGGAGATGGTGGAGAAATATTGTCTTCTTTGAGAAGGTTTTCAATGAGACGAATGTCTTCATCCCAATCGGTGGGAGAATCGTCATTTTCTAAGCTCGCATCTCCCATGGTGGCCTCCAAATCTTTCCAAAGGAAATCACTTTCTCCAAATAGAGATAGTGATGAATCAATAGAGGAAACGGTCTCAACGTTGGGAAGAGAGGTAGGAATACTTTTACAAGCATCTTTGAAGTGTTCTTCACAAGCCTCATCAAGAACGTCAATACAATTAACACTCTTGTATGAATAAGGCTGTTTAGAAAGCTTTCCCATGTTGAAGACAATTTTATCGTCACCCACTCTCATGATAAGCTCACCCGCTTCAACATCAATGAGAGTGTGACCGGTCCTCAAGAATGGACGTCCAACGATTAATGGCACACGAGGGTCCATATCGTAGTCGACCATGACGAAATCGGCAGGAAAAGTGAATTTGTTGACTCCTACAAAAACGTCTTCGGCTATCCCCACTGGATAAGCAACCGTACGGTTAGCTAATTCCAAAGTCATTTTGGTGGAGACTAGCTCAGGGAGAGATAATTGCTTCCAAACACTTAAAGGCATTAAGTTAATACTGGCACCTAGATCGGCTAGGGCCATGCAATTCTCTACTCCCGGGAAGTTGCAAGGGATTAAGAAACGACCCGGATCACCAAGCTTGGTTGGCAATTTCCTTAAGAGCAATGCATAGCAATTCTCATTAAGTTGGGTGTTAGCAATATCAAGAAGCTTCTCCTTGTCGCTAAGAAGATCTTTAAACATTTTTGAGTATTTAGGCATGTGAGCGAGAGCCTCAGCGAAGGAGATGTTGAAATTCAATTGTTTAAACATTTTGAGGAAGTTCGAAACCTGAATATCGTCCTTGATCTTGAGCTTCTCTTTCCTCAACCTTGAGGGATAAGGTATATCGGAAGAAGAGGAAGTCTTTGGGATCGAAGGATCACTCACATCCTTGGGTGGAGGAGGGGTAGAAGTAAGCGGTGGAGGAATTGGGGAAATAGAAGGTTGAGGAATAGGAGCAGGTGACTGGTTTTCCTTAGTCACAATCACCGGTGGAGGTATAGGAAGCTCGGGTTCCTTGGTACCTTTGCCACTACGAGTGGTGATTGCTTTCATCCCCCCTCTTGGTCTCGCAACGGTGTTACTCGGAAGAGTACCCGAAGAAGAGGGTTGATTACCTTAGAAGAAACTAGCCATCATGTTCCTTAAGTCATTCGTTTGACTTGCCAAAGTGTTTCTCATATCAGCTCGAAGATCGTTACCTTGTTTCACCATGTCTGCTTTCAAGTTGAGCACTTCCCGCTGGAGATTGTCCACGATCACATCATTAGTCCTCATGTAGGTTCCAATATCTTGGGGTAATGCGGTGGGTTGGTTGGGAGGAGCATTGTAGGCGGGTGCTTGATAAGCAGGTTGTTGGTAAACTTGGTTGTTTCTTTGAGGTGGATATGGTTGTTTGTGAGGTGGTTGGTATGGTGCACGAGGTTGTTGTTGAGGGGGGCGATTGAGGTTTTGTTGTTGGTTTGGGTTGTTAGGAGGAAAACCGGGCGGGGAAAGAAAGTTGTTAGAGCGGTAGCTAAGCAAGTTGCGGTCACCTTGAGGACGAGCTTGATAAGCGGCTGGAGGATAGGTACCGTATGCTGCATTAACATTCTCAGAAGAATAGTCTTGGGTGGTGGTACAAGTGGTGTAAGAGTGAGGACCCCCGCATATTTCACATGGTTGGCTAACAGCATTGACTTGAGCGTCTTGAGCGTTTTTAGCGTTGATGCTGTTGGTATTGTTAGCGGTGTGGGTAACAAGCGATTCAAGAAGCGTAGTAATTTTGTCAAGTCGCTTGTCGTTGTCACTAGTACTAGCACTAGCGGCATTGGTCCGAACACTCTTGGTTTGCACACGAGACTTATTTTCAATAATATCCCAAGCGGCATTAGAAGTCTTAACCAAAATATTACCCCCCCCCCCCCCCCCCCCAAGGCACTGTTTAGTGAATCTTGGTCATTCATGCTTAAACCATTATAAAAAGTATTAATTTGGTGCACTTTGGTAAAACCATGTTGTGGGCACTTTCTTAAAAGGTCTTTAAAACGGTCCCAAGATTCACTAAAAGACTCATCGTACTTTTGTTCAAAATTAATGATTTCATTCCGCAAAGCGGTAGTACGAGAGGGTGGGAAAAAGTAGTTTATAAACTTGTTCTCCAAATCCGTCCACGTCAGAATACTTTGTGGCGGTTCCTTTGCAAGCCAATGTCGGGCTTGTCCCTCTAAGGAGAAAGGAAAAAGTTGTAAACGGATTACCTCCTGTGGAACACCATTGAATTTGACCGTATTCTGAGTTGTAGGAATCTCTTGATGTGGTCATGAGGATCATCAATGGTACGCCCCAAGAATGGTTGAGCAGACACCATCTGGATAAAGCCGGATTTGAGCTCAAAGTTGTTGGCTGCAATCGCGGGTATGACAATTGGATCATTGTTGCCCTCTACATGTGCTTGCAAAAGTTCAATCATAGGGCGATTGTCCGGTAGAGGTTCATTGTTGTTATTATTGTTGTTTAGAGGTGGATTGTTATTGTTGTTGTTTTGAGGTGGATTGTTATTGTTGTTGTGTACACCGGCCATGGCTAAGTCTTCGAGAGGCTCGGGCTCTTGATAAGACGTTGATCGTGTACGCATGCACCTGCAAAAGAACTAACAAAGCAAACAAGAAATATTTTTTTGTTTTTTTTTTGTTTTTTAATTTTTTTGTATTTTTGAAAATTTAATATTTTTAGGGTTTTTTGAAAATTTTTATGAAAACGTAACGTTCACGGCAAACGGATCCCAAAATCTAAGTTCTCACAAAAAAATTGTTAATCTTAACGAGAAGAGCCGACAGCGGCGCCATTTGATACAATGATTTTCATTGGGTTCAATTTTATATTCTCGGTATCTTCTCGAATTGATCACGGCTCAAAGTGGAATAGTTGTTCTTGGTTAAAAAGGGGTTGGTTTGTTTGTTTATCGAATTTTTAAACTAAATGCAAGTAATTAAAACTGTCGTTGAGTAAAATAGAAGTCGTAAAATTAAACTACAAATAACAGCGTGCAATCTTCGAAAATTAAAACTTAACAATTCAAAAACTTAAAAACATGTTTAAAATAAACTAAGTAAAAGAGCGGGAAAAACTAGATTTGAAAATTAAGCAAAAACAAAACAAAGACCTGAGTCCGATCGTAATGCGATCGTACTCAAACAGTAACCCAGATCGCAACGCGATCGTACCCAAAATAATACAATGCATCGTGTTCACCGATCGCACTCGATGCGATCACAACAAAAGAGATAGGATCGTACTCTCCAGTACGATGGGGGGGGCGATCTTACTACCAGATCGCAACCACGATCGCAATGAGTGATCGTGGTCTTTGATCGTGGTTCCGGATCGTAACAAACAGATCGCAATCAATGCGATCGAAGCAGGGAAGAGAGACCTGATCGCACCTCAGATCGCAATGAGAGATCGTGGGCGTGGATCGTACCAGGGAAAGAAAAACAGATCGCATTCTAAGTGATCGTAACCAGATGATCGTACCAAGTAAACCCTACTAAGATGGAAAAGGCGTCCAAAAGAGAAATAAGCTCAAGCAAATAAGTAGTAACCAATAAGCATTTTCAAACTTCTAAACAAAGATAAATAAGCACATTTTCAAAGACTTTTGAATCTAACCGTGAAACTTAATAAACCGAATATAAAATGATAAATAGTTTAGGAAAACGTAAAAGTAAATAAGCCAAAACAATCGAATAAGCCACTAAGCATCAAGGGCTTATAGCTTATATGTGTATGAGCTTATATAGAAACAAGAGAGATTGACCTTTAATCACGAACTCATCCAATCACCCAAACCACATGAAATGAAACAATCGGATCAAAGATTAAGGTAAACTAAGAAATGTAGAAGGAGATTAAAGAACTTAAAACTTAACTTGAACTTGATTGATGAAATCCAAAATACAAAAAGCTTAAAACTTAAAAGATAAAAATGGAGAAAAGAAAAATCTTAGTGAGAGAAAGTTGAGAACTTTCTCTCTCTAAAACTAGAAAAATGAAAAAAATGAAAAACTAGCTAACTCCCCTCCTAATGTGATTACGAGGGTATTTATATGGAGTTGGGAAGTGCATGTGTGGTGCTTCCTTCTTTCTTTTTCTTCTCGACTCGATTTAATTCATTTGTCTTTCCCGATGTCGTCTCGGGATTAATTAAACTCGTCTTAATATTTCTTCATTTATTTAGACTCGAGTTCCTTCGACATATGTAAATCTTCCATCTTTGGTCCTTTTCTTCGATAAATCTTCAAATAGGCCCATCGACTTCAAATCTTTTGCATCTTTTGGACAATAGACTTTGTCTTGAGTCTTTTTCTTTGATAAAACCCGTGCAATCCCATGTTTTCTTCAATATTTATCCGGTTGGCTCTGAAAACACAATAAACACAAAAACCACGCATAATTCCAAACAAATGATATTAAATACTCGTTTTAGCAAGAAATAAGTGGTACAAGGATGGGTGTTTTCACACCTATCAAGAACCCAACTTATTTTGGTGACAAAAAAAAAAATAAAGAGGACTAAAGAAAATAAATGTCCAATTTGTAAGAAAAATATTGTCGAGAGGACATACTTCACTTTAATATCATGGTAAAAATACCAAACTAAAGAGAGTATGACATGGACAATAAAAGAATTCCACATAGTCGAAAAGAGAGGAAGAATGACTATGATGGAAAAGAAAACGAGGATGATAAATGTTGGGAATAAAATGTAGCCAGTACACTTGAGCGCTGACAAGAGGAAAACAAGCGTTGATAAGAAGAAAACAAACGCTGACAGATCAAGCGTTGACAAGAAGAAGTCAAGCGTTGATAGGCTGAAGACAAGCGCTGATAGAAAGATATGGTCTACGTGTATTATGTTTCTAGTTTGTTTCTAGTAAAGATAGGATCAACATTGTATTTTCTATAATTATCTTTACCTAGAATAATTGATACGTAGACTCTTGTACAAGGCTTCTTATGTCTATAAAAGAAGACCTTTAGGTTATGTTTCAATATAAATTTTCATACGTTAAACACTTTCATTGTAAGCAAGTTTGTTATTATCAATCAAGTGAAAGTTTGTTTACATCCTTTGTGTGTTCTTGTTTAAGTGTTAATTCCGCATAACACTTAAATTACTTTATACATAAACAAATTTTCTCTACGTGTATAACTTGATCTAATCTCGTTTACACAAGCTAAAACGATCTAAGTTTGGGATCAACAAGTGGTATCAGAGCATGTTGAGAAACTTTGATCTAAAAGAACACAAGAACCCTAAAATCACCAAAAACCTAATTTTCACAAAACCCTAAAAACATCATGTCCACTCCAGAAGTAACCTCCTCCTCCTTAAACCATAACATCAAGATTCCCATGCTAGATGCAAACAATTTTGAGCTGTGGATGTTCAACTTTGAGCAATATCTGGGGATCCACAACTACACTCTCTGGGAGATTATTGAATATGGAAACACATTCAATAAAGCTCAAAAGATTGCTGATGCCATTGCTACAAGATCAGCTGTTCAAGAATGTTCTAAAGAAGATAAGAAAGAAAAACCTGATGATGGTAGAGTTGTGTCTGCTGATGACATAGCAAAGAAAAGGGTTGATATGAAAACCCTAAGCATTTTGAAACTTTCTTTGGGACAAGAAAATCAGTATAAATACAGAGGTTATGAGTCTGCAAAAGACCTTTGGGCAGCCCTTGAAGTTGCCTATGGTGGTAATGCTGATACTAAGGAAGAGAAGAAGAAGCAACTCTTGCATGAGTATGCTGTTTTTAAGGCTCAACCTAATAAGAAGCTTAGCAGTGTGAGAAGTAGACTTCTTGACATTACAAGCAAGCTGTCCTTCATGGGGACACAAATTAGTGATGTTGACATTATTGCCACTTTTCTTAAAAGCCTTGGTGATGCGTGGAAGATTGAGGCAAGATCTATAATTGCCAATAACACTCACAAAAGTTCTACTTTTGATGATATCTTCAACAAACTAAGGCTGTTGGAAAATGAAACTCTTTTGGAGCATGGAAGTAAGTCTACCAATAGTAACATGGCCTTCTTCTCACATAGTCAAGGTCAATTTGATCAGAAGGATTTATACATGCACCCAGTCATTGGATCAACAAGTGTCAACGCTGGATCATATCCTGTCAACGCCTCACATTCAGACGCTGACACATACAAAATTGACTCACCAAGAGTTAAGCCTGCTGGTTTGGATCTGGATACTGTGTGTGCATTGATAGGTGTGAAAACACCCATCCTTTTACCACTTATTTCTTGCTAAAACAAGACCAAAACGCGTATTTAATGTCATTTGTTTGGAATTATGCGTGGTTTGTGTGTTTGTTGTGTTTTCAGAGCCAACCGGATAAATATTGAAGAAAACATGGGATTGCACGGGTTTTATCAAAGAAAAAGACGAAAAGACAAAGTCTATTGTCTAAGAGATGCAAAAGATTTGAAGTCAATGGGCCTATTTGAAGATTTATCGAAGAAAAGGACCAAAGATGGAAGATTTACATATGTCGAAAGAACTCAAGTCTATTAAACGAAGAACTTAAAAGACGAGTTGAATTTATTCATCGACAAATCCCGAATCAGAATCGAAAACGTCAACTTTACTGAAAAAGACGAGAAGACGAAAAGAAAGAAGAAAGCCCACTCACCAACCAAAGACAAGGCCTATAAATAGGACCTCCCTTCACACATTGCAACTAGCTTTTATTTTTTTCCAGTTTCTTTCTTATTCATTCGTAGGAACCAACACCATTAAGGTGTTGGTGATTTTTCATTTTTGTTGAATCAAAGATCTTGTAAGTTTTTAATCTTCCCTTTTGTTCACTTAAACTTAATCATTCTATATCATCTTTCATTTAATCTTCATCTTTCTTTTCTTGGTGATTCAAAGTTTTTAGTCTTTATTTTATTGAGATTGATCTTCAAAAGTAAGTGGGTTTTATGTTTTTAGTGTTTTGGTTTGATGTTTATGATTAGTAGATGAATAATAGTTATTTTGGTTAAATTTTTGGTTAAAAACTTGGTTGATTTTGGTAAAAATCGTGCTTTATTTTTTTCCCTGTTCTTCGCATATTCAGTTACCCAGATTCCGAATGAAGTCAATTTATTCCGGATGAAGGGTTTTGCCATAATATTCCGGATGAAGCTGTTTAGTTGAGTTATTCCGAATAAAGGAAATATTCCGAACGAAGCATTTTATCATTTATTCCGGATTAGCAGATTTCCTTAAATTGTTCCGAATCAGTTTGTTCATCCGGAATAATCAATATTCCGGATGAGTATTAATATTCCGAATCAAGCAATTTGTTAAATTTGTTCCGAACCAAATTTTCTTTCTTTATTGCGAATCAGTTCAATTATTCCGCATCAACAAAAAAAATATTCCGAGTTAGTTTTTTTTAAATGTTCCGAATGAAGCTTTTTGTTTAAATTGTTCCGGATCACTAAATATTCCGGATGAACCAAAATGTTCCGAATGAACATATATTTCGGATGAACCAAAATGTTCCGAATCAAAGTTTTGTCAGATTATTCCGAATGAGCATGTATTCCGAATGAGCAATTTTTAGTTATTCCGAATCAAGGTTGTTCCGAATCAAGGTTTTCTCAAGATTATTCCGAACCAGTTTTATTCCGCATGAAGCATATGTTCCGAATAAAGGTTTCTGTTTAGTATATTCCGGATCAAGCATAAACATTCCGAATCAGTGACTTTTTCTGAGTTTAGGTATTTAACTGTTTTATTTTAATTCAAGTTTTATTTTTATTAATTGCTTTTAATTAATTGATTTTAGTTTATCTTTATTTACTTCACGCATTTACCTTTTTAGTAGAATAGAAAACCAAACCCCTTTTTAGTAACCAAGAACAACTATTCCACTTTGAACCGTGATCGATTCGAGAAGCTACCGAGAACTAAATTGAACCCCATACAAAACCCTTGTATCATGCATACATTGCTTCATTGCCCAATGGTTCAGTGATTACATATGAGGACCTTGAGCAAATAAGTGATGAGCACTTGGAGGAGATGGATATAAAGTGGAACATGGCTCTTGTAAGTATAAGAGCAAACAGGTGGAATAGAAGGTTCAAGAAGAAGATGACCTTTAATGCAAAGGACACTACTGGATTTGATAAATCCAAGGTTGAGTGTTACAATTGTCATCGTATGGGGCACTTTATGAGGGAATGCAGATCTCCAAGAAGATCTGATGCTGGAAAACCCTCAAGCCAAATTGTTAAGGCTCGGGATCCTAAGGCCATGGTTGCGGTACAAGAAATTGATGGCATTGGATGGGACTGGAGCTATTTGGCTAAGGATGAGGAAGAGGATAAAGCTTTGGTTGCTGAGATTGAAGAAGAAGAGCATGTTCAATATGCTCTCATGGCACACTCCTCATCTTGATCAGACAATGAGGTATACGATGATGCTTTTTGTAGTAAGGGTTGTCGTTTAAATACTGAAAAACTTAACAAAGAGGTTTTAAGATTGTTAGGAGATGTGAGTACTGAGAGATGCAAGTTGTCTAACTATCAAATTGCTCTCACTCAAACTGAAAAGACAGTTTCTGAGTATAAGAAAATGGAGCTTGACCTAAAAGATAAAATAAATATCTTAAAACATGATTTAAATGCTTGTAATGATGTTAGAAACATCATGGAAAGGGTCAATGCTGAATTACAGGCTAAGTTAGATGAGGCTATCAAGAATAAAGATAATGTTGACCTTAAAATTTAGAGATTTGATAAGGCCTCACAAACCCTAGGAGAATGTGTTAGTAAACAGAGGGATCCAAAGGACATGACTGGGATTGGGATGACAGACTATACTGGTGTTCCACCACCAGCTGGGGACTTCTATGGTGTCCAAAGAAAGGACTTATCTTGGACTGGTTTACCAGAACTCCGAGAAGAGGAATTTATTCCTCCACCAAGAGTCCTTACCCCAGTTGAGGAATATAGGCAAAAGTTGACTGACTTGAATGAATGGAAGAAAGCCAACCCTACCTTATTTGTCAAGGGTGGCATGCTTTGTGATAGTCCAAATGAGTCGACCCCTATCAAAGTAACAAACCCAGTCACTGGCAAGACTGTTGACCTTGGCTCAAACACTGTTAAGAAACCTAGCATTAAGTATGCAGAAATGTATAGGAATACTAGGTCACCAAAAAGCCAAGTTAGTGATAATGGAACAGGTTTCTTTTCTTCTAGACCTAGAGTTGTGTCTAGAAAAGCCTGTTACACTTGTGGTAGCTTTTCACATTTAGCATATAAGTGTGTCAACGCTTCCAAGGTCAACGCTAACAAAAGGTCAAACACTGTCAGACCCAAAACTTTTGTGGAGCAAAGTCTACAAGTTGTTAGACCAGCCCCATTCTTCACTAAAGGGTCTAACACTCATGGACAAAGACCTTTTCAGAAGACCAATACATGGTCCAATAGGCAATGGGTTCCTGTAGCAAACCCTAGGTTCAACGCTGATAAGGGTAATTTCAGCGTTGACAAGGCCAAATCAAACGCTGACAGAAATGTTGCCAGACTTAATTATTTGCAACCACAGAGAAAGGGGTCTAAAGCTACTTCTAGCTTGACATGGAGACCTAAGCAAGATCAAAACCCTAATTCTAATGGGATTTCTATGACCTGCAACAGATTTAATTATATTTCAAAGGTCATCACAAAACCAATTGGGGTTAACTGGGTGTTTCATCCAAAAAGAGATGAACAAGGGGTTGTTATGAGAACTAAGTCTGTTCTTGTTGAACAACCAGATGAATCCAAGTCTGCTCAGGCTTGGGTTCCCAAAGAAAACTAACTTGTTTTCTTTATGTGCAAGGCATTCAAAAACAGGTGAATGATTATGGCTATTGGGATAGTGGATGCTCTAGGCACATGACTGTGAAGGAAGATTATCTTACTAACTTCACTCCCATTAAGGATGGTGATAAAGTTTACTTTGGAGGCGGATATGGAACTATCACAGGCAAAGGAACTCTTCTCACCAAGAACTTGCGTTTTGAAAACGTGTTTCTGGTAAAAGAACTTGATTATAATCTTTTTAGTGTATCACAAGTCTGTGATAACAAAAATAAGGTTCTTTTCACTAATACTGAACGCTTGGTGTTGAGCAGGGATTTTAAAATACCAGATGAGAAATTTATTGACTATAGAACACCTAGGCATAAGGACATTTATAATGTGAATCTTAATGGTATTAGGATGAATAATAATATGTCATGTTTTTATGCTAAAGCTTCAGTTGATGAGAGTAATCTATGGCACAAGAGACTAGGGCACATTAACTTTAAGAATATAAACAGGCTTGTGAGACTTGGCTTGGTTGATGGTTTGCCTGAAAAGGCTTTCCACAATGACCACTCTTGTGTTGCATGCCTTAAAGGCAAGCAACACAAGGTCTCATTTAAGTCTAAACAGGTGCACTCTAGTTCTAAACCACTTTACTTGCTGCATATGGACCTGTTTGGTCCAACTAATATAGAGAGTTTGAATGGTAAATCATACTGCTTTGTCATCACATATGACTTTTCTAGGTTTACTTGGACTTTCTTTTTAGCTATGAAAAGTGACACTGCTGATACTTTAATTAGCTTTATTACCCAAATAGAAAAGAAAACTGGTAATGAAGTTAAAATGCTTAGAAGTGATAATGGTGGTGAGTTTAGAAATAAACTATTGGATGATTTTTGTGCCAAAAAAGGGATTACTAGGCAGTTTAGTATTGCCAGAACTCCACAGCAAAATGGGGTTGCTAAGAGAAAGAATAGAACCCTAATTTAAGCAGCCATGACTATGTTGGCTGATGCTCATTTTCGCATAGCTTTTTGGGCTGAGGCTGTGAATACAGCTTGTTATGTTCAGAATAGAGCATTGGTCAACAAGATACATAACAAAACACCTTATGAGTTACTTTGGGGAAGAAACCTAATATTGGTTTTCTTAAATAATACGTTGATTTTTAGTCAGTAAGAAAATTTTATCGTCCGATCTTTTCGAATTGAGAAAGGGAAAAATGTGCGACTCAGTCGTCTTTTGGTGGAAGTAATAGAGTGGTCGTTGTAGTATTAAATGTGCAAGACGTAAAGTAAAAGGCGGTTAATTAAATCTAAGACTAATTAAAAGTAAATGGTGCAATATTAAAACTTTTAAAAGTAATTTAATTAAATGACTTAAAATTAACGCGTGACGAAAAGTAAATTGACAATGTAATAAAAATGTAAACTTTAAAATTAAACTAAGAGAAAAGTAGCAGGAAAAATAAATGCTTGAGCCTGAAACAGAAAGTAAACAGAACCTGAGCCGGGATCCTAAATCCTGTCACTTATTCGGAATACCCAACAAAGTACAGCTTATCCGGAATAATGTTCAACGAGTTATCCAGAAGATTGTCACCTTATCCGGAATACCTTGTTCTTTACCTTATCCAGAATCAACTTGATCTGCTTATCCGGAATCCTGGTTCCAATGCTTATCCGGAATATGGCTTGTCACTCCTTATCCGGAATATTCATTGGTTCCTTATCCGGAATAATCTGCTTACTCCTATCCGGAATAATTCCACCGAACCGTTATCCGGAATAACTAGGGTACAGTTATCCGGAATAACCATAAGTTTGTTATCCGGAGTATTCACTCTTTGCTTATCCGGAATGTCCAGTCGAGAAGGTTATCCGGAATACGATCTTTGGATGCTTATCCGGATAAATCTGTCACCTTATCCAGAATATCACCTAAAACAGCTTATCCGGAATAACGTTTATACCCTTATCCAGAATAATTTCTGAGTGCTTATCCGGGATTCACAACCTTGCCTTATCCGGAATAATCTCAAATCCACTTATCCAGACTAACTTAAGCTGCTTATCCGGAATAACTCGCAATAGAACGCTATCCAGAATAAAATCCGGCTCCTTATCCGGAAAAAGAGGGTTTTACCGAAACCCGGTTAGAACTAAATTCAAATAAGCTAGAGACTAGAATTAAGCTAAACATAAATAAGCACTTATCTAAAACTTTAACCAAAACACTTTTAAGAAAAAGCTATTAAGCCAAAATTAAAAACTTTTAAGAAAACTAAATGATAAAAATATTAAAAATCAACTTTTTATAAAATTTAACTAAAAAGCACTTAATCAAATTTAAGAAAAACACAATAAGCTATCAAATCAATAAGCTAACACAATGATAATCATAAAAACATAACAAGTAATCAAACAAGCATGACAATAAGATAATAATCACAAAGATTAACAAAAATAAGAAAGGTAGAATGAGAGATTAATATAAAACTTGATTAAAGAAAAGATTAAACAACAAAATTAAAAACACTTACTTGGAATTAAAGTGCAAGACAAGTATTTAAATTGACAATTAATTAAAATGACATGAAATTAAGGTGGAAAGACTAATGTGTCAAATTAGCTAACAACTCCTAATGACACATTAGGAGTCTATTTATAGTAATTAGGAAAACTAAGCATGTGTTGGTTCATTCTTCTTTCTTTCTCGACTTCTCGTCTTCTAATTTCTTCGACTTTTTCGACTTTGTCTCGGGATTAATAAACTCGTCTTGTAATTTCTTCATTAATTTAGACTTGAGTTCTTCGGCTTTTATTAAACTTCCGTCTTTAGACTTTTTCTTCGATAAATCTTCAGAATTGGCCTTGGACTTCCGTTCTTTTAGCACTCTTGATCTTTCGACTTCGTCTTTTGTCTTTTTCTTTGATAAAAGCCCGTGAAAGCCCGTGTTTTCTTCCCGTTTCACATTTTCGTCCTAAATCACAACAAAAACACAAACCACGCATAATTTCGACATTTAAGACATAAAAATACACGTTTTGGCCTGGTTATTATTGTAATTAAGTGGTAAAAGGATAAGTGTTTTCACACATATATTATTAAACCTTTTGGTTGTCATGTAGTTGTACTAGATACTAGTGATGCCTTAGGTAAATTTAGTGCTAAAGGTGATGAAGGCTATTTCATAGGTTATTCAGTGCAGAGTAAGGGATATAGGGTTTACCTTAAGAAGGAAAAACATATACTTGAAAAAGTACATGTTAGGTTTTTAGAGAGTAAACCTAGTGATCCTGAAAGTGGTCCAAATTGGTTGTTTGACTTGGAACCTCTATCTAGGACTTTGAATTATATGCCTGTTACTAATCCAGACATTGTGAAGGTAACTTCAAATGTTGTGGAAGAACCAGTTGTTGATGTTTCAGGTACACAGGTTAATGAAGAGGTTGGATCACAAGCAGACAAGTCATCTCCCATACAAGAGTATGTCACTATTCCCATATGGACAGATGTTGTTTTGCTGCTGCTGCTGGAAAGGAAAATGGTGGTCCCCAAGTATCACCAGTTAACAACATGCATGGTCCTTCAGGGCGCTGACAAAGGAAAATCTGGCGCTGACAGGACAAATTCAGGCGTTGATGGCTCAAACGTTGACAACACCATTTCAGGCGTTGATGGTTAAAACGCTGACAACCTTGGTTCAGGCGTTGACAATACTTTTGAGAATATTTTCTCTTCAAATTTTGAACAAGGTGAACCTTCAAGTAGACATGAAGAGGTTCATACAAATATTGATGGAAGAGAGTCTGAAGAAGATATTGGCAACTTGGAGGATGAGATTAAAGACAACAGACTTTTTGAGGGAGGAGTTCTCACTTCTACTATGAAGAATCACTCTACTTCTAAAATTATTAGGGATGTCATGTCTCCTGTTCAGACTAGAAGATCTCATCAGAGTCTTGGTGGATTTATTGCCAATATACACAAGAAGGTTGATACCCCTCTTGTTCAAGCATGTTTGTTTGCCTGTTTTCTGTCACAACAGGAACCCAAGAAGATTTTTGATGCTCTCAAAGAACCAAGTTGGGTGGAAGCAATGCAGGATGAGCTTCACCAATTTGCTATTCAGGACGTTTGGGAGCTGGTTGATTGTCCCAGATATGTCAGACCTATTGGGACAAGATGGGTTCTTAGAAACAAGAGAGATGAAAGAGGTATTGTGGTCAGAAACAAGGCACGTTTAGTGGCTCAGGGATTTACACAAGAGGAAGGGATAGACTATGAGGAGGTCTTTGCACCAGTTGCAAGGATTGAGGCTATAAGGATATTTCTAGCCTATGCTTCCTGCATGGGCTTCACTGTCTATCAAATGGATGTGAAGAGTGCTTTTCTGTATGGCATAATTGTTGAGGAGGTATATGTTATGCAGCCTCCTGGTTTTGAAGATCCAGAGAATCAAGACAAGGTGTATAGAGTCAAGAAAGCTATGTATGGACTTCATCAAGCCCCAAGAGCATGGTATGGCACATTGTCCACTTATCTGGTGGAAAATGGATTCAAAAGGGGTACCATAGACCAGACATTATTTACAAAGAAGGCTGGTAAGGATGTCTTACTTGTTCAGGTTTATGTTGATGATATCATCTTTGGCTCCACCAATCCAAAGATGAGTGAAGACTTTTCCAAGCTTATGACAGACAAATTCAAGATGAGTGCAATGGGGGAGATGAACTTCTTTCTTGGGTTACAAGTTCAGCAGAAAGAAGATGGTATCTTCATCTCTCAAGATAAGTATGTAGCAGAGATCTTGAAGAAGTTTGGCTTTTCTCTACATGAAAAGAGGGCTACTACTCCTATGGATAGAGAACACCCTTGGGGAAAAGTTGGAGATGGAAAAGATGTGGATGTCAGGCATTATAGATCAGTGATTGGTTAATTGATGTATCTCACAGCCTCAAGACCTGACATCATGTTTGCTGTGTGTGCATGTGCACGCCATCAAGTGACTCCCAAAGAATGTCACCTTTATGCTGTCAAGAGAATCTTTAGGTACCTTAGATGTTATCCAGATCTTGGCTTGTGGTACCCAAAAGATTCACCATTGGAGCTTATTGCATATTCAGACAGCGACTATGATGGTGATAAATTTGATAGAAAATCCACAACTGGTGGATGTCAGTTTCTTGGGAGTAGGTTGATCTCTTGGCAATGCAAGAAACAAACAGTGGTGGCCAATTCTACAACTGAAGCGGAGTATGTAGCTGCAGTTGCTTGTTGTGGACAAGTCTTATGGATTCAAAACCAGCTGTTGGATTATGGGTATAATTTCATGCATACCAAGATTTTTATTGACAATAACAGCACTTTAGGCATTATTAAAAATCCTGTACATCATTCTAAAACAAAACACATAGAAATTAGACATCATTTTATAAGGGATTGTTTTGAAAAGGGTTTAATACAACCAGATAGGGTTGACACAGAAGAAAATGTGTCTGATTTATTAACTAAAACTTTTGATGCTGGAAGGTTTCAATACTTGGTAACAAGTATTGGAATGATCAATCTCACATAATATGTGTTTTGGGGTCTTATTGTAAAAGTATGTACAGGATAATGCATTGTTATTGGTCTTTTTGAAAAGTTAGATTTTCCACTATATTTTTCTAACGCTGATAAAGGTTACCTTAACGCTGACAAGTGTTATCGTGGCGTTATCAGCAACAATGTTAGTTTTGTGGTTTTTGATCTAAGTGTGCAGGTGGTGTTAGCATTGTACCATTAGATACATAGTTGTTTATGGATCCTTGGAGAATCATTTGAGCATGTTTTCATTTATGGATGATGGTTGGAATATTTATATTCCTATCTTGACATAAATTTTTATGTTCATGCATATTTTTGGGCAACATATGTATCACAGTTTAAGGGGAGGTTTTAGGAACCTTTAGGACTTTTGGGTATTCTTATAATACTCTTATCACAATTCTAGATTGTGTCCACAGGTGAGTATGAGTTAGTTTTACTAAATCATGAGGCACTGTAGCATGCAAAGTTGATATACTATGCATGTTGCCAAGACATTTTTGGCCTAGAATTGGTTGTGGTCTGTTAGGAGACTTGGGAATGATTTCTTATGGGTTTTACCTGGGAGTTACAAGGAATTTTATGAGGTAACTTAATTGTTAAGAATTTTGGTTAGCAAGGGACACTAGAGGACTGTTATGTCTATCTTGCATAAGCAAGTGTGCATAACTGGACAGTGCTTGCCGCCCTATAATAATTATCAATTTATAGGTTATCTTTACTAGGATAAATTACTTTGTTAAGGTCCTTTTTCATTTTTATTACTTTTATTTTTGGACGCTGACAAGTATTTTTCCAAGCGTTGTTATGACCAATTTAGACGCTGACATGGCTTTGGAAAACGTTGACAAGAATATAGCCGTTGGGCGTTGATGGGTTATTTTTGACCGTTGACACTCATTGGGACCTACCCAGTTGTTACTTTTTGACGAATTTTGGGGCCGTAATTTTGGGAGCAGATAACTTTTAATTAATGCATGAGATAACTTATTTTCTTTTCAATATTTTTATCATTATATTTTGAAAATAGTTGCCTCATTTTTTACCAATCACATGCACCTATCTCTCCTATATATTTGGCTCCTATTTTTAAACAGGGTACCTCATATTCATGTCTAACAATTTTCTCCTATAATTCATCTTTCTCAATAATTCACAAACAACTTTCTTCTACAATGGCACCAAAATTTAAACCAAGTGATTTGGTATTGGGATTCAGGAGTCAACACAACATGATTGCATATTTGGACGCTGATGATACTCTGTTTCTCCAATACACCCAGATGGTGGCGTATTTGAATGCATCCCCCATTAGGTATGCTCTTTCTCATGCTCCTCTCATCTCTGTCACGCATATTAAACAGTTTTGGAACACTGTTAGTTCCTCAACAGTTAATAATGTGACTACATTATCAGCTATTGTTCATGGGTGTACATGGGTGGTTACTGAAGCCTTGGTTCACCAGGCTTTGCATCTTGATGATGTTGATGGTATAACCACCCTTCCCATTAATGAAATAGAACAAGGACTAAGGGCTTTGGGGTATCCTTTCCCTGATGAGGGCACTTTAAACAAATATCATAAACAAGAGTTTCCCCCAGCCTGGAAGTACCTCATACATGTCATCTTGCAATGTTTGAGTCCCAAGTGTACTGCACTGATTGTAGTATTTTTGCAACCCTTTAGGAAAAGAGAGGCAAAGTAGTGGTAAGCGTTAAGTGTCGGTTTAGGAAAACCGAGCACTAATGACCAAACAAGTTCGTTTCCCAAGGAGGCAAGTGCGTTGTGTGTTGAATTGATATTGATTTGTGATTATATGATTGAGAAAGAAATGGGATTAGAAGAGAAAGACGGTTACAAAGACGAATTAAACTACGACGAAAAAGGCGAACACGTAAAATCGTAAATAGTGCCAAAATTAAAATTTTAACCTAAAAAATTCTAAAAATTACTAAAAATCCCCAATAATATTCTAAGAGTTTACAAAAAATCCAAACTTGCTAAAACCTTTTAATTAATTAGATAATGACTTTTTAATGCTAATTAAAGCCCTAAAAATCACTTTTAATTATTAAAAAGCCTTAAACAAGATCTAATAGTTTGTAAACCTCAAACATATCCTAATTAAGCTAAAAACTATTTTTAAAAATTTTAAAACCAAATTAAACTATTTTTAAACACTTAAAAACTATTAAAATCTATTAAATCTTAAATTAATTCTAGAAATTAATTGAAGAGTCTTAAAAATATTTGGAAAGTGAAAAAACTCCTAATTAAGTGTCCTTAACCTAGGAAAAATGTAAAAACTAAAAAAATAAAACTTTAATTTTTAATAATAAAATAATATTAAAATATTCAAAAAAATAAAAAGTTTATAATTAAATTCTAAAAAATGACCAAAAATCCTAAATAATGTAACTAAGGCAAAAATGAAATTAAAAGTTCCTAAAATCTTTTTATTAATTTTATATTAAATTTTAAAGTTGTCTAAAAACCATAAAATCAAATAAAATTAAAAATTAGACTTTTTGAAAACTTTTTGGAATGTAAACCTCAAATTACTTAAATAAAACCTAAAAACTATTTTTTGGATTTTTAAAATACTTTTTACTATTTTTAAACTACTTTATAAAAATTAAACTAAAAATAATCCTAATAAATAAATTAAAAGCGGGAAAAATAAACTTTTAAAATAGAAAAGTCCTAAAACCTATGACAACCCTAGGAAAAATGAGCTAGTGCAATTAAGCTTAACCAATAAGCTGAAATAGCCAAAATAAGCTACGGCTTATTTATGAAAAGCCAAAACCAAGACTGCTTAAATAACTATTGAAATGAGTCCATAACATAAAAAACCATCCGGACCACTGGTAAACACGTTACTCCTTCGAAAGGAAGGTCGCGTGTTCGAGCCCAGGCCAGGTGAGTTTTTGGTTTTTATTTAATTATTATTATTTTTTTAAACTTTAAACTCAAATTCAGTATACCCTTAACTCACAAAAACACAAACCAAATCAAATAACAACTAGGATTAAGCCTTAAAAGAATCAAAACGTGCTCAGTTGAAGTGAGTTTCTGATGAACAAAAGTGAGTATTCTTCACTTTTGAATAAATGATCAAGAGGGCTTGATCCTTGCTCTTTGAGATGTTTTTGGACAACAGGGGGCACCCTTATACTCTTTGGAGTATAAGGAGTCAAAACAAATGCAAAAATAAGCAAGTACAACAATCAAAAACTCACAAAATAAGCAGATTAAGGTTGCTGATATAGCTTGCACAAGTCTGGCGTGTATAAGCAGATTTTCTAGGCTCAAAAGTGAAACTCAAACCTTAAGATCTTGCATACACTCTCACCAAATGACATACAATCAACACACACTCCTTCTTAAACCTATTTTCTAACAGATTATCAAATTTGAAGCACCAATTTCACACAAATAAGCAGAAAGAAAGCAGTGACTGATTATAGCTATATTTTCCAAATTTTAAGCATGCAAAGTGTTCTAAACTTATCCAAACTGAAATCTTAGCCTAGCATTCAACCTATAGCAACCTAATGAGTGAGTTTAACCAGCTTTAAGCACAAAATCAATCAAGGAAACTCAAATAATGTGCAAAGCCAAACACCCCTTTAAATCTCAGATTAAAATTTTTTCAAAGCAAATCCAATCAAAACTTAACCAAACTGATTGAACACTATCTAAGCATGCATACAAGACCTATATAAGCAGTTTTAAGCATTCAAACATACACTTAATAACTTAACATGCAGAATCACATAAAGCACATAATTTTTGGAAAACTGAAAATGGAAAAGAGAATCAATGAGCTACCTTAAGGGTCCTACATCCAGGACCCTTAGTGGTTGAAAAACCACCTCCCTATAGGCTGGGGCCTATGCAGAACTTTGTTGAGATGCTGATGGAGTTTTACTTAACAAAGATGGATGAAAAATGGTCCTTGTTTAGAACCTGCTAAGAAAGAAATCAAAGAGGCTTGTGTAAAGAGCTCAAGGCAGACCCCTAGCTTATGGAATAAGCTAGAAGAGAGCTCTTAGCTTATGGGTGAGACTGAAATAAGCAAGAAAAATGACCAACAAGTGGCTTATTCAAGCTTGGGTACCCACTACACCAGAACAAGCCATGGTGTCTTGGACATACCCAAACTCAAACACCATAAAAGTAACACACTGAATCACCATTTAATCAGGTTTTTAATGAAATTTAAGATCTGAGAAAAACTTGAAAAACAAACAGAAACTTGGAAACTTAAAAACTTTTGCTGAAAATTAAACCGAACTCAAACAATTATAACTTAAATCAACTGAAATGTAAAGGGAACTCAATATTTCTCATCACCAAACTCAATACCATTTATATTCCTTAATAAACTGGATTTACAAGGCTTGTGAAAAAGGAGAAAAAATCAAGAACAGCTTAATGCTAAGTCCTATGTGCCTTTATATAGGCTTACACTTGTTCTAGAAATGAATAGAAGCTAAAAACCCTAATGTGTAAACTTCCAGTAATGCCCTTGGACGAATATTTGAAGATGCCATTTTTTGAATTTGTCAAGAGCCCATGTGATGATCTTGGCAGTTTGTGAAGATGCCAGTGATGAAAAAGAGATCTTGGACGTCCATTTAGCCTTTGGGAACACGAAATTGTTGTGGGTTGTTGATTTTCTGCTGAGAGTTTGTCTTGGAGCCAAAGTGTGGGTCAGGGGAGGGTTGGAGAGACATGTGAGGGTGAGGGTGACACTTTTGGGGGGTTGGGATGTGATTAGGGTGTGGTTAATTATCAATCTGGAAAAGATCAACAATTAACCCTTTGTTTTAAGGTTTTTAGGGATTAGGGTTTATGTTGATTTGGGGTGTGTTTAATCTGGAAAAAAAAGATTAAGTATTTAAAAAGTGTGTTTGCCTCCAAAATTCAATCCAGGTTTAAGTTAATTAATAAAGGGGTGAGTGGATTTGTGACGTGGAGGGGAGGTAGTGTCTGATTGGTGAAGGGTTTAAGGTTGGTGATGTGGCAGCTTGTGAGTGGTGGGGATAGCTTAGGTTGTCTGGCAGGAATGGTCCCTCACTTTTCTAATTTTGTTCATGTTGTAATAAATGGCTATCAACGCCATTATAACACATGACAACTTTTGAACATTGGCAGTTTTGGCACACAAAGTTTTGAAACTTGTTTTAAGGACTACAAGTGCAATTTTGGCAATCTTCAAGGGCTGTTTTTGACATGTCTTCATACTTCAAGGACTTTGACTTGTTTGTTGACACCTTGGAGGACCATTATTGACAATTTAGTTTTGTTGAGGGACTAAATTTGTCAATTCTTCAAAGTTAAGGGTCCTTTTTGTAATTTTGACAAACTTTAGGGACCAAACTTATAATTATGAAGATACAAGGGTATAAAGTGTCAATTCTTCAAACTTGGAGGACCAATCTTCATAATTCTTCAAATCTTCAAGGGTTTTCTTTTGGAAAATTCTTCATTAGGGCTTGGTTCATCGTGCGACTTCGTTTCCCGTGTTCGTTTTTGATTGATTCTTGTGATCTTTTGTCATTTTCTCAATATCCGTACCTAAAATACACAAGCAACAAACACAAGCATATATTTGGGTGTTTTGATGATATTTAATGCATTTTAAGCCCGATTTGGACGATGAGACTATGTATAAAAGCAGTCTCATCACTCCCCCATACTAAAACATTGTCGTGCCCTCACGCAATGCTAGAATAAAGTATCAAAGCACCTCCAAAATTCAATTTTTATTCACTTTATTAAAATGATAAACTAGCTACACTACTACTATTACTACTACTTGCGTTTTAGACATAATGTATGATTTTCATCGCAAAATGGGACGTTTAGGTTCATAGAATAAGAACACGTGAATGCTTCGTTTAGAAATAATTTCATCGTCCTCGATTTTCACTCCAATTCCATGCTAAGCGTGCAACGAGATCATTGTCATTATAAGTTAGTAATGCTAACACTACTCATATGCCCTAATCACGTACTTATTCTCCCATTATTCCTAAGTTGTATCTCTTATATTTTATTTTGTCTTGAACGTTTCACGAGGATACATTGTTTGACTTATGCGATAATAGAGATTTAGGTCTAAAAATAGAGTCCTAACGGTGTAACTAAGACCATCAAATCAATAACCCCTCCTAATAGACAACAATGTTAAAAAATTAAGTTGACAAGAAGAATCGATAAACACGGTTTTATAACGGTTTGAACATGAGACTTATTACCAAGACTTTTATACGCCCCCTAACGGAAGGGCCTTATTATCTTTGGTTTACCTCCATCTTTTATTCAACTTCGCCATGAAGCTTTTATTATGACTTCGGTCTTGCCTTGCCTTTTATTATCCGCCTCATCGGTGGTTTTATTAGCCAAAGACGTATATCCTCACGCTAAAGCGAATTTTGGATCTTTAAAGCTTCGAAGATTAAGGCTTGATTCACTTTCAATTTTTGCATAGATTTTAGGCCTTGTGGGGCTTCAAATTGTTTGCTAGATTTAGGTGAGCACTTGAAATCTTATTATTGGGTGAAGCTTTCGATTATTCGGGTTGCCAATACTTCAAAACCGTGACGCTGGCGATACCTTAATGTCTTCCCAATTTAATTACACGAAAGCTACTAGAAAAGACTAGAAACCCAACAATCCTAACTAAACCGCTAAGTCAATATTTATTAAGCAAAAAATATTTACATGCGAAGGGAGAATAAGCAAACAACGAGAACACATGAGTTTTTGAAAGAATACGAGTACTCTACGTTTAGCATAGTAACTTATAATTAACTCTATCATTTCTCGTCCTCATTTAAGAGACTTAGCCTAATGTGTAGTTAAGGATTCAAAGCTAAGTGCTCAACACGCACGGTCGAGTCAAAAATTACTCTTATTCTCGCCATCGGAAAACCTACATTCGTGTCTTCAAACACTTATAAAACATGAGAAAAAATTTAAAATTTGGCCATTTTTAGCCTTATTTTGCAACAAAACGATAAACAAAACATAAACTTTGGAAAGCGTGAAGGTTTGGCAAGGCAAGTATCTATTCACCCCCCCCCCCCATACTAAAGTTAAACATTGTCCTCAATGTTTCGAGTCTAGGGGTGCAAACACCCCCATACTAGAGACGTAGTCGAATGCCTAATCTAGCATTGAAAGGGTGTAACCATTAAATTAATAGCCGTTTATGAAGTGTGCTAAAAACCTAAGGTTAGAACATCAAAAGGATATATCATGGATATTGAGAAACGTCTCTAAAGCAAACGATCGAGTGCTCCCATAAACGAACACGAGAGGCTCCAATCGTGAAGATCATGATCTAAAAACCACAATGCA
Organism: Glebionis coronaria; assembly: GCA_025667525.1. Lineage (NCBI taxonomy): Eukaryota > Viridiplantae > Streptophyta > Magnoliopsida > Asterales > Asteraceae > Glebionis > Glebionis coronaria. The sequence goes on along the minus strand of CM046880.1, from coordinate 323,314,449 downwards.
CAAACAATCACGGAACAAAGGTTGGAAGGGCACAAATCCCCTCTCGTTAACTACATTAGAAAGCGATAATATGTACATAGGATAAGCATGGGACTCCCCCACGAGGCACCTCGTTTTTGATTACCGAGTCATGAGCTCGACTCGATCCCCTCAATACTAATTATCATTGGGGAAGGTGACTTGGTCGAGGTAGTTCAAGGATGGAACTTCCCCACCAAAGTAGTGCTTCAACCTATGTCCATTCACCTTGAAGTTAGGACCATCATCTTGAGCTAGCTCGATGGTCCTATATGGAAACACTTGAGTCACGGTGAATGGACCGGACCAACGGGATTTCAACTTACCGGAAAAGATTTTTAATCTTGAATTAAAAAGCAAAACTTGATCCCCAATGTTAAAAACCCGGTTTTTAATTTTAGAATCATGCAAATTTTTAGTTTTCTCTTTATAAATCAATGAATTTTCATAAGCAATATCCCTTAATTTATCCAATTCATTTAATTGCATTTTCCGGTGTTTTCCCGCGGTCTCCATATCATCATTACAATGCTTTAGGGCCCAATAAGCCTTGTGTTCTAATTCGATAGGCAAATGACAATTCTTTCCATACACAATCTTATAGGGAGTGCACCCAATGGGTGTCTTATGAGCGGTCCTAAAGGCCCATAAAGCATCGTCCAACTTATCCGACCATGATTGTCGGTTTTCCCCAACGGATCTCTCCAAGATCCTCTTCAACGCTCGGTTTGAAACCTCGACTTGCCCACTCGTTTGTGGGTGATAAGCCGTAGAAAGCCGATGTGTAACCCCATATTTCCTTAGAACCCTTTCAAATTGGTCGTTACAAAAATGGGTTCCACGATCGCTTATGATAGCACGAGGGGTTCCAAACCGAGAAAACAATTGCTTCAAAAACTTGACTACCACACGAGCATCATTGGTGGGCAAGGCCTTGGCCTCCACCCACTTAGAAAGGTAGTCAACCGCAACGAGAATGTACTTATTACCACGAGATGATGGGAACGGCCCCATAAAGTCTATGCCCCAAACGTCAAAGATCTCACATACTTGAATGATATTTTGTGGCATTTCATCTTTTTGTGAGGCTTTTCCTTGTCGTTGGCATGCATCACACGACTTCACAAAATCTTGTGCATCTCGGTAAATAGTAGGCCAAAAGAAGCCGGCATCAAACACCTTCTTAGCCGTGAGATTAGCACCGTGGTGACCACCTGTGGGTCCCTCAAGGCAAGCTCTAAGGATGTTAGAAGCTTCGGTGCCAAAAACACAACGTCGGATGATTTGATCCGCACAAGTTCGAAACAATTAAGGGTCGTTCCAAAAGTAGAACTTGACATCACGAAAGAATTTTCGTTTTTCTTGAGTTGTCATACCCTTAATGATGAAGTTAACCGCATGGTAATTTGCAAAGTCCGCAAACCATGGGGTGGAAGAATCAAGCTTAGAATTCACTACACCAAGTGTCTCGAGCGGAAATGTTTCGGTGATTTCCTTGGGCTCGTAAACACTTTGGTGAGGATCTTCCAAACGAGAGAGATGATACGCTGCTAGATTCTCGGCTCCTTTTTTATCAACGATTTTGTGATCAAATTCTTGAAGGAGGAGAATCCAACGAAGTAATCTCGGCTTAGCATCTTGCTTTGCCATGAGATACTTAATAGCCGAATGGTCCGTATACACTATGCATTTTGTCAAGACGAGGTAAGGTCGGAACTTCTCAAATGCATACACCACAGCAAGGAACTCCTTTTCCGTTGTAGTGTATTTAAGTTGAGCCTCGGTCATCGTCTTGCTAGCATAGTGAATAGGCAAGAAGTGCTTATCATGACGTTGCCCCAAAACGGCCCCAATAGCGTAATCACTAGCATCACACATTAGCTCAAAGGGGAGGTTCCAATTTGGAGCAACAAGAATGGGAGCTTCGGTAAGTTTCCTCTTAAGGATCTCAAAGGCTCGTACACAATCGTCGTCAAAGACAAAACGTGCCTCTTTTTCAAGAAGATGTGTAATGGGTCGAGAAATCTTTGAAAAATCCTTGATGAATCGACGATAAAAGCCCGCGTGGCCTAGGAAACTCCTAACTCCCTTGACGGTTTTGGGATGAGGTAATTTGGCGATGACGTCTACCTTAGCTTGATCTACCTCAATCCCCGCTTTCGAGACCTTGTGCCCTAAGACGATTCCACTCTTAACCATAAAATGACACTTTTCCCAATTGAGCACAAGGTTGGTTTCCTCACAACATTTTCAACATTCTCTCTAGGTTCGACAAACACGAAGTGAAAGAATCACCAAACACGGAAAAGTCATCCATGAAGACTTCCATCGTCTTCTCGATCATATCATGAAAAATAGCCATCATGCATCGTTGAAAAGTTCCCGGTGCATTGCAAAGTCCGAATGGCATTCTACGATAGGCAAACGTTCCATATGGACATGTAAACGTAGTTTTTTCTTGATCACGAGGATCGATGGGAATTTGGAAGTAACCGGAAAAACCATCTAAAAAGCAATAGAAATCGTTTCCCGCAAGACGCTCCAACATTTGGTCCATGAAGGGCAAGGGAAAATGGTCTTTTCGAGTGGCTTCATTCAACTTTCGATAGTCGATGCACACTCTCCATCCGGTCACGAGTCTAGTAGGAATCAACTCGTTGGCATCGTTTGGCACAACGGTCATCCCTCCCTTTTTAGAGACACAATGAATAGGACTCACCCAAGGGCTATCGGAAATAGGGTAAATCATTCCCGCGTCAAGGAGTTTAAGGACCTCCTTTTTGATGACGTCGTGAATTTTGGGGTTTACCCTCCTTTGACTTTGGATTGTGGGCTTGAAATCCTCCTCCATTAAGATTTTGTGGGTACAAAACTTGGGATCGATTCCATTAATGTCGGATAACTTCCACGCAATCGCCCCTTTGTGGTCCTTTAGAACATCGACAAGTGCGGTTTTTTCATCATTCGAAAGATCCTTCACAATAATAACCGGCAACTTGTCGTCCTCCTCCAAATAGACATATTCGAGGTGAGGAGGTAAATCTTTCAACTCGAGGATAGGTGGTTCCTCAAGTGAAGATTTGGGCTCGATACTCATAACCTCCTCGGGTGGAGGAAATGGGAAATCGTTGAGAAAATCCTTGATAATCGAGAAGTCCTCATCGTTGTCGAGGTCTTCGTCACAAGTACGTGGAACATTGCATTCTTCCAACGTAAAACCACCACCTTCAAAAGGAGTGAAGGTTGGTGTCGAATTATCAAGAATTGGATCTAACATAGTGGGATTGCCACTAGTTTCTTCATCACCAAACCCTAAAACTTCTTGTGAAAATTCCTCGCAAACCACGTCAATCATATCAACGAGGTTTATGGTAGCAACGGAATAAACATGAGAAAGTTGAGAATATTGAGTTGCATTTATAACAAGTTCCTCGTCGTTGAAACGTAAGGTGATCTTTCTAGCATGCACATCAATTAAAGCCATAGACGTATCTAAAAACGAACGACCTAAAATAAGAGGAACTTGAGGATCCGTGGGGATATCAACAACGATAAAGTCTACGGGATAGTAGAACTTCCCCACTTTCACAAAAACGTCTTCCGCCAAACCACATGCAAGAATCGTGGAATGGTCGGCCAACTCAATAGACATTCGTGAAGGAGTAAGATTAGGAAGATTGAGCGACTTGAAGATTGCAAGTGGCATCAAGTTAATACTAGCACCAAGATCGGCCAAGGCATAGCATTCTTCCATATCTTGAATTGCACAAGGGATCAAAAATTTACCGGGATCACCGACTTTTTGAGGTATGCGATTAAGATAAACCGACGAACAACTAGACATTTGGTGCAATTTCTCCTTGTTGTTCAAGATACTCTTAAAGTTAGCGGCAAATCGAGGCATCATGACCAAAGCATCGGCGAAACTCACATTAAGGTGCAACTCACGAAACTTTTTCATAAAAAGCTCAAATTGGTAGTTGTCGCGCTCTTGTCGTTTCTCCTTCCTAAGTCTCGATGGGTAAGGCAAGGGTGGTGTGGGTTGGGGCATAGGCATAGCCTTTGGAATCTCGGGTTCCAATGTTGGTAAAGGGTCGACCGTAGGTGTGGCATGAGCGGTACTTTGTGGGATTGAAATATGCTCCTTTTCGACCACCACCTCGGGTTCTTCCTCAATTTCCTCCACCGTTGGAGTAATTGGTTGAGGAGTCGGTTCTTTAAGTGTCTTACCACTTCGTGTGGTAATCACTTTCATCTCTCCCTTTGGGTTTGAAACGGTGTTACTAGGTAGACCACTCGAAGTAGAGGCTTTGTTTTCCATGACGGCTTCTAAAATAGCATTAAGCTTAACATCGTGACTATTAAACTTCAAATCTTGACTAGCGGCTTTTTGGTCAATTTTTTGTTCAAGCCTAGCATGACTTTGCTCTATCTTGTTGTTTTGACCTCGAATTTGATTAGCAAAATTATTTTTCAACTCATTTCTCATGTTAAGATTGTCTTTCACAAAATTAGCCAACTCTTTAGTGTTTTTAGCCGTGTCCCTAGCTTGACTAGCCAATTGCTCTTGAATGTTTTCCAAAATCTTATCATTTGCCGTGGCGTAATTCAAAAAGTCCATTGGAAGTTCTTTAGTGTAAACATTTTGAAGACCTTGACTTGTGTTTTGAAAATTACGGTTTTGATTTTGATTTTTCAATTGGCTACTAGTTCCTTGATTCCCATAGCTGTTATTACCCTTGAAATTGTTCCTTTGATTGCTTTGGTAACCAACTTGATTGTTTCGATAATTGTTAGCATTTTGATTTGGTGGAAAACCCGGTGGGGTCAATTGATTAGTGCGAGGAACTTGACCGTTTTGGTTATAAGTTCCCGCGGCCGCGAAGGCACTCGAAGTGTTACCACCGTTGGTAATGCACTCGGAATAATCGTGAGCTCCACCACAATACATACAAGAAACCTCAACCGCTTTAATCGTAGCGGGAGCGGGTTGTTCACCAACTTTAAACTCAATTAACAATCCTTTCAATTTATCAAAAATTTTGTTCTCCAAATTAGCCTCGATTTGGCAAGCATCAACGGTGTGTGACAATGAAGGCGAAGACGAAGTCTTACGAACACTCGACGTGCTACGAGGACTATAGACCTTAGACCTATTCTCAATGATTAACAATGCTTCCTCGACCGTCTTACACAAAAAATTACCACCCGCGGCGGCATTAAGATAATCACGCTCATGATCGTTCAAGCCATTGTAAAATGTGTCAATTTGATGCAAATCGGAAAAACCATGATGAGGACATTCGTGCAACATTTCCTTAAACCTATTCCAAGCCGTTGAAAAACTCTCATTATACTCTTGTGAAAACTTTGAAATCTCGTTTTTCAAGTGCGTAGTCTTAGAGGGTGGAAAAAATTGGTTCACGAATTTTGAAACGAGATCCTTCCACGTCAATATAGAATTGGGTGGCTCTTTCTCTAACCAAATTTTTTCGGGCCCCGCTAAGGAATACGGAAAAAGCATCATCTTAATCGAGTCGTTTGAAACATCCTTAAACTTGCATGTGGCGGTGAGACGATTAAATTGGCGAATGTGGTTATGAGGGTTGTCCTTTTCGTCACCTCGAAACTTGTTGTTTTGAATCATGGACAATAAACCCGTCTTAACCTCAAAATTCTCCGCAAGGATAGCGGGAATCACAACCGCTTCTCCATAACCCTCGGTGGGTGCTTGAAGCAACTCCATCATAATTCGATTAGCCATGGGTGCTTCTTTCACTACAATGGGTTCGTCAATAGGAGACTCCTCACTAGAAGGAGTGATGGATTTGTTTCTTCGATTACGAGCACGTCTTGCTTTAGAGCGAGTTTGCATAAACGTCACGTACAACGAGAAGGCGAGCAAAGAAGATTCTTTTTGGTGTTTTTACTTTTCAATTTTTTTGTGGTTTTTGATTGTTTTTAACTTTTTTTTTGGATTTTTTGGAATGTATTAGTAGACACAAATCTACAAATCTCCTCCTTAATCAAATCTCTTGATTAAAGAAGCCTCAAGGAATGAAAACGATCACGTGAAGTGAACGCCTTCGATGAATTTAAAACGATGGTGGAACACCAAATCGTTCAAGAGGGTTTAATCAATAGAAACCAAGAAAATATATATGATACTTAGTAATACTTTGGGCGGCAAAACCCTCGATTAGCTCTCAAAATCAAAATACGCACAAGCAAGCGGAGGAAACGAGGCGGCGCGAAGCACTTAAGAGCCTTTTTCCTTTAGGTCGTGAAATACAACCGCCTTATACCCACCTTATAGTTTGTATTTCTCAAAATCGAGCTTCACGAAAGTATTTATCTATTTTTGCCTTTTTCTTTGGTATGAGATTCGAATACAATGATTGGGTAATGACCTCCCAAGTCAAGGTTGTGATTTCTCACGTATTTGGAGTACTTGTAAATTTATTGTTCTACGTATACAATATAGTAATAGTATTCACAAAAAAAAACGAAAAACGATAATACGTATTAGTAGAGTGCTACTAATACAATTAGCTATTTATGGATATATAAAAACAACAATGGTTCAACCAAAACACAACACGCCTCCCCGGCAGCGGCGCCAAAATGATTGTAGTGTTTTTGTACACTTTTAGGAAAAGGATGACAAATAGTGGTAGTATTAAGTGTCGGTTTAGAAAAACCGAGCACTAATGACCAAACAAGTTCGTTTCCCAAGGAGGAAAGTGCGTTGTGTGTTGAATTGATATTGATTTGTGATTATATGATTGAGAAAGAAATGGGATTAGAAGAGAAAGACGGTTACAAAGATGAATTAAACTACGACGAAAAAGGCGAACACGTAAAATCGTAAATAGTGCCAAAATTAAATTTTAACCTAAAAATTTCTAAAAATTACTAAAAATCCCCAATAATATTCTAAGAGTTTACAAAAAATCCAAACTTGCTAAAACCTTTTAATTAATTAGATAATGACTTTTTAATGCTAATTAAAGCCCTAAAAATCACTTTTAATTATTAAAAAGCCTTAAACAAGATCTAATAGTTTGTAAACCTCAAATATCCTAATTAAGCTAAAAACTACTTTTAAAAATTTTAAAACCAAATTAAACTATTTTTAAACACTTAAAAACTATTAAAATCTATTAAATCTTAAATTAATTCTAGAAATTAATTGAAGAGTCTTAAAAATATTTGGAAAGTGACAAAACTCCTAATTAAGTGTCCTTAACCTAGGAAAAATGTAAAAACTAAAAAAATAAAACTTTAATTTTTAATAATAAAATAATATTAAAATATTCAAAAAAATAAAAAGTTTATAATTAAATTCTAAAAAATTACCAAAAATCCTAAATAATGTAACTAAGACAAAAATGAAATTAAAAGTTCCTAAAACCTTTTTATTAATTTTATATTAAATTTTAAAGTTGTCTAAAAACCCTAAAATCAAATAAAATTAAAAATTAGACTTTTTTAAAAACTTTTTGGAATGTAAACCTCAAATTACTTAAATAAAACCTAAAAACTATTTTTTGGATTTTTAAAATACTTTTTACTATTTTTAGACTACTTTCTAAAAATTAAACTAAAAATAATCCTAATAAATAAATTAAAAGCGGGAAAAATAAACTTTTAAAATAGAAAAGTCCTAAAACCTATGACAACCCTAGGAAAAATGAGCTAGTGCAATTAAGCTTAACCAATAAGCTGAAATAGCCAAAATAAGCTACGGCTTATTTATGAAAAGCCAAAACCAAGACTGCTTAAATAACTATTGAAATGAGTCCATAACATAAAAAACCATCCGGACCACTGGTAAACACGTTACTCCTTCGAAAGGAAGGTCGCGTGTTCGAGCCCAGGCCAGGTGAGTTTTTGGTTTTTATTTAATTATTATTATTTTTTTTTAACTTTAAACTCAAATCCAGTATACCCTTAACTCACAAAAACACAAACCAAATCAAATAACAACTAGGATTAAGCCTTAAAAGAATCAAAACGTGCTCAGTTGAAGTGAGTTTCTGATGAACAAAAGTGAGTATTCTTCACTTGTGAATAAATGATCAAGAGGGCTTGATCCTTGCTCTTTGAGATGTTTTTGGACAACAAGGGGCACCCTTATACTCTTTGGAGTATAAGGAGTCAAAACAAATGCAAAAATAAGCAAGTACAACAATCAAAAACTCACAAAATAAGCAGATTAAGGTTGCTGATATAGCTTGCACAAGTCTGGGGTGTATAAGCAGATTTTCTAGGCTCAAAAGTGAAACTCAAACCTTAAGATCTTGCATACACTCTCACCAAATGACATACAATCAACACACACTCCTTCTTAAACCTATTTTCTAACAGATTATCAAATTTGAAGCACCAATTTCACACAAATAAGCAGAAAGAAAGCAGTGACTGATTATAGCTATATTTTCCAAATTTTAAGCATGCAAAGTGTTCTAAACTTATCCAAACTGAAATCTTAGCCTAGCATTCAACCTATAGCAACCTAATGAGTGAGTTTAACCAGCTTTAAGCACAAAATCAATCAAGGAAACTCAAATAATGTGCAAAGCCAAACACCCCTTTAAATCTCAGATTAAAATTTTTTCAAAGCAAATCCAATCAAAACTTAACCAAACTGATTGAACACTATCTAAGCATGCATACAAGACCTATATAAGCAGTTTTAAGCATTCAAACATACACTTAATAACTTAACATGCAGAATCACATAAAGCACATAATTTTTGGAAAACTGAAAATGGAAAAGAGAATCAATGAGCTACCTTAAGGGTCCTACATCCAGGACCCTTAGTGGTTGAAAAACCACCTCCCTATAGGCTGGGGCCTATGCAGAACTTTGTTGAGATGCTGATGGAGTTTTACTTAACAAAGATGGATGAAAAATGGTCCTTGTTTAGAACCTGCTAAGAAAGAAATCAAAGAGGCTTGTGTAAAGAGCTCAAGGCAGACCCCTAGCTTATGGAATAAGCTAGAAGAGAGCTCTTAGCTTATGGGTGAGACTGAAATAAGCAAGAAAAATGACCAACAAGTGGCTTATTCAAGCTTGGGTACCCACTACACCAGAACAAGCCATGGTGTCTTGGACATACCCAAACTCAAACACCATAAAAGTAACACACTGAATCACCATTTAATCAGGTTTTTAATGAAATTTAAGATCTGAGAAAAACTTGAAAAACAAACAGAAACTTGGAAACTTAAAAACTTTTGCTGAAAATTAAACCAAACTCAAACAATTATAACTTAAATCAACTGAAATGTAAAGGGAACTCAATCTTTCTCATCACCAAACTCAATACCATTTATATTCCTTAATAAACTGGATTTACAAGGCTTGTGAAAAAGGAGAAAAAATCAAGAACAGCTTAATGCTAAGTCCTATGTGCCTTTATATAGGCTTACACTTGTTCTAGAAATGAATAGAAGCTAAAAACCCTAATGTGTAAACTTCCAGTAATGCCCTTGGACGAATATTGAAGATGCCATTTTTTGAATTTGTCAAGAGCCCATGTGATGATCTTGGCAGTTTGTGAAGATGCCAGTGATGAAAAAGAGATCTTGGACGTCCATTTAGCCTTTGGGAACACAAAATTGTTGTGGGTTGTTGATTTTCTGCTGAGAGTTTGTCTTGGAGCCAAAGTGTGGGTCAGGGGAGGGTTGGAGAGACATGTGAGGGTGAGGGTGACACTTTTGGGGGGTTGGGATGTGATTAGGGTGTGGTTAATTATCAATTTGGAAAAGATCAACAATTAACCCTTTGTTTTAAGGTTTTTAGGGATTAGGGTTTATGTTGATTTGGGGTGTGTTTAATCTGGAAAAAAAAGATTAAGTATTTAAAAAGTGTGGTTGCCTCCAAAATTCAATCCAGGTTTAAGTTAATTAATAAAGGGGTGAGTGGATTTGTGACGTGGAGGGGAGGTAGTGTCTGATTGGTGGAGGGTTTAAGGTTGGTGATGTGGCAGCTTGTGAGTGGTGGGGATAGCTTAGGTTGTCTGGCAGGAATGGTCCCTCACTTTTCTAATTTTGTTCATGTTGTAATAAATGGCTATCAACGCCATTATAACACATGACAACTTTTGAACATTGGCAGTTTTGGCACACAAAGTTTTGAAACTTGTTTTAAGGACTACAAGTGCAATTTTGGCAATCTTCAAGGGCTGTTTTTTACATGTCTTCATACTTCAAGGACTTTGACTTGTTTGTTGACTCCTTGGAGGACCATTATTGACAATTTAGTTTTGTTGAGGGACTAAATTTGTCAATTCTTCAAAGTTAAGGGTCCTTTTTGTAATTTTGACAAACTTTAGGGACCAAACTTGTAATTATGAAGATACAAGGGTATAAAGTGTCAATTATTCAAACTTGGAGGACCAATATTCATAATTCTTCAAATCTTCAAGGGTTTTCTTTTGGAAAATTCTTCATTAGGGCTTGGTTCATCATGCGGCTTCGTTTAACGTGTTCGTTTTTTATTGATTCTTGTGATCTTTTGTCATTTTCTCAATATCCGTACCTAAAATACACAAGCAACAAACACAAGCATATATTTGGGTGTTTTGATGATATTTAATGCATTTTAAGCCCGATTTGGACGATGAGACTATGTATAAAAGTAGTCTCATCATGCACACAATGAAATTAATAGATCAATTGCTAGTGCAATTGTGTGCATTGCAAATGGGAAAAAGTTTAATTATTCTAAAATGATTTTTTATGGAATGTGTAAAAACAAAAGGAATAAGATGACTTTGGCTTATCCCAGATTTTTACAAATGGTTTTTGATGTGCAAAATTACTGCACGAGGGATCATGATGACTTTTATGAGATCCCTGTACAAAAGAAAGCTATTTTTACCAAGATGAACTCACCCCCTCACCGTGAATTACCCCTCACCCCAGCTATGCTTGTTGTTATTGCAGCAACACAACCCCAACCAGACCCAAAAAACTTGACCCAATACCAAAACCTTTGCCTTCGCCTCAACACATGGAAATTGACCAAGAACCCTTCAACGCTGACACATTAAATGTTGGCGTTGACACAAGTAATCCAGACGTTGACACCTTTCCTTCACAGACCCAAACACCCCTTAACCTTCCCACATCCACCCAATCCACATCATCTTCTACCCCACCACAATATAGGTTGAAAAAATGCCAAAGGACTACTGGAGTGTTCTCCTCTAGTGGTCCTAGCCATGTAGCAGAGAGAACCACCACCACAAGTGTGGTTGGTACTATGGATGAGGCTGGGACTATTGGTTTTGGCTTAGATGCAGGCCAAGACAGTCCTAACATCTTTAAGACCTCATCCATGCCCCATGAATCTAACTTGGGAGGTCAAATACCCATTTTAGAGGAGGGCAAATTGGAACCATACACATTAATGGAATTGACGGCTGTCTACATTAGCTTGCGAAAGCAAAATGCAGACTTGGTACAAATTGTTAGTACACAAGGCCTTGAACTCAAGCAATTGAGGGAGAGGATTGTCATTTTGGAGAATGCTAGCACAAGGCGTGGTATGGAGGAATCTTCCAAAGGGGAGGATGAGCAGATTAATGTGAGTGATAAAGGCTCACATGATGGAGAATCTTTGGGTATTGCTGAGGTCCTAACTGAATTGAAGAAGCAACCAGGTTTTGATAGATCTCTGGTAACTCCTACCAATTTAAACTTGTCTTTTACAGCTATGTTGGAGCAATTTACAAGAGGCGCTAAGACAAGTAATTTGGGCATTGACAAGCAAAATTTGAACGCTGACATGAGCAAATTGGGCGCTGACACAAGGAATTTGAGCGTTGACAGACCTGCAGATGAGGTTGATGTATTCCAGTCATCAGCTATCATCAAAGATGTATCTTCACAGGTATTACCATCATCCTTACCCGTCATTGATCCATTAGATAAGGGTAAAGGAATCATGGTAGAAGTAGAAGTTCCTAAGAATGTAGCACAAGTAGAGTTTGATTCAAGGTTGGCTGCATAACTTATGGAACAAGAAAGAAAGAAGGTTGGTGAATCACCATTTGTTGTCACTTCAGAGGAACAAGAAGGAAGTGATGAAGCAAGTTCAAATTCAACTGTGATGGTAATAGAACAACCAGAAAGACTTGAATATGGTGATGATTTGGCAAGAGAGAAGCTTAGAGAGTTGAAATTGCAAGTAGATTTCGATATGCCAGAAGTTGTTCAGATGTACCATGCTTGGGAGGATAGGTGTATGGAGAATCCATATTTGACTATTTCAGACCAAATTTGGGGTTTGGAAATTCTTCTAAGAGTTCAACAAGACTGCAAGGTAATTCTGAAACATAAAGCTAGCAATGTTCTCTCACTACTAAAAAGGGATAGAAGGGAGCTTTACTACATGCTACTCAGATGTCATGGAACAGGATGGACCTATAAGAAACTGTTGGGATTATCCTTTGAAGAGTTGGAGTACAAGGCTTATCCCATTTGGGCAAAAGTGCAGGAAATGAATACTATCAGACTTCTTTCAGATGAAAGGAAAAAAGAACTTGCAGAAGAGATGGAGCTTAAGAAGGCAATGATTGTTCCAAGACCTTTGAATAAGGGAGTTCCTCTTGAGTTTCCTAAAGATATGGATAGATTGAAGGCCAGTGAAGCTGTTATAAGAAGGAGCATCAAGCTCTCACCCATGGAAGCTTCAGATATGGTACAAGTGTTACCTCTTGATGCCAGAAACCCTATCATAAGCTATGAAGAAGATGCAAGTAGGTTTTGGAAGATTGGCAGGTATGGGAAAGAGGTACACACATTTACTACTCTTGTGTCTCTCTTTGCAAGTGTGGATAGAGAAGACGGGTAGACCTTTGGAGGTTGTTGGAGGCCAAGTATGAGACTGAAGCTCCTACTTCAGTCAATGGAATAAAACTTTGGTCAACATTCAAGAGAATGTGTGGACCAAAAGAAGAAGATCCTGCTGTTTGGAAGGATCTTGAGGATGATCTCAGTGGTCTTCAATGGCGTTTGTATTCAGCTGCTGGTGTGTATTATTTGAGCTCTACAAAGTTTGCTGAGTATCTTCTTGTAGATGGTCAGTATTCCATGTCCAAAGAAGTTTTGGAGAAGATGAAGACAACACAGCTGGAGATTGACTATTCAAGTGACGTGGCCAAAGATTTGATCAGACATGTTTATTACCAATATGATAAGATTTGTAATATTCCTCCTAGTTCTTAATTTTTATTCAGAAACTTGATTACTAGAGTAGATATCAAGTTTAGGGGAGGATTGTTGGGAATAAAATGTAGCCAGTCCACTTGAGCGCTGACAAGAGGAAAACAAGCGTTGATAAGAAGAAAACAAACGCTAACAGATCAAGCGTTGACAAGAAGAAGTCAAGCGTTGATAGGTTGAAGACAAGCACTGATAGAAAGATATGGTCTACGCGTATTATGTTTCTAGTTTGTTTCTAGTAAAGATAGGATCAACATTATATTTTCTATAATTATCTTTACCTAGAATAGTTGATACGTAGACTCTTGTACAAGGCTTCTTATGTCTATAAAAGAAGACCTTTAGGTTATGTTTCAATATAAGTTTTCATACGTTAAACACTTTCATTGTAAGCAAGTTTGTTATTATCAATCAAGTGAAAGTTTGTTTACATCCTTTGTGTGTTCTTGTTTAAGTGTTAACTCCGCATAACACTTAAATTACTTTATACATAAACAAAGTTTCTCTACGTGTATAACTTGATCTAATCTCGTTTACACAAGATAAAACGATCTAAGTTTGGGATCAACAATAAACAAGTCGTTTGCACAAACAATGACACGCATTGAAGAAAGAATTGTGCACGTGATGCTATCAATCCAAAGACAAGTCGAAGGAGAGGACCTTGACAAGATCAATTCACAATTGTTAGAATAGAGGTAGAGAAGAAACATCCATACCAATTGTAATGATAATATGTCAAGGGGTTAAAAGCTTAGAATTTTTGGAATCACCCAAGAAAATTAAAGATTTAACCAAGATCCTCTCAAAAGTTTAAAAGCTTAGAATTGTTGGAATCACCCAATTCAATTGAAATTTTTTACCGCAATCAATTCTCAACAACGAGAAAAACGAAAAATCTCAAACCACAAACATTTTTGACCTTAAAAATTATTCTTTTAGAAAGCTCCAAAAGCTTTAAGTCGGGAATCAAGGTACAAAAAAAACCAAAAGCGAGAATAAATCGACGCTTAAGAAAAAAACTAGGTATAAGACATTATAGGCAAGGATGCTTATGAATGTCGACACCAAAAAGATGACTCAATGATATGGAGAAAGAGATCAAATAAACCAAAGAATAGAAAGACCAAGATGGATGGTGTTTAGCATACGATAAACTACATTCTCAAAGTTTCATAGCTTTTCTCAATCATTGTGAATGTTCAAAGAACAATTACATGACGAGGAAAGGGTGAGGCTCGACTCGACTTAGTTTAGAAAGGATAGAAGAGAGAGACTCAACTTAGAGAGGCATGATTAAAATAAATCGAGAGAGACTCAACAAGGAAGTTAAGGATAACTTCACAAAATAATTCAAGAATACTATACCTTATTAGGTGATAGTGAAGTCTTGAAGGAAAACGAGAGAAGAAACTCAAAAGAGAAGAAAAGAAGGAATCTTCAAGAAAACTCGTCAAAGATAGAGATAAACCAAAAACGAACAATAGGACTCACTGGCGCGGTTCGTTAAATAGGTCTGCGGTTCATTATCAATAATGGGCCGCTAGGTTATTTGAGGAACCGTGGACAGTGGGTGTCCAAAAACGATTATCGACTCAAAAGAAAATCACTTGGTCAAACAACTTAACATAAGATGCTAAATTCCTTGAAAGTCAATGCTTCGGATATGACTTTTAACAATTACAATTGCAAGTTAAAAGTGCTTGAATATTTCGAAAGAAATATTTAAGTTGTCAATCTTACTAGGAGAGGAATTAGATTAAAATCTAACCTTCCTTGACAACCGAGTGAGAAAATAAAGAAGAAAAGAAAGATCACAAGGAGAACGAGATCCAAGACCCAAAGACAAATCATATGGAAAAACATGAAAGGAAATACAAGAAAATAAAGATCATACAAAGATGTATGAAACACAAGCCTAAAACTTAAGCATAATTTTAATCTTAGTTACACTAGAATCCTAAGATTTGCTTAAATTAGATGTCTTAGCAATAAGCAATCCACATGCTTAAATGAAAGACAAGGTGGTGGCGGAATTTGATGGAGAAAGCTTGGTGATAATCTTGTAATTCAACTCATCATAGATATAAGACATGACAAGATGTTGATATTGACAACAAAGACAATATGTTCCATGATGCATGACATAATCATGTGATGGAGGAAGAACACAAAAGGGAAGTGGTGGAAAAGGAGAGTTTCCAAAATCAATTTTCTAAAAAGAAGAAGAGATTTAATTTGGTGTGTTCTTTGGTGAATTTGGGTTGAAAGAGATTTGAGAAAATTGTGGATAATCAAAGCTTTCATTTCGTGAAAAATACATTTTGCTTTGGGAAACAAATACAAAATGCTTAGGGTCAAGTAGAGAAAGCACAAGATATTTTGGGAGTGATCAAAGGTTTGAAACAAAGATTTCAAAGGGTGTTGTAACAATTGGGAAGTTTTAGAAAACCCATTGGTTGCTTCTGCCCGCGGTTCTTTATCTCAGCATGCGGTTCGATATTGATATGGAACCATGGGTTATTTAAAGAACCGCCCACAGAGGGTGGTTTTCGGGGGATAAGGGAATTTTTCTAATTCAGCAAATCCTAATGTTTTAGTCTAACTTATCATAAAGTTATGCTAAAGAGTAATAAAAACTAGAACACACACAAAGGAAAACACATAGGTTTAATTAGCACGTACGAAGAAGGCTAAGAAAAACCTAATGGCTACAAAAGAAAAAGACTCCTAATGACATATAAAGTTCATCAAAGTAAACTATCATCAGTCATATTTAGGAAGAGCCATTTAGCCAATTTAGAGAATGAGTATGAGACTATCACTAGAGGTGCTCAATTAAGGCTAAGCATGACTGTTTTTACGATTTATAAAATAACTCATCTTCCCACATAGAAGTAATTCAACTGTTACGTCAAATTAAAATTCTAGTGCATAAATTCTATAGTAGTCATTCTCAAGTTAGACAAAATGTAATTCCTACATTTGTCTAATAAAGTGTAGCAAGGATGAAAAGTGTATGATGATACAAGGCACAACCTAATGAGGGTAAAGAATGAACTATTGCATATCCTGTCAAACAAGTCTAGTTAAGGTTATTTACCTTAATAGAACTTGAGGCCAATAACTTTGAAGTGTATAAACAATGTTTACACAAAACAAAGGAACACTTTTGATTGGTCTTTCAGAAATGACACATTTACAAATTGCATTCCAATGTAAATTACTTGAGTATTTCGGATGAAACATCCAAGTCGTCAAACCGACTCCATTGTGCATTATAAGCAATTATTAAACAAAACATGTCTAATAATTTGAACAAGTAGATTCAATATACCATCATCAACACAAGTGTGAGTTATGATCCGATATATATTATTAATAAACCACACACTCAAAAATATGTCAATTAGATTCGATAATGATACTAATCATATTTTGAATAATGAATTGATATTTAATCGAAATCTTTCTTGATTCCCACAAACACTCCTTTAAGAGAAAATAACTAAGAATTTCAAAGGGTGTTTCATGTTTTTTAGTGAGACATTAATCTACTTGAACTAATAACACAATGATCGAGTAAGACGACCGTCATCAATAAATTTGACAAGCTCACAAAGCTTTCAAACCTAATAGTGTTAATGAACAAGTCGAGGTGTACAAGATGTTTATCTAACATTTTTAAACCAAGAGATGTTAATCCTATATGCAATGCACACATAAATAGACAACTAAGTAACACTACTACCAATAGTAATGAGCACTTAAGAATGTCCAAAGACAAAAGAAAAAAAACACAAAAGCATTCGTATTTGTTTTAAGTGTTAGATATATCAAAGTATACATAGCTTGATTTTATTTGAAAATATTTTTCGACCCATTTCAAAATTTAATTAAGTTCAAAACTTTATAAATATATCAATTTTCAAAGATATATCAACAAGAGATGTCCAACTTAATAGAAAAGAGTAAAACAAAAGTTATACGACAAACAGACGCTCAATACTTTGAACAAAGTATGGAACTTAGAAAACATCTAAATTTTAAAGTTTGAATAAAGGTTTGGAAGCATTTTTAATATAAAGGAAATTAAATTACGTTCGAAACGGCGGGTGGCACGACTTCTACGGACTTACAGTTGATTTTATATGATTTTTCAAAGATTGCAAAAATCTGAGTCGGACTGACCGCGGTTCGTTATTGATAACGAACCTCGGGGAACAATTAGAGAACCGCGGACAGTGGACAAAAATAGGGTTTTTGACAAAAATCATTTGGAAACTTTTTGGAAGGACTTAGGACTCTAACTAATCATTATAGACACACAGAACTCGTATTTTAGAGTTAATTATGACACAAAAGATTTTTATACTTCTAAACATGAAAAGATTTAATTCAAGCTATTATACAACATTTATTTAACACCAAACCTTGTACGAATGAAACAACAAAACACATTCATAAGTAATCACTATTCATGAACAATTTGATACAAAGATCGTCTCTATTTTTAAAAACCGTTTTCATTTTTAAAAACCATTTGTTTTGAAAAAGAGAGCAAAGATCGATCCAAGCTTTAAAGTACAATATAATTTAAAGATCTTGAATAACCACTCTCTAATACCAAATGTAGAAACTAGAAGAGGGGGGGGGGGTGGATAGTTTCTAGTTCATTTTCAAAATATTTCGGCTTAATCCACTGTGCGCGGTTCTTTTTTGTACCAGCGGTTCTTTATCAATAAAGAACCGCCGGTCCATTTAGGGAACCGCCGACAGTGGACGAAACCATTTATTGAATGTTAAACTTAAACAATCCTTGGTATCAAATTCTAGATCAAGTTTGACTAGATATGAGATGTGTTTGATTGAAAGATAAAAACCACAAGTAAGAAAACACACAAACACATCAAACCAAGAGTACATCAAGCAATAGTCTAAACACTAAGCACACACGCACTAAGCATAAGCTTTTCTGCAACCAAGATGTTTAGACTAAGTGATGTACACTTGACCATAATCTAAACATGAAGCACACACGTACTTAGCCTTAAATTTTCCGCAACTTAGATGTTTAGATTATGAGATGCACACAACACATAACAACATATAAATGCATCAATAAGAGTAAAGACATAAATGTAAAGGAAAGTACTGACACGATGATTTATATTGGTTCGGTCACGAAGCTCCTCTTCGCCCTACTCCACTCCTCGAGTACACCTTACTCGAGAGTTACTTCACTAGTCAAAAAACTCCTTAAGGTGGAGAAACCATATACAATGTCTCTTATCTAATTTCTGACTCTAAGATAAAAGTCGAGTCCTAATCTTAGGTAGGACCAATCTACACACGTCGCCTACTTCACCATTTTTCAACACAAGGCTAGATGTCGAGTCCTAATCTTAGGTAGGACTAATCTACACACGTC
The DNA here is from genome assembly GCA_025667525.1 of Glebionis coronaria. Classification (NCBI taxonomy): domain Eukaryota; kingdom Viridiplantae; phylum Streptophyta; class Magnoliopsida; order Asterales; family Asteraceae; genus Glebionis; species Glebionis coronaria. The sequence goes on along the minus strand of CM046880.1, from coordinate 323,295,761 downwards.
GCCTACTTCACCATTTTTCTGACACAAGGCTAGGTGTCGAGTCCTAATCTTAGCTAGGACCAATCTACACCTATCTACACTAATCTTCACGCAAATTATGTTTTATGGCCCAACATAACAAACCATGTGTTTTATGGCCTAAACACATAAACCATATAGATCTTAGCACACAACACTTAGATCTATGACTCTAACACTATATTCAAGTATTAACAAACTTGGATCTACATAACTAACACATAATCGATCTTCTACCCTTACAAACACATCCAAGTGAACCCAACACTTGGATCTTCTACATATACATAGTAGGAAAACAATGACTTGATCTAGAAGGAGAGATCTTCATCATGTTATGAACCCAACACTTCATGGTAACGAAAGTGTTCTTATCTTTGCACTTGAGAGGATAAGAGGATGGAGGATAGAATCACATCTTAAACAAGATTAACCAAAACTAACTAATCAAGGAGTTTAAAGATGTTTTTGAAGAAACTGTGCAAAAAGGGTTGAAAGAAAAGCTGGAAATGATCCACTATTTATAGGGCAAGAGTGCAACGGTCATAAATACCCGCGGTTCCTTATCAATAAGTAACCGCGGGTTCCTTTAAGGAACCTCGGCTTGGAGACCGTGCATTTTTATCCTTTAGTGAGGAAATACCATTTATACCCTCAAAGGATATTCCTTTGGCATTTGGAATATGCCAAATTCAAAATAAACAATATTCTTTGGAATATACCTTAGGGGATATTCTTTGGAATATTCCAAATTCAAATTTCTATTTCCTTTTTAATAAAACATTTTCCTAAAAATAAAGTTTATTAAAATCTTTTGTCACATTGGATTAAATGTGAGTTTTAAGAAAATATTAATCTTTGATCACTTAGTTAGGTTATTGACATATTTATTCATACCTTGAGTGATTCGTGTCGAATGTGATCTTGGAGGTGTCGAGAGAAGTATACAAATGTATTCTTGAGTGATTACGAGAACCTTAACATTTTACATAATGTATTGCAAGTTATATGTTTGTCATCAACAAAACACAAAGAGATTATATCGACAAAACATCGTAATGTTTGCACTAACAAAGACTATTATCAAGCTTTCAAGATGATGTATAGTGTGAGCATGTGAATGAAGACACAAGATCGCAAGATGGCAAAGACAAGTCAAGGATGGTGACCAGCAAGAATGAAGCAATCATTTTAAAGATCTCAATACTAAAGATTAATTATCTTTATCAATACTCGCATGTCGTAGAGGAATGACCTCTCAGTGAGTGAGATATTAGTCTCAAAATATTGTATCGTCAAGAATGATTCGGTCACAAATTTGAAGACCTCAAGTTTAAAGACGAAGTCGAAAGACAACGACAAAGGCTCAAAGATCACAGCATGAAGGAACAAGACTACTATTACACGTTCAAGACTTATTTATGGCGAGATTAGTGATCTATATAAATCTCCAAATGTCGAAGAGGAATGACCTCTCATTGGGGGAGATTGTTAGCCTTAAAATTTTGAGTCAAACATAAATGATCGGTCATAGGTTTATCATGTATTGATTATTAGAACGTTGTAATAGGTAGTAAAGTAGTCGTAACAATACGGGCTTGATGATCAACTTAAAAGGCCTCTTTCAAGGGAATAAGCATTTTATTCAAGCTCGGCCCAACCTATATAGCCCATAAAAGCCCACATGTGGGTGGACTATATAAAATCCCCTCCTAGCATGCTAGGAAGGTTGGTTGTTCATTTTTCTCACACTTCTCAATCTAATATTCCCCACGTTTCTCCAACCTCTCTCTATTTTCTCTCTTTACTTTCTCTATCTAGAATTCATCTACTTTTATGTATTTTTCTTCTTTAACTCGTGTTTAATCATCATATATTATGGGATAACACACCATCATTTTATGGAAACCCTTTATTGAATTTCAAATGGAAGCCCTTTATATTAAAGGCATTGTTTCACCCTCATTTTATGGAAATTCTTTAATGAATTTTAAATGGAAATCTTTTGTATTTAAGGTATTGTTTTACCATCATTTTTCAAATGGAAACCATTTGTATTTAAGGCATTGTTTTAATGAATTTCAAATAGAAATCCTTTGTATTTAAGGCATTGTTTCACCATCATTTTATGGAAACCCTTTAATGAATTTCAAATGGAAACCCTTTGTATTAATGACATTGTTTCACCATCATTTTTTGGAAACCCTTAAATTAATTTTAAATGGAAATCCTTTGTATTTAAGGCATTGTTTCACCATCATTTTTCAAATGGAAACCATTGTATTTAAGGCATTGTTTCACCATCATTTTATGGAAACCCTTTAATGAATTTCAAATGGAAACCCTTTGTATTTAAGGCATTGTTTCACCATCATTTTATGAGAACCTTTTAATGAATTACATGTGTCATTTTTATAGAATTTTGTATTTAAGGCATTGTTTCACCATCTTTCTATATAAGGGTTTTGATTTGATTTGATATCGGGGTCTTACAAGTAGCTTTAAGGTTGGGGAAAATTGTGAGAGTTAGCTAACACATGTAAGGGTATAGGGTTTCTTTTACATAGAATGTTATTTTATCAAAGGGGGGATTCGACCCATAGTTTGGGGTATGAAAAATGGGACTGTTTTGGGTAAAATGGTAATGGGATAGGTTATGAACTTAACAAGGTTAATGGGCTTATAGAGGGGTGTAATGGGATACTTGAGGTATTAACGAGGTTAAAATGTAGGAGAGAGATTTAGACATCCATCATAGGTTGATGAGCCAGTTTAGTTTATTGGTTCATGTCTTGATTGTATGTATTGATATGTTAGATTTTGTTAGTGTGCGGACACTTAGAGGAGCTTTATCAGGTGAGTTTATAATCCCATTTTAACTAAGTTTTTAAATGTTTTTCCAGTATGGGATGGCGATGACACTTGTAATGTTCTTTAAAATGTTTTGATAATATGTTTTAAAACGTGTGGACATAAATGTGTTATTATATGATATGCTTACTTGTGTGTTACGTTATATGTTCTATTATGTGTACTGATACGCGTTCTGAGTACTTGAGTTCTTGTACATCGTCTTCTCGGAGGCATGATATCTCGACGGGGATATGGTTCAACTTCCATACAAGGTGTGGAAAAGATCCGGATAGGTGTAGGTGCATTGTTCTTAATATGTGTTCTATTGTTATAATTGTGTTTTGTGTGTCGCTGTATGTAACATGATCATCACTTTTTAGTCTATTGCTTTAACTTGTTTTTTTCAACTTATTTACAGCGGTTGACAAGGTTTTCTTATGATGTTTTAGATAGCTTAAACCTATGTTCTCACCAACTTTATGTTGACAGATTTTTAGTGTCATTTTCAGGTGAGGTAGTTGAGAAGGATGATGTTAGAAGTGGCTAGAGTCTAGAGGCTACTAGGATTGCATTAGGAGGAATCCCTTTCCTCTTAGATTTATTTTTGTTATTTGAATAAGTGATACTGTTAGACACCTTTATGTTTGATGTTTGTTATTTGTTTGTCTTTGGTAAGAGGTAGGACTTTTACCTACTTACCTAGACTCCTGCATTTCCTTGAGATATTGTCACGACATTGTGTCGCCATTTATGACATTTCTTTTGCATTTATTATTACTCTATTGAGACACCATTTTGTTGTGATGATATCGATACGTCACGGCCCATATTCCGCCATGGTGGGGTGTGACACAATAGCCACATTTGTAAGAAAAGAACCTGACTCTAACCTTCAATATGATGAAAAGAGAATTCGAAGTTCACCATTACGGACAAATCGTAGTTGCTCAAAAACACTTTCTTGTATGGATTTTGCATAGTCCAAGATAATTTGACCTGAAGAATTCTGATATTCTCTAGGCATATCAACGTAAAAGAGTTCCTCCAAAGTACAACTTTTCAAACTTAATTTTGAAAATCCCAGGCAAAACTTCAACGGTGACCTTTGAGCACACGTTCACATGATGAAACACATAAGAATACTGACAGCAAGGATCCCTAAAGCTCTAGATCAAACGATTGAAAGGAGTACATCATTTGATTACTTAAATCACATTAAGTACACTGTGTTACAAATTTCACATTTAGAAGTTAATGTTATTGAAATATCCGCGTAGATACATTAGAACAACAACCTATTATAGAACATATAAGCTCAATAAAAATGTTTGATCTGTTAATTTACATAAACTATCTTATTTTAACATAGGTTTAGTCCAACTTTCATGCGTACGCATTTCAACATAAGGTTCCTCATAAATGACGTCTCATACAGGTTCTAAAAGCAGTCTCCAGATTATAATGAGTGAATTATTTTGAACTTTACTGACTTATCTTAACTTTAAATACACAAATAAAAAATATGTTTGATTTTGTGCAAAATAACCATGTATTTATTATATATTTCTTTCTTATATTTTTATCATATTAACCAACTAATAGCATGAGTCATTGGTTTGGTTTTATTGCTTCTCGTAGCTTAACAACTTAAAATAAAAACATGTGCATATGTCTAATCTGCCTTTGGCAAAAGCAACCTTAAAAGGCCACCTGAGCGAAACCTTAAAAGGACACTTGAGCGAAACCCAACAACTTTATCAGCGCATCAGTTTATCGCAAATAAGCTAATACCGCATTTAAGCAAATACCCTCACATAAGTTTTTTGGGGGAATCTTTTTCATCAAAAGCTAGATCTAATGTGACACAACCATGTCTATCTTCGCCCGGGATCAACAGCGGCTACGAAAGCCACGAACCTAATTATCGTCACCTGCCATCAACCCCGGGAACGAAAAAGGCCACTTGAGCGAAACCTAACGACTTTATCAACGCATCAGTATATCACAAATAAGCTAATACCGCATTTAAGCAAATACCCTCACATAAGTTTTTTGGGGGAATCTTTTTCATCAAAAGCTAGAGCTAATGTGACATAACCAAGTCTATCGTCGCCAAGGATTGACAGCAGCAACGAAAGCCACGAATGTGACTATCGTCGCCTGCCATCAACCCCGACAACAAAAAAATTGTGAGAATCACACGTGCGTCAAGAACAACCAAAAACCACCTCAAAGCTCCCTACAAAATCTTTATCAAGGGGCGTTTAGCGTTATGTTTCAAAGGGGTTGTGTAACAAAATAATCATTTCCACTTTATGTCAAATAATAGGCAAATGAGTAACTTTTCACTCTTAAAAATCTTATACACAAAAACATAAATAAAATCATTCAGTGACACAATCGAAAATTGCTTTAGGACATTTCAACTTTCCATTTTGCTGAATACATAGGTTGATCATGTACATTTATTGCAGGTTGATTTTGTGGCAACAAAAAATAGTAAAAGTTAAAGGTTGATCCTCACATTTGCTTGTATAAGTAAACTATTAAGTTAGACAATTATGTTAGAAGTAATAAATTTTCTACAACATTGAACTTAGGCAGCACACTATAAAATAACAAACTCCTTACGTCAAAAATAAAAACTATTAAGAAAAACTTACAACATATATAGCCATCAATGTATGAAGGGAAAATCATTTAAAAATGTAGTAAACTTAACACTTTTTATGGTTGTGTGTTTTAAACTATTTTTTTCTGATTGTGTGCATTAAACTTTCAAATTCATATCATTGCGTGTATTTTGTGACCATTTTACCCCTACTTTTTTCAAAATTTTAAGGGTAAAATGGTAATTTTACAACGCAAAATCGTCTCAAAATACACACAATGATCGAAATTAAAAAGTTTAATACACACAATAAGAAAAATAATAATTTAATACATACAACCACAAAAAAGTGGTAAATTTACTACATTTTTAAGTGATTTTCCCATGTATGAACTTGTACTTTTCTCCTCTTATCCTATACATTGAAACACATATAGTGCAAAAGAAAGCGATTTTTTATTTTGAGGCATACAGTGAAACACATGTAGTGCAAAAGAAAGCGAATTTTTTGTAGGCTCAGATCCGCTTCTACGGAAACCACTCGGAACATCCGCCATTGCTGCAACCACAATGGAAGTGTGGTTACCCGGCCAAGACATGGGAGCCCGTAAACTGCGGCTCACAAACACAAACGCATAAGGTTTTCATCGTTGCCTTAGGCTCAAATAAGTTGCAACTATTAATTTAGTAACTAAGGAGAATCTTAAACCCATAGGCACAGTCACTTCTTACAAACGGAATGCGCAATATATTGTTCCTCTCATTTGGGGAAAAAGGTGAAACCCCACGTGGCTGCAACCTTGAACGGTTGCCACACCAACACCCGAGTCATTCAACCATCTCACAATGGCATTAGTAAATGCATGACACATTGAAGTATATCATTAACCACACATATAGTGCAAAAGAAAGAGATTTTCTATTTTGAGGCTCAGATCCGCTTCTGTGTGAACCACTTGGAACATCCGCCATGGCGGTAACCACAACGAAAGTGTGGCTGCCCCGGCAAGACATGTGAGTCTGTAAACTGCGGGTCACATAAGACAAACGCAAAAGGTTTTCATCATTGCCTTAGGCTCAAATAACGTGAAATTATCAATTTAATAACTAAGAAGAATCTCAAATCCATAGGCACAGTCTTTTCTCACAAGCGAAATGTTTAAAAATGTCACTCTCATTTGGGAAAAAAGGTGAAACCAAACATGGATACAACCTTGAACGGTTGTCAAGCCAACATCCGAGTCATTCAACCCATCGCGCAATGGCATTAGTAGATGCGCGACACATTCAAGTATATCATTAACAACGCATATAGTGCAAAGAAAATGATTTTTTATTTTGAGGCTCAGATCCGCTTCTCTGGGAACCAATCGAAACATCCGCGATGGCGGCAACCACTAAGAAAGTGCGGCCGCCCGGCCAAAAGATGGGAGCCCGTAAACCGCGGCTCAAAAAACACAAACGCATAAGGTTTTTATCATCGCCTTACGCTCAAATAAGGGGCTACTATCAATTACCCCCCTCTCAACCCCTCATGTATAAAATATTGTTGATCTCATTTGGTAAAAAAGGTGAAACCCGACATGGTTGCAACCTTGAACGGTTGCCACGCCAACATTTGAGTCATTCAACCCATTTGACAATGTCATTAGTAGATGCAAGGCACCATGGGCTAAGAAAGCCAAGGGTAATATGATTATAAGCACGAACAGAGAGGCCATCACAACGACCCTATCCTCGTTTGTTATCAAAAGAGGCAACAAAAGAAACACTGACACTATCGTCGCATGCCAATAATAGCGACAACGAAAAGGGGATGCGACCCTCATGGCTGCAAGCATCACTCATTAACACTCACAAACCGAATTTAATTTTGTTTCTACGCCTCACAAAATGTATCTTCCTCTCACTGACACTTTCTATATGAATCAGTTGGCCCGTAAAAGGAAACAGGTACCAAACCAAGCACACGCCACCTACCGACTATCAACGTCGCACACCATGAACGGCAGCAACAAAGAAGTCGGTAGCAACGAAGAGGGTTATGGGTATGCGATTCAAACCACAAAGAATAAATACCCAAAACTAAAAAAATTAGGCTTTCCATCAAACACACGAAAGGGTTTCCATCAAGCCCGATACGAACTCAATATTATCTAGTTTATAATAAAGTAAAATCACGCAACCCTATGAATAGTCAATGAGCTTCCAAACCAATATTAAAATGTATTGTTCAAGAAAGGGTTTCTATCAAACCTGATATGAACTGAATCTGTGAATCAGAGGTAAAAAATGAGGGTTTCCATCAAACCCAACAAAGGGTTTCCATCAAACCCAAAAAAGTCACGGCTTCATGATACAAATTCGATTAAAACAAATTAAGGTTTCCATCAAAACCCAATCGTTTCCAGTAACTCCAAAAAATGCGCTATACGAAACCAATTTTCCATCAAAAACCCGATGGTAACCAAAAAATGTGTCGTTGAAACCGATCTTATCGTTTAGATCGTCATAGATATATCCAGATCGATAAGATCAATTAGAGAGTGTTGGGAAAAATGTATTTGAGTTCCCCTTACTACCTTGTTCAAGATCCCGCTGCAAGTGAAACTTCCCCCTACTACTTGTATGAAGACAGTGGGATCCATTCCCACTGTATGAAGTCAAAGACCCTGCTTGAAAGATAAACATGGAATAAATATTTGCGCGTTTCTGTTTCATTAGTAGAATTCTTTCCTAGTTTATCTCATAATTATCTGTACTCAGGTTCTTCTACTATAAAAGGACTCTTTAGGGTTTGTGTTTGATATAACTTTCTATATCATTTTCTTATTGCTTTAAGGTTGTAAACCCCAAAACCATTAAGGGTATTCATATATTGTCTATATTAAAGCATAACAGTTTGTTTCATTCTTTTTTCTTGTGCTAAACATTACTTTCCGCATCTTGTTTAGTGAACTCATTCAAACAAAGTTTCTATAAGTAATAGTTTGAGTTTACTCTTGCAATTACAACCCTTAAACAAGCTAAGCTTTAAGATATGAGTTTGAGATTAACAGAGAGAGAGAAAGAGAAAGTGTGAGTAAAACTCTTACTCACACTTTCTCTTTCTCTCTCTCTGTTGATCTCAAACTCACATCTTAAACTTTAACTTATTTAAGGGTTGTAATTGCAAGAGTAAACTCAAACTATCATTGTGAGAGAGGGTGATACATTTTGTGAGGCCTATAAACTATATTAAATTTGGTTTGTGACTATGTGTAAAAAAGGTAATGGAAAACGAAAAACAGAACACTCGGCTGTGATCGAGTTTGAGGCTCAGTGATTACTTTTGAGAGAGGCGAACGTTGGTGAGAGAAAGATCAATATTATTGCTCGGGATTCGCATTATTAATAGTATAATTTGTCAGAACAAAAAATATATTGTACCGGATATACATTAGCGTTATTTTAGTGAGACAAAAAGAGTGAGTTTGAAAATTTGACCAACACTGAATGGTGACGTGAGGTGCCACGTGTAGGGGTTATGCATGGCATGTATGACTGACTATTTCAGTCTATCATCGTCAACATGTCCATACTCCCCCGTCACTCCTTTCCTTCAAACAAAACTCACTCATATTTACCAAACATTTATGATTTTTTGTTGTTTATGAATTTTTCTTTTTGGTGAACTGATTTACACTACTTGGAAGTTGCATCATATAAATGGTAGGTCTGAGCAAATGAACCTGAAAATCGAACCGAACCGATAAACAAAACCGAACCGAGTCAAGCCGAACCGAACCGAGTAAATTCGGTACGGTTTTCGGTTTTGTATATTTGTGTCGGTTTTGCTCGGTTCGGTTCGGTTCGGTTTCGGGTTAAAAACATGAAAAATACGCCTAAAATACATATTCGGTTCGATTTTACTCGGTTCGGTTCGGTTTAGTTTCGGTTCGGTTTCGATTCGGTTTCGGTTTTGCTCAATATAACTCGGTTTGGTTTTCGGTCGGAGATTTTTTCAAAATCGGTTTTCGGTTCGGTTCGGTTTTATTCGGTTCGGTTCGATTTTGAACCGATGCTCAGCCCTAAATGGTTATACAAGCTAGGGCTGAGCAAATGAACCCGAAAACTGAACCGAACCGATAAACCGAACCGAACCGAGCAAATTCGGTTCGGTTTTTGGTTTTGTATATTTGTGTCGGTTTTGCTCGGTTCGGTTCGGTTCCGGGTTAAAAACAAGAAAAATACGCCTAAAATACATATTCGGTTCGATTTTACTCGGTTCGGTTCGGTTTCGGTTCGGTTTCAATTTTACTCAATATAATTCGGTTCCATTTTCGGTCAGAGATTTTTTCAACATCAGTTTTCGGTTCGATTCGATTTTATTCGGTTCAGTTCGATTTTAAACCGATGCTCAGCCCTACAAGCCATGTGTGCTAATCAATACATATTCTGTGTGTTTGCTAGTAGTATTCCTACTTTATTTTTGAAACGACATTTCAAGCCCTAATACAAGCCATGTGTGCTAATCAATACATATTCTGTGTGTTTGCTAGTAGTATTCCTACTTTATTTTTGAAACGACATTTCAATAAAGTAGCAACAAGAAAGATGACCGTAAAGTAGGACTGAGCAAATGAACCTGAAAACCGAATCGAACCGATAAACCGAACCGAACCGAGTCAAGCCGAACCGAACCGAGTAAATTCGGTTCAATTTTCGGTTTTGTATATTTGTGTCGGTTTTGCTCGGTTCGGTTCGGTTCGATTTCAGGTTAAAAACATGAAAAATACGCCTAAAATACATATTCAGTTCGGTTTTACTTGGTTCGGTTCGGTTTCGGTTCGGTTTCGGTTTGCTCATTATAATTCGGTTCGGTTTTCGGTCGGAGATTTTTTCAAAATCAGTTTTCGGTTCGATTCAGTTCGGTTTTGAATCGATGCTCAGCCCTACTGTAAAGTTCTTTTTCTGTTTTAAAACAAGTGTTTAATTTTATATTTTGAAGTCAAAATGGTACAACAATGACTTTATATATGTCTTTTTTTATATAATACTTAAATAGAGATATATCAATAAAAATACAATTAAGATTCAAGCCATTTATAAGGGTGTTTCAGAGCGCAAATCAAAACAACTTATATGATTATTATGGTTTACAAACGTGATTATCTAATTTTTAGTGTTTGGCTAAAAGAACTTAGAAAGTGTTTTTCTCCGTTTATGACCCTTCTAAACGGAGTTTTCTAAAAGTTAAATAGTTGCCACTTTTTGAAAACGCAACAGTTAATGCAATTAACGAACTTTGCAATTTACAAATATACCCTCAATTATTGCACATAAATAATTTTTACTACCTCCGTCTTAAATTTATAGTCCCTATTTCTTTTTTCGGACGTCACAAAATTATTGTCCCATACTTAAAATAGATAGAGAAGTTTATTTAAGTTTACTATATTGCCTTTGTTTGAAATTGTTATTACAACTTTAAACAAGATCTTAATTAATTAGATAAGGGTAAAAGTGTCAATATGTCAAAAGTAAGAAAGAAAATCCTGTAATAAATTTATTTTTTTAAACTGTGTGTTTTTTGTCAAGAACCAATAATTTTAAAACGGAGAGAGTAAATAGCTATGAAAGAGTCTCTTTTCGTCATATGACATTTCAAATTATTAAATACTTATTTTTGCAAAAATAAATTTTTCATGTCAAACACCATAAGTAAACCAAACACTATTTTACAAAATCATATTTTCAAACTGCTGATTATCTGATTATCTATTTTCAAAACAAATGATTTATTTTCAATAAGTAATCTCAAACACCCTATATATATTATACATCAATTATTATATAACACACACACAAATAATTAAAACTAAAGTTAAATCAGTTTAAGTCTATAACGATCTAAGAAAATTAATATCATTGTCTTTCCAGAAGAGAGGTGAGAGGTTTTAAGCGATGTTTTGAAACTCGATTTTTAAATTGACATGGTCAAGTTATCGGGTTTTAATCAACTTGAATTGATTCGGGTTAATCTAGTTTTTTAAAAGAAATAATTTTTTTTATTTTAATAATTAACAAAAATTATATATAAAAATCATAAAAACTTTGTGCAATGAAGATCTAAGTTGTTTACCAACTAATATTATAATATGTAAAAATAAAATTACGTCGCAAATACGTAAAATTTATATATTTTTAAAATCTTTTTTGAAGAAATCGAAATCCGGCTGGGTCTCGAGAACCATGTTGACCCAGGTCACCCCGAACCCGGCGGGTCTAGCCGGGTTTCGAAAATGTAAAACCCGGGTCAACATGACCCGTTTTTTCGGCCGGATTCGGGTCAACCGTTTGACTCGGTCGAATCGATCCGAGTTAACTGGTTGACCCGGTCGGGTCGACCCGGGTCTGAAAACATTGCTTTTAAGTCGAAGCAAATTCAGTTTAGAGAGAATTGCAGAAATTGTCTATGCGGTTTGGTAAAATTGCAGGTTTGGTCTGTCAAGTTTCGAAATTACAAAAATCGTCCGTATAGTTGGGCCAAATTACACGTTTGGTCCTTTTACGACTTGAAATTATCAAAATACCCTCGTCTTCATTGTATCTTAGTAATTTTATGTCGTAAAAGGACTAAAAATACAACCTAAAATTTGCTACACAAACTATTTTTTAATTTCAAAATTTGACGAACCAAAAATGCAATTTAACCAAACTAATTTTTTTTTTTTTGCAATTCGCTATGTAACATAACATATGCATCATGCTAGATAACATAAATGGTACATTAGTTAAGAAGTGCAAAAAAATATAGCCTTTTAAGACTTGGCCTTTATATAATCTATATCTATATCTATCTATATATCTATATATCTATATACTATCTATAAAAGGTGTATATACACATCCTAACTCCGAACTTAACTCCAAACCAAAAATTAAGATAAACATATTAATAATTTAATCATTAGATCATTTTTAATCCAAACCTAACTTCAAATCTTGATCATCCATTTCTTTGTAACAAACTTTTGTAACAACTTTTTAACAACTTATTAAAAACTCATTTTTATTTTTAAATTGATATATCTTTTAACTCATTTATTTTTTTCATAATCTAATTTCACCATATTTTTTAAAATTTTGTTCTCTTTAATTCAAGATCCATTTTGATATATTTACAATTTTTTTATTTTTTTTCATTTGTAATTTTATTTATTTTAATTCTAACTTTTTTACATTTTAATGTTAATTCAATTGCTAAAATTTCGTCATTTATTACTCGTCGCTGCATTGCGCGGGTACCATGCTAGTTGTATTTAACCGGACATCTTAATTTGATAAAATACTAAACATTACCTATTTACCTGCTTTTTAGCTCGACTATTTTCTATTTCTTAAATGTTACACAATTTATATAGAAAAACGTATAGTTCCTACAGACATACGTGTTAAACTGGTAGATTAAAACTCAAACTCTTGTAGGCTAAGGTCCATTAAAGTTACGTTGTTTAGTATTAAAGTTATATATATATAGTATAAATACATAGTATTAAAGCTATATATATACAATACGATAAAAATTTTTTGTAGATATCATATACACCCTAATCAATCGGAAATTCCTACTATCATTCAGGAATAAAACCAAGACAAAATATAATCGTAGGGCATAAAACTTTTGGAACCTTAATAATTAATATAGTAAAATTCAATTTGTTTTTAAAATATTAACTAAATAAAATTACAAACACATTTGAATGTACCGATACATTTAGAATATATTTTAAAAAATCAATGTTTTTTTCAAAAATTAAACTACATAAAAGTCTCCATAAATATTTAAAACACTCGCAAAATATCAAACACTCGCGAAACACTCCTAGCTTCGTCCCCTATCATATCTCCCATTTTATCCCAATAGCCCGAACAGATATCTTCTCCTTTTACCCACTAGTTCTATAAGAAAAAAAGTTACATCTTTACACCTAGACCAACATAACTTTTTTCGAAAATATATATTACTCCGTAGTAATCACTTAATCATTACAAAGACAAAAGAGTCACTAAACCACTCCAATTACATCCCTATCAATCACCAACCATACACATCTTTCTTACTTTGACAAGTAATCTTTCAATTAAAAACTCTTCCACATTTTCCAACTCACCAATATATAAAGGAATAATTCCATACATAGGAGTACAATGTAAACATCAAGATGCCATATATACTTCAAATATAAATTTTAAATACATAGACGTACAATATACTTTCAACACGAATTTTGTTAACGACAACCTTTAATAGGTTTTCTTTAAACATACTATTTATATAAAATAGCATTTAATAAATTTATTAATTTTATATTTATACATATTTAAATATTACGATTAAAAAAATATAGTTAAACATAAAATAATTTATTTTTATTAAAATTTGAATTTTTAATTATATTATTTAAATATAAAAGTTTACGTTAATAAAATATTAATTTTCAATTGATATGTTTAAAACAACCTATAAAATCTCTCTATCTATAACTATACTACTTATAAAAAAATGTATTCACATTCTTAGAATTTCTTAATCTTAAAACTTGAAAAGATACAAATGGTAACAAAATCCACAAATCTTCAAAATTTTAAATATTGTTGAATCGTTTAATACTCAAACTTTTATCATTTTTCGTTAAAACATATATATTTGTTTTCTCGCAATAACTGCAAATTAAACTCACAACTATTACATTAAAAGTTACACCAAAAATCACACGTTCACATCAATAATTATTTGCCGTTATGCATCGTCGTATATAAAAGGGGTGACACTATTGGTATCCCTTCTCACTCACCCGAAACTAAAAAAAAAAAGTACACATCCACTTACCACTTCTCCCAGTTTACACTTTACAGTACAACATAATTTTTTTTATTAGTTTTTGTTCTATAATTTTACCAGTTTAACACATTTAATCTGTCAAATTTTATAATTTTTGTCGCATACTTTCAGTTTCTCAGTTTATGATATATATATATATACAAAATTATAAAAAAATATATAAAAAAATAAAAAAATAAAATCAATAAAATTAAGAGAGGTATGAATGTGCACAACAACAGTCTAACGTAGAGGTGGCAAATCTTGCCCATTTGGATACATATGGGCACTTTTTGCCCATTTTCAAAAAAGGATGGGGCACTTTTTGCCCATTCTTTATAATGAATGGGCTAAACGGGCGCATATGTATGAAACTAAATGGGCTTAACGGGCGCACTTGTAAAATACAAATTAGTATACTCGACGAATATTTTTTATTAAATTTTTTATCCCGGCTTTCAAACAAGTATTTTTATTTTTTAATTGTAAGTTTTTATATGTTTTTTCCCTTTTTTAGCTTGCGCCCGTTTAGCCCGCCCATTTTGCCCGCCCGTTTCGCCCGTGCCCATTTAGCCCGCACCCGTTTAGCCCGCCGCCCGCTTAGCCCGTTACCCGTTTAGCCCGCCGCCAGTGCCCGCCCGCCCGCCCGTTTTGCCACCTCTAGTCTAACGCATAAGATAAAATGTGTCTATCAAAAAATTAAATAACCAACATATGATTTCGTACAAGTATAAATCATTTTCAAAATAAGCAACAATTTTTAGTCTAATTAGTGGATCCCGCCAAAATCATCACAATCATATTGTAAAATTACAATTATACCCCTACACCTACCACCTATTTACACTCCCAGCCACATTGAACTGAAGCTATCAACTTTCCCACGCTTCCGTCTTTTGCTCAACAGAATTCCGTACGGATTCTCACGTCATCACTCGGTATTCTTTTTTAATTACTTTTATTTAATTCATACTTGCCTTAATTAGTTTGTTATAAGTAGTAGTAGTTACTTGATTTGTGTATTTAAGTTATTTTTTTGATTAAAAATACGAAAAACAGAATTCTGTACGTGTGACGTCATCACTCTTCATTTTTAGCTATATTTTGTATTTTCAATTTTAATGAATTTCTGTTTTCAGGTTGATCAGGCGCGCGTTTTGTTAATGTTTTATGTTTTACAAAACAGAGTTGAAGTGACGTCATCACTTGTTATATTTAGGTATATATAGGTTATTGAATTTGTGTTCCTAATTGATCAGGCGCGCATGTAGTTTATATATATGTAATTTGAGTTTGATATCATTAGTTTGTTAGTAGTATCGATTATTGAATTTGTGTTAGTTGTTGTTTGGTTTATGATTTTGATAACGCGCGCGTGAGATTGATTTATTTGTGGTTTAGGTGATTGATTTATTTGATGACGTGTGATAATGAAATTATGTGAATGATTTGAGAGTTTATGCGGTTGATTAGTTTTTACTTTTTAGTATGTAATCTTTTTTATTTGACGGTTAATGCTTTGCGAATAGTGAGTGATTTAGGATGTTTTATTGTTTGCGGATAGCTGTTAGTAAGTGAACTAATGATTGTTTGGCGGTGCTAAGGTTTAGTTTAATAATATTCGTATTTGTATGATTTTCAGACACGAATGGTTGAAGTTGTTGTGTTTTATCGTAGTGTATAAAGTTTCTAGTCTTCTTTATCAATATCTGTGAACTATAAGAAACGTGTTTGATGGAGCAAATTGAACAGTTCTTGTTATGAAATCAATGCCTATTGAGGCATTTTTCATCCTGTTTTGGCTCGTTATTTTTAGGTATATATCTTTTATTTCTGTTTCTGACTGATCACGCGCACGCTTATTTTATGTTTATGTAATTTGAGTTTGATATCATTAGTTTTTTAGAACTGAATTTGTGTTTTTAGGTTTGATGGTTTTGATCACGCGCGCGTGATGTGTTAGATGTATTGACTGATTTATTTGTGGTTTAGGTGATTGATTTGATGATGTGATAATGAAATTTTGTGGTTGATTTGAGAGTTTACGCGGTTGATTAGTTTTTAGTATGTAATCATTTTTATTTGATGGTTAATGTTTTGCGAATAGTAAGTGATTTAGGATACTTTATTGTTTGCGGATAGCTATCAGTAAGTTGACTAACGATAGTTTGTCGGTTGTTTGGTTGTGCTAAGGTGTAGTGATAAGTTTGATGATTGTATGTTATATGACCGTGTTTGTTAAAGCAAATTGAAAAGTTCTTATTATGAAATCGATGCCTATTGAGGCATTTTCATCATGTTTTGGCTCGTTTATTTGACGTTCGTGCAATATGAGTTCCGTTTGGTAGAAGTATATGACAATGGAAAAAATTTCATTTGATGAATCATGTTTTGTGATTCTGAAATTTAACTAGTTAGTGTGGAAATAATTAATGATATAACTAAGATAATTATTTAATAAATCCAGTAGTTCGTGTTAAGGTGTGGTTGGTAGTTGTAACGCTATTTAAACATAAATTGGAGTCATTCATCTCAGTTATGTTTTACCTTGTGATACAGACCTTAAACTAAGAGCCACAAGATGGGCGAGACAGACGATATCATGGAAGCCGTGAAGAAGGAATCAGTTGATTTGGTAAGCAATTCAATCGTTGATTATGTTTACGGGATTTGAATTGTGTTTAGGTTTTTGTATATTCGTTTTGCGTCGTGTAATTAGCTAATTCAATTTTTTTTATAGGAAACGATTCCGATGGATGAAGTTTACGAAAATTTGAGATGCTCCAAAAACGGGCTAACGTCAGAGGATGCTAAGAGGAGATTGGAGATTTATGGGCACAACAAGCTTGAAGAGAAGACGGTGCGTACTGTACCTTATCTACGCTTTTGGTTGTTTGTTGTGTTGCCGGCTTAAAATTACTTTTGATTCTCATATGCTACTTCTGTTAAATTCCGTTTAGATTTGATATTTATTGAAACTCAAATTTTCAGGAGAACAAGTATTTGAAGTTCTTAGGGTTTATGTGGAATCCGTTGTCGTGGGTCATGGAGATTGCAGCAATTATGGCTATTGCACTTGCCAATGGAGGAGTGAGCAATCTGAACTTTATTTATAGTATCTAGTAGTATTATGTTAAGACTAAAAGTATTTAATACTATTAGATTCATGTTGATTTATGTCTTTATAAGAACAAAACATCTTGTGCTCCTTATTAATGCCCGATGTACATGTTTAATAAGTTCATGAAACTCGGTTATTATTCTGCAGGGCAAACCACCTGACTGGCAGGATTTTGTTGGGATCATCGTCCTGCTTGTCATTAACTCGACAATAAGCTTTATAGAAGAGAACAATGCTGGTAATGCAGCAGCAGCTCTCATGGCACATCTTGCACCCAAAGCAAAGGTATTACCATGATTTAGCCATCTAGTGTGATTAGCTGTGATATGTTGCTGCTACCCTACTTTTTGAAGGCAGAATTTGCCGCTATCCTATTCTACTAATTACCATTCTGGATATGAAATTTCAGGTGCTTCGAGATGGAAAATGGAATGAGGAAGATGCATCCATCCTTGTTCCAGGTGATATAATCAGTATTAAGCTTGGGGATATCATCGCAGCAGATGCTCGACTACTCGAGGGTGATCCATTAAAGATAGACCAGGTTTCTTTTCTAGTATTATGATGATCGTGCTCATTATGTATATGATTCATCAATTCCTTATAGCTTCCATCTTTTAATTACTGCAATTGGTTGATTCTGCAGTCAGCGCTGACAGGCGAGTCTCTTCCTGTGACGAAGTTCCCTGGGGAAGGAGTTTATTCTGGTTCTACGTGCAAACAAGGGGAGATTGAAGCAGTGGTCATCGCCACAGGTGTGCATACCTTCTTCGGGAAGGCTGCGCATCTTGTAGACTCTACAAACCAAGTAGGCCACTTTCAAAAGGTACGAAAGCACATGTGCATCTACTTCTTTATTGTATATATTTCTTTGAATTAGAGGTTACTTAATCCGGCGAGTCAAAATATAAGAATGTTTTTATTAGAGCTAATTTACCTCTGCTAAGTTAAGATATAAGGAAGTGCTAGTTTTTTCTCCTCATCATACCTTGGCTTTGAATGGACTATGTTCTTTATGCCGCTCTTGAGTTATGATTGCATATAAATCTGACATTCCGGCAAATAAGAAGGATTGTTTTTGTATTGATCTTATAATAAAGATTGCACAACTTGCAGGTTTTGACGGCAATTGGGAACTTCTGTATATGTTCAATTGCAGTGGGAATGATAGCAGAAATCATTGTGATGTATCCAATTCAACACCGTAAATATCGTCCTGGAATTGACAATTTGCTAGTCCTTCTCATTGGCGGGATTCCTATTGCAATGCCAACGGTCTTATCTGTCACCATGGCAATTGGTTCCCACCGTTTATCCGAACAGGTTGGTCAATGATTATCTGTATTTTGGTTGTTTCAGTCATTAGTTTTGCTTGTGGAAGAGGGTTTATACGTGTGTATATATGCAATACATCGCTGCAGGGAGCTATCACAAAAAGAATGACAGCAATAGAAGAAATGGCAGGAATGGATGTTCTTTGCAGTGATAAAACTGGGACTCTGACACTCAACAAGCTTTCTGTTGACAAAAATCTAATAGAGGTTTCTTACTCGTTTGAACACTGGATGTGCTTTAAAGTTATTATACTTTAGGGTCTGTTATCTATCTTATGCACTTGCAGATATTTGCTAAAGGAGTGGATGCTGATATGGTGGTGTTGATGGCTGCAAGAGCCTCTAGAGTAGAAAACCAAGACGCAATAGATACTGCGATAGTAGGAATGCTGGCTGACCCAAAGGAGGTATGAAATATCTGATGAAAAAGTTGTTATTGTAGCACAGTATATGGGGCATGTAATAATATCACTTTCCCTAAGATACTGCATTGAGTTGTTTGTCATATAGTAATATCATTTTTTTTTAATCCAGGCAAGGGCTGGCATCCAGGAGGTTCATTTCCTTCCGTTCAATCCAACTGACAAGCGGACAGCTTTGACATATATAGATGGTGAACATAATATGCATCGTGTCAGTAAAGGTGCCCCTGAACAGGTATATCATCAGTGACATGTTTTATGGTTCTCAGATTTTACATCTTGAACATTATAACTCTGACATTGAGCATACATTTTTTTATTGTTTCAGATATTGAATCTCGCACACAATAAATCGGACATTGAGCATAGGGTCCATCACGTAATAGATAAATTTGCTGAACGTGGTTTGAGATCCCTTGCAGTAGCATACCAGGTAAAAAAATGTTATCCAATATCGAAAGGACCATTCAGCGCAATTTTTTCTTTGTATTCTAACATTTTTTTTAACAGGAAGTCCCTGACGGAAAGAAGGAAAGCCCAGGAGGTCCATGGGAGTTCATCGGACTCATGCCTCTCTTTGACCCACCCAGGCATGACAGTGCAGAGACAATTAGAAGGGCTTTGAATCTCGGAGTGAGCGTTAAGATGATCACAGGTGTGGATTCTTCTATTAATTACAGTAGTAAAAAGTATTATGCAGATATTAAGCTACCTTGTGACATAGGACAGAAAGTTTAATCAATAATTACTTTTATAGTTTAATCAAATCATCTCGATTTTCATAGCATATACTCAGCGATATGTAAAGTTTAACATTCATCCACATGACCTTCCCAATCTTGAATAGGTGATCAGCTAGCAATAGGAAAAGAAACAGGACGCCGTCTTGGAATGGGGACCAACATGTACCCTTCATCTGCGTTATTAGGACAGCACAAAGATGAATCGATTGCTGCTTTGCCTGTTGATGAATTGATCGAAAAGGCTGATGGATTTGCTGGAGTCTTCCCTGGTAAGTCGTGTCTAGCTTCAAATTTATCTTCCTTCGTTAATAATCCTGGAAATAAAGGAATATACAGTAACCTTACAAAAAAAAGTAGTGCATACAGCCTCAGATTTAGCCTAATAATCAAACTTGAACTTCCCGTTGGTCTACTATGAATTTTTGGTTATCACTAAGTTGACTTGCGGCTACATTTTTGGTTTTTTTCACAGAGCATAAATATGAGATTGTAAAACGATTGCAAGCAAGAAAACATATCTGTGGCATGACCGGCGACGGGGTGAATGATGCCCCTGCACTTAAAAAGGCAGATATTGGAATAGCAGTTGCTGATGCAACTGATGCTGCTCGTAGTGCATCTGATATAGTACTGACAGAACCTGGTCTGAGTGTGATAATCAGTGCTGTACTAACTAGTCGAGCTATCTTCCAGAGGATGAAAAATTACACTGTAAGTTTTCGCTTGAATCTTAAGAGCATATTTCATTTATAGTGAACTACTTATACTTATTATCTTTATTTGTGTACATTAATCCTTATATCATGGAATGGGACCATTGGAGAGAAAAGGGGCTAAACTGATGTGTGCATTTTCTTTTGCAGATCTATGCAGTTTCTATTACCATCCGTATAGTGGTATGCTACTATGTTGTTTTGATATATATACTGTTCAACCAATCCTAAGGGAAAAAAACATAAATAATCTCACATTTCTTGAATCTCTGGTTTAACAGCTTGGTTTCATGCTACTAGCCCTCATATGGAAATTCGATTTTCCCCCATTCATGGTGCTCATTATTGCAATTCTCAATGATGGTTAGACTTCCTCTTTGTTAGAACCATATTGTAATTTCATTACTCTTTTTTTTAGATAGGTAACATGTACAATTAAATACACATATTAATGATGTCTCACCTTAGAGGTTCTAAATATTTTTTTTAGATATTTCTTGAACTCCTTAAGCCTGATGGAACCTACCTTTGTACTAACATATCTGTGAGCGTTTGCAGGTACCATTATGACAATTTCTAAAGATAGAGTAAAAGCGTCTCCGCTACCAGACAGCTGGAAGTTGAGAGAGATTTTTGCCACTGGGATCATTCTTGGTAGCTACTTGGCTATGATGACTGTCATCTTCTTCTGGGCGGCATATGAGACCAACTTTTTCCCAGTAAGAAAGTTTCTCTTTTTAATACATAGCTATATAATTTGTTACACGAATTTACATCTTCGCTTTCCGTCATCTGTAATACATATTGAGAAATTTATTTCATATCTTATACGGAGTAATTTTTAAGTCTGTGATTTATTGTGGCATCCAAAAACCTTTATTACTGCATGCCACCACAAACATGAAAGTATACGAGCCTCAAGCTATCATTGTTTTTTCTACGTGGCTACACCTCTCTCCATATTCTATGTTTTTCATCAGTTCTGCTAATGAAGAGGACATGAGTTTTAGTGGTTTGATTTTGTTTATTGTGGCCTTATCCAGCGTGTGTTTGGAGTTGCAAGCCTCCAGAAAGGCGCTCGTGATGATTTTAGAAAGCTAGCCTCAGCAATTTACCTACAAGTGAGTACTATCAGCCAAGCACTCATATTCGTTACACGGTCAAGGAGTTGGTCCTATACAGAACGTCCAGGAGCTTTACTTTTCATTGCTTTCTTGATTGCTCAACTGGTATGTGGACTTTATAATTTGCAGCCACTCTTTTTCATTTTATTGTTCTTGTTAAAATTTGAATAAATAAATGGTTGATGTTCCTTTCCATTTCATCTCAGATTGCAACGATAATTGCTGTTTATGCAAACTGGAGTTTTGCTGCAATTGAAGGGATCGGATGGGGTTGGGCTGGGGTAATATGGCTTTACAACATTGTATTCTATATCCCACTTGATCTCATCAAGTTCTTCATCAGATATGCTATAAGTGGTAGAGCTTGGGATCTCGTTTTTGATCAACGGGTGGGTAGAATGCTGACTGTTTGATACAATTCCTAGTGTTTAGTTAAGTACTTATATATTTTTGTTTCCTGCAGGTTGCTTTCACCAGGAAAAAGAACTTTGGGAAGGAAGACCGTGAGCTTAAATGGGCTCAAGCACAAAGGACACTACACGGACTGGACCCACCAGAAGTGCAGTATGTTGAACGCAACAACCACAGTGAACTTAATCAAATGGCTGAAGATGCTAAACGCCGTGCAGAGATGACAAGGTACACTACTGCTCTTTTCACTCTATATACCGATAGTTTAGACGTAAAAAAGTGTATATAAAACCTTCTATCTTTACATGATACCTACGTGGACTGTGACGTATATGATCTAATTCTCTAAAGTAACTATTTTCTAATACATCCAATGAATGAATAACGGTGCAGGCTGCGAGAGATGCTTACGCTCAAAGGTCATGTGGAATCAGTTGTAAAGTTGAAGAACATCGATATAGATACCATTCAGCAGTCATACACAGTCTGAGAAGCACATTATACATAATACTCGGCACTTCCATCTGGATATATGTGGTATTAAGAGTAGTATCTTATATGTTTTAAAATACTTTTCGTCCTATCGTGAGCAACATCATCTAAGAGAATCAGTTTATAGAGTAGAAAACCAGAAAACTGTCGTGTTTGATGATCAAAATTAGGAACTTGTGCATGTTTGTTTGCGGTTTTGTATATAACTTTCTCTCTCTTTCTCTACACTTACTAGATATATAATGTCTTTGGCTGTGGATACAACAAAGTTACAGAGCATAACATACATGATAAGATGTTCATTAAAATGATAATAGTTTATACTTAACATTTTGCCAAACCCACCTCGACCCGTGAACCGAGCTACACATTTTGCCACTTATAATATTTAAGAATAATCTAAGTAATAATAATAACAATTATTTCAAGTATGAAGATTAGTTTCTAAAAAATTTCATGCTTCTACAGAAATATAAGCAGCAAGAAGCTTCTGAGTTCCTATGATAATTCCGTTGATTTTCAATATAGATTACAAAATGTGCATCTTGACCGGGTTGGTTGAATTCAACAATATACGAAGCACCTGTTTTGTCCATTTTGTTAATCTCATATACAGTTATTTCGTCGAAAAAAAAAAAATATTTAGAGTAGATTACTTTACTTTTAACCACTTAGCACATTCTGACATCAGTTTATGTTTAGTGATGAAAGTTTACTATAAAAATGGAACTGTTTATAGAATAATAGGTTTAAGTAGGAGAGTTAGATAGGATGTCAGGAGGCACACATATAGGAACTCAGATTGGTAGTATGTGTCTTAATATTGTTTGCTGAGAAAGATGATGCTCTCTATTGAGTTGTAAGAGATCTTTGGTTTTGAAAACAAATGATGCAAGACATGAGACGTTCGATATGTAATATATGCAAGCAGGGTAAGGTAAGATATGAGACATTCGAGGTTGTTACTAATTCTGCACATTCTATCTGCGTTTAAGATTGTTTTAAGGCATATGGCAGCTTCTTGTTCTTTTAAGGAGGCTTTTAAGATGTCAAGACGATGGTGACAAACTGACAACGGAATAGACTTATTGAGGAGACTGAGTATTTAGTCATTGGCATATAGCTTTCATGCCCATGAAGATGGCTGGTAAACCAATAGTAATGTATTTATACAATTATGCATGAATGAGACATGGCAACAGTATGAAACATTGCAGAACATCAAGTAAGAATATTATTCATAACAGGTATCATCTTCGAACCTCATTCTAATCATGAATCATGTCAAGTTTACATATGGTTCTTGTGTTTCTTATCTGGGAGTTGATAATATTCATCTTCGCCCCCCTCCCTTCTCCTCTTAACAGCAAACTTCAAAATTCCTTCTTCTACACTTACGTATATGCTTGACTTTTCACCAAGGTTGTTATATAAAAGATATTGAACTAATCGGTCCACAACCTCACTATCCATATATCGGTCTATGCTCCGAACACCCATTTTCTCATTATAACCTTCAATAGCAATTAAATCCAAGGCTTGTTTGTCAAACTGAAGATTAATTCCCAGTTCAGAGACACGATGAGCTGCATCTTGCGCTAGCAAATCAATAATCTTACGTATATGAGCCTTATTAGGAGGATGAAAGATGACTTTGTCATCTAGTCTGCTCAGAAATCCTGATGTGAAGTACTGCTTCACCTGCTGCAACACCTTCGACTCAGCCTCTTCTCTAGACAAGGACTCAAATAGACACTCAGCTCCGATATCAGAAGTGAAGATAATAATTGTGGACGTAAAATCGACGTTGCATCCCAGACTGTCAGTCAATCGCCCATCCGATAAGAAATATCAAATATACCTTGGTCAGCCTTCTCAGCTTGATCGACAAGGATTAAACCCAAAGGTCTTTTTTTAACAGCATTAGTGAGTCTTCCCCCTTCATCATACCCTACATATCCTGGCGCTGCCCCTATAAGTTTAGTTACTGATGCGCTGTCTTTGTATTCTGACATATTAATCCTAGTGATTAAACGTTCGTCACCAAATAACTCTGACGCAAGAGCCTTTGCAAGTTCAGTTTTGCCAAAACCAGTTGGCCCAAGAAATAGGAATGACCCATATGATAGTTTATTGACTTTACTCAATCTGAAACCATACCTTGATATTCGGATTGCCCTGGCAACCTCGTCAACTGCTCGGTCCTGTCCAATTACTCTAGATTGTAGGCGTTCAGCTAGCCCATTAAGCTTTTCTTTCTCGTTTGGTGCAAGTATAGAGAGGGGAAGCCCAGACCACTGACTCACTACATCAGTTACCTCATCTGGTCCTACTGTGTCTTCAGACTTTTCAATAGTGACTAGGACTTTGTTAAGGTCATAAAGCTTATAAACAGGGACATCATCACCATGTTCTGATATCTCCTCCATACGCTTCACACGTTCCCTCCACATCATACGAAGAGTCTCTTTCTTTTCCTCTGCCTCTTTATAATTCTTTGTAAGTGGTTTCAGTTCTTCTCTCAAATCGTAGAGGTCCTTTTCAATCTCAACTAAACGAGACTGAGTTGTTTCCATATTCTCACAAGACAGAGAATAATACTCCTCCTCTAACTGGGATTGTGTTTTTGTTAAACTCTTAATCTTTTCTGGTAGATCACTGTGCCGTACCCCGACTTTTCTACATGCAGCATCTATCAAAGTTATTGCCTTGCCAGGAAGATGTTTTCCTCTTATGTATTTCTTGGAAAGATTCACCGCGGCTTCTAAAGCAGAATCAAGAAGTCTAACACGATGGTGACCCTCAAATTCATGTATCCGAGAACGGAGGATGGTTAAGGTGCTAATGTCTCCAAGTTCGGGCACTTCCACAGTCTGAAAATACTCCCCGATGTCTTTTTCTAAGAACTTGGCATACACGCCCTTTGTTGCGACACCTATGCATGCTACATCCTGCCTTGGAAAGATAAGCTGTAACCCTGTAATACAGTCGACAGCGTTGAACCTGAGATTGTACTAAAATCATCGATGACAAGTATCGTATTTTTTGCCTTTTTCAAATTTCTAATAAAGAGTTGCAGCTGCTCCTGAAAGGTCGATCCTGAGCCCTCTAACAAGGCACTCATATTTAAACGAACAAGTCTCATATCTTTCAGTTCAGGTACGACTTGCTTTTTTATAATCCTAAGTCCCAATTCCAGAATCACAGCTGTCTTACCGACTTCTGGTTCTCCAATTAACATTACATGTTATTTCTTGTATGTTATGTTCAAAATCAACATTACCTTACGTATTACTTCACGCCGTAAAACCAAATGATTAACCATCCCGCATTCTGTTAGAACATCAATGCCATAACGACAAACTACCGAGTTAAACAGACTTTGTAAATTCGCTTTCAAACGATGTCCTGGCACATTAGACTCTTCTAGAACTTTCCGAAATTCTAGATCTTCAAGGAGACCTAATATAAACTCATTGTAGCCGGGTTCTTCGCTTCAAAACGATCATACACCACCTTGACAGAGTTTGATGGTGGAACAGGAACAGGGTCACAATCAGGATTTGATACACGCGTTCCGGCAGTACGAGCCTTGAAAAGTGACAGAGCTGTATCCGCTGCATTACTATCTACAAGGCTGCAAATGGTCCTCCTTCTGTTCTTGAGTTTTTTTTTAAAAGAATGGAAAGGGAAGGGTTGGGAAATTACAAAATTTTAGTGTTCTTAAGATTTTTATAAGAAGGAATGATAGGGGACGGGAAGGGAAGAGGAAGGGAAGGTATGCCTTTTTTGGTGTTAACTCTTTCCGTCCAAATTTGGGGGGATTAGGAAGGGAATAGGGTTACTAACATCATGGCTCATGTAAAATTACAAATATATCCCCATGAGATGACATCCGATGAATGCAAGTCTCGTATATTTAGCTATTATCTTCTCTGTGGGTGAAATGGTGCAATATGTGAATAGTAAAAAGACACGAGGAACGAAAGAAGGGTGGATTGCAAATGAAGGAATTCGTTGTTGTTGTAAAGCCTTTACGGTTTTGCTGTTTGAGATTCATGCTGGAAGCAAACTTTCTTAGCCATTTTTAAATATTGTCGTTTCGTTTGGGAAAAATTGATGCAGTGTGAGATTGCTGCGTGGAGTAAACAAGGAGAAATAGAAAGGAAGGGGTTTTATGTTTCAGATGTTGTAGGCTATAGTACTAGTACTTCTGTTGCAATTCATGTGACAAATTTTTTTAAATATTAAGGCCTGTACATATTCATGTGTTCATGTGTATGGATGGTACTAGTACTCCTGGTACACACAAGGCTCAAGTTCAAGGCATGTGTTCATGTGATTTGCGTAAGGTTATCTATTCTGGCAATATCAAAGGGTACCTTTATCTAGTACTGTACATATTATCTCAAAGAAGCTAAGAAATGTGAGAGTGAAATTTTTTTAAACAGATTTATATCTAGTACAACACAAACAAGCTGCTACATATTATCCGGCCATAGAAAACGGGGGTAAGTTAGTAATTCTGTTCGGTTCCTTTTCTTTTCCTCTCAACTAAAAAAATAAACTTGAGAACATAAATTAATGCACATGATCCCTTTCTAATATGATCCCTTCTCATCCCTTTCCTGTCCCTTCCTTTTCTATTCTCTTGAAAAACAACTCGAGAACAGAGCGTAAAAGGCCACATGGGTTCCTCAGGAGGGAATAACCTATGTTTAATGTTGACCCGGCTTTTGATGCTCGATGACTAGCATCATCTATGATTTTCTTTACATCACTATTGAATTTCGCTTCCATACTAGAACACAGACAAGTAGATGGTTAAGGTTTGGATGGTACGCTTTAGGGGTTTTTTTTTGAGTTTTTTTAATTGCCTATTGTATTTTTCAAAATGTGTTTGTAGTAGTTTAAAATGCAAACTTTGTCCCTAAATTTAGTAAAATATGCGGAAATTTTTTTGAGACGAAAGGTTGTGCAAAAATGTTCATGAACTATTTTTATGTGAAAAAGCCATTGAAACGTTAAATGTAACTTTCATGTCCTTATGTTCCCAACGTGCTACTACGTGAAGGAAATTTCGTCATTCACATCCTCCCGTCACGACGACTACCCACCTCTACCTTTCCCCCGTGCAAAATTTGTCCCTAAGACCATTTTTTCGCCATCAAAGCGCAAGACTGTCCACTCGTATGGCATTTCGTCTGAGGGACCAAGGAAGTATTGTCACTACTTCTCGGCAATCAAAATGAATTCACCCAAAATGATGATGATGATTGTGTATTATCGCTTAATATAGACGGTTCCGATCTCTGACTCACCCACTTGATCCTTCCCTACAATAGCCAACACAATGTTGCGACAACCACCGTCACTAAAACCATTGTTCATCGCAAAACCTGAATGTCGATAATTGTGATAAAACCCGGTTAGGACAAGAAACCATGGTTTCATTATGTAACTTTAATGTTGATCATTATGATGAAAATCTAGTCAAGATAACCACCACTATTGAAACCATGATTTCATTGCATAGCCCTAACGTTGATAACTGTGATGACCCCCTCCCCCCCCCCCCCCCCCCCCCCTCGTTAAGACAACCATCATGACCGAAACCATGGTTTCATTGCATAACCCCACTGTGGATAATTGTGATAAAAAAACTAGTTAGGGTAATAGCAGGGGTCTCGCGGGTATTGTTTAAGTGTCAAAATCCGTAAATTATAGGATATCCATGATGTAGCCAAGAGGTCATGATGTCGACACAAGATTATAATAAGAAAGTTGTTGAGGATGTTGGCGAGCATGAAGATTCTAGTCGTGCATCATGGGTTAGCGTGGTAGAGTTTGTAAATTTTAATGGGTATTGTGAGTGGGTGTTTAGGCAATATCAAGAACTTTGTAAAATGGAAAACTTGAGCAGGTGATTGTGATAATCAAGTCATGTATTCCAAATCGTTGGGTGATATAACGGTAACACTCAAAGACCTTTCGGGATCTCTTTATGGTATAATACATTACGAAGTCCTTGCCGTAGAGATTTATAGAAATGATATTATTATATGAGTTGTTTTGATACTTCGTAATGTCTTGGTGTTTACTCCTAAACCATTCATCCATTATCTTAATATCATGGTTCTAAATAAATACCGCGCGCTATAGCGGATTATAGTGTAAAGCGTGGTCACTTAAGTAATTTGATCATAGCGAGCGTTAACCTTTGACCGTTAACTTTTGTTGCTACAGGGTTCTTTTTGTCTTTCTTTTTTACCGTTAACATACAAATAGTAAAATGGCGAGCCTAAGGGGGTGTTTGGATATTCATTTTGAGAGTAATTCTAGGTTTGGAATCAGATAATCAAGTGTAAATATGAGTTTTGAGAAGATAAGTGTTAAGTTGTGTTTTTGATATTTGACAAATATAATTATCTTACCCCATTTTTTTGTGTCTTTCCAATTTTGCAAGCTTTACCTGTAGAGGTGGTAATTTTAACCTATTCAACCAAAAGTAGGTCAAATGGGTTCAATTTCATAACCTTATAAGTTTGAATGGGTTAAGCAAAAATAGAGTGATGGGTCAAATGGGTCACCCATTTCTTTGTGTAAAATGAAGTTTAAGTCAAATGGGTTTGAGAACGGATCAAATGGGTTTAAAAATGGGTTAGATGGTTCCTATTATTGGACAAAAAACCTAATAGTCTAAAAAGTTAGTTCTTATTATTAAGTCACAAAATTTACGTTTTCGTCAGTAAATTTATGTTTTCGTTAGTTTTTACCGTTTTCATCTGTAAATTTACATTTTCGTCTGTAAATTTACATTTTCGTCTGTAAATTTACGTTTTCGTCATAAAATTTACGTTTTCGTCAGTATATTTACGTTTTCATCAGTATTTTACCGTTTTCGTCAGAAAATTTATGTTTTGTCAGAAAAATTTAGGTTTTCGTCAGAAAATTTAGGTTTTCGTCAGAAAATTTTGGTTTTCGTCAGAAAATCTATGTTTTCGTCAGTAAATATACGTTTTCGTCAGAAAATTTACGTTTTCGTCTGTAAATTTACGTTTTCGTGTGTAAATTTACGTTTTCGTCATTAAATTTACGTTTTCTTTTTGTAAACTTACGTTTTCGTCAGAAAATTTTCGTTTTCGTCAATAAATTTACGTTTTCGTTAGAAAGTTTACGTTTTCGTCAGTAAATTACGTTTTCATAAGTAAAATTACGTTTTCGTTTGTAAAACGTAAATTTACGTTTTCGTCAGAAAATTCACTTTTCGTCTGTAAATTTACGTTTTCGTCAATAAATTTACGTTTTCGTCAGAAAATTCACGTTTTCGTCTGTAAGTTTATGTTTTCGTCAGTAAATTTACGTTTTCGTCTGTAAATTCACGTTTTCGTCAGAAAATTTACATTTTCGTAAGTAAAATTACGTTTTCGTCAACAAATTTACGTTCTCGTCTGTAAATTTATGTTTTCGTCTGTAAATTTACGTTTTCTTCATAAAATTTACGTTTTCGTCAAAAAATTACGTTTAATTTACGTTTTTGTCAGTAAATTTAAGTTTTCATCAGTAAATTTACGTTTTCGTCCGTAAATTTTGTTTTCGTCAGTATATTTACGTTTTCGGCAGCATGTTATCGTTTTTCGTCTGTAAATTTACATTTTTCGTCAGTATTTTTACGTTTCGTCAGTAAATTTTCTGACGAAAACGTAAATTTAATGACGAAAACATAAATTTACTGACAAAAACGTGAATTGATTGATGAAAACGTAAATTCACTGTCGAAAACGTAAATTTACAGATGAAAAACGTAAATTTACAGACGAAAACGTAAATTTATTGACGAAAACGTAAATTTAGAGCATCCAAAATGCTAAAATGATAGAATGACTTTGAACATTTATTGCATATAATGCAACCCTCATTTAATCACTAGAAATTGTATCAAACACTTTTTATATGAAAAGTTTTTGTGAAAAGCTTTTCATAAACCTTATCTTGCAATGCCAAAAACACATCAAAAAAGTTTTTCAAATAGTGAAAAATCATTCACCATTTGTATGCATTAGAGATGCTCTTACAATCGAAAACGTAAATTTACAGACGAAAACGTAAATTTACAGACTAAAACGTAAATTTACTGACGAAAAGGGAAATTTACAGACGAAAACGTAAATTTTCAGACGTAACGTAAATTTTATGACCAAAACGTAAATTTTATGAAGAAAACGTTAATTTACTGACGAAAACATAAATTTACAGACGAAAACGTAAATTTTCTGACGAAAACTTAAATTTTGAGACGAAAACGTAAATTTTCTGACGAAAACGTAAATTTTCTAAAGAAAACGTAAATTTACAGAAGAAAACGCAAATTTACTGACGAAAACATAAATTTACTGATGAAAACGTAAAAAAAACTAATGAAAATGTAAAAATCGATGAAAAACTTAAAACAACTGACAAAAACGTAAAAGTCGAACAAATACAGATAAAAACGTTTGAAACATGTTAAAAGATAGGGAAATATTGTAAGGTAGTGGGTTGACCCGACCCAAACCATTTGACCCATAACCCGTTAGACCCATTATTAAATGATGCCCCATTTGACACATAACTCATATGAAAGTCCCTAATCAATGCAAGAAACCCTAATCTTAACTTAATCAACACAAGGTATTACTTTTCAAACGTAATATTATTATTGTATAATAAAGAATTACAAGTGTTATGGATAACACAGTTTGATGACAATGTGTTGTGCACACTTTGAACAACAATAAACCCTAACTTATGAATACAGTCGTAGCTGTTTGATTCACTAAGTTATATGCAATAATGTTCTTGATATCTCAAAGTGTTAAACATTAATGCATGGATACACATCCTATTTATAGTGTTACGAGTTTGACTTAAACAGTACTTGATGGCGACTACACAAGCTTTTACAAGTTCCCACATCAGTCACATGATGTCCTTCTATTCTTGGTAGTCTTCCATTATGCTTTAAGGAAACAGTTGTCAAAACAGTTTCCTTTTTCTTCATAGTCTCGAACACACAAATGGCATGTCCAAAGTGTGCTGAGAGTTACCAGGGTATTGCCACCCCTGTTAACTCTCAACCCCTCAGAGTCCCTGATACATCTTGGCTGTTATCCATCACAGCCAATGAGTATGTCTTCAGGTAATTCTTCGACTTCCCTGACAATGTGTCTGACATGGACTCCTCTGAAGTTGCTCACAGAGACTTGGATCTCTGTGAGTCTTGCGAAACTTGCCTGCCTCCTAGGCACAGGCAAGGGACTATCTAACAGCCTAATTATGTTTAAATCAATGATCAGGGAATCTAACAAGTTTAGATTCCCAACAATCTCCCCCTATTTAAACATAAATAATGCTAGATCTAACTAAGTTAAGGTAAGTGAGTTTAACAGCTTCTTCTTACACATAACAGATCTAAACAAACATACCTCATGATTTTATTAAAACTTAAAGAAAATTACAAGTGCATTACATAAGCAAAATAAAAGATGAAGGTAAATAGGGCTGTGAACATCTTCAATAGTCATTATTTTTAATTCTTTCTTCAGCTTCAGCCAAGTCTAATCTGTTATCAATTTCATCCTGCAAAGTCTTTGCAAACTTCTTGGAATACTCTGTGTTGATCTTGAGACATATCTTGTGACAGAGTAGCTGAATTGTTGAAGCTAAGCACAGCTCATCTTCCCTTTGAAAAGCATACTGGCAAGCTTTGTTCATGAATGCCATTCCTCTTTCAGGCTCTGTGTATGTCTGACCATCAACAGGGCCAACAATACCATTTGGGAGGATCAAATCCCTGTGCATGCCATCCACTTGAACATCTTCAGTAACAAAAGTTTCATTAACAATTTGTGAAATCCTTCTCCTTTTGTTGCCTGTCTTTAGGGGTTCTTGTTCAAAAAGCTGTGGTGGGGGATCAATCTTAAATTTGGCTGCTGTTTCCTTGATCCAGTTAAACTTGGCCTTAAGAGTCTTCAGCAGAAGAAAATTAGCCTGTCCAGTCTTTTTGGCAGCTAAGGCTTCAAGTTCGAACCATTCTGATAACCCAAGTGTCTTTAACCTGAAGTTGTCAAACACATCCATATTTCTCTGTTGGTTTTCCCTCCATAAGATCATCTGTGGGGTGTTTGTGGATTTATGAATGGTGTATTTGAACTTGGTTATCTTGCCAGAAGCATATCTGTTGTTCACGCATGCATCATAGTCAGCTTTGACTTTCCTTAAAGCCTCAGCGCGTTTTGCTTCCATTTCCCTCAACCTTTGTTTTTGTTTTTCCCTTTCAGGTGGTGTCATCTTCCTCAGAGTAGCTTCATTCAATTCTTTGGCTGTCTTGAGTTCATTTAATCTTTTGAATTCTTCAGCCTGTTGCTCTATTTCTTCAAGGGTCAAAGGAATTTCATCGGAAGGTGTAAAGGTTGAGAATTGGGAAAGGTCTGCGGTGGATCCTCCTGTCTCTAGCATCGTAGCTATCTTCTTAAGTTTGGTATCTGTGTCAACCAAAACTATCTCATTTCCTTTCTTCAAGACAGAGGACTCCACACTTATGTTTTTCAAAACATCAGCTCTTTTGATAAATGTTGTCTGAGCCTGAGTTTGAATAGCTTTGGGGAGAGAGCTAACAGTGAATTTTAATTTCTTGGCAGCTGGTTCATCATCATCCTCAGGCTTGCTGGTG
Source organism: Glebionis coronaria (assembly GCA_025667525.1). Taxonomy (NCBI): domain Eukaryota; kingdom Viridiplantae; phylum Streptophyta; class Magnoliopsida; order Asterales; family Asteraceae; genus Glebionis; species Glebionis coronaria. The sequence continues at coordinate 323,262,342 of CM046880.1, read as the reverse complement.
TTAACCAAAACCAGAGACTTTGATGAGTCAGTTCCATCTTGAGTTTGTTGCTCCCCCTGAGTATTATCCTCATCATCAGGTATTATAACAGGTGTGATGACTTGGAGAGGAACTGGTGTAATGGTGGGGTTAGCTGATGATGAGCCTTGTTCAGCAGATGCAAGGCTGAGTGTTGTATTTTTCTCCCCCTCACGTTTATCCTTACTTCGTAGATGTGTGGATGAACGTGCTTGAAAACGCCTTGCAATCTGTTCCACAGAGGCAGCCATAGCACGTTGTCTTTTTCTTGAAGCCCTGGCAATCTTCAGCAGGAGGTTGGCATTTGCATTAGTATTTGCCTGAACACGCCTGACAATAAAGTTAGCATGGCGGTATTGCCTGGTGCGAACAGCATTAAATTGCCTGTGCATGGTGAGTTCATGTTCATGGAACATGGCAGGGACGGCTGAGTCAATGGCATCCTTTATTCTTGTTGAAAGATGACTGAGTCCCTGGGATACACCTCTTCTTGCACCATCCTGAATTGGCTCAGTGACAGCCTCAGCCACAGCCTTTTTGATGATGCCTGGAAACGTCACAGTGAAGTTGTGCATCTCAGATTTGATCACATCCAGCTTCCTTGATAAGCGCTCAATATCTGATTGGTGGTGAACAGGCTGAAGATTCTTGATATTGAGGCTTTGCTGAGCATAGTCATCCCCCCTTGGTAGAATATCAAAGTTCGTCTGGGCAGGATGATCAAACAAGAGAAACTCCGCTGTTGGATCATAGGCTGGAGATTGGAAAACTGTTGTTGTGGATGTAGCAGAGTTGGGAGTATCAACAGCATCCTTGGGAGGAGAAGCCTTATCACCAGCTGGTGTAGACACAGCTATTTCTTTTGGAGGAGAGATAGACTGCTGGTCTTCCTCATCTTCTTCATCCTCTTCATCGAACATTCCTTCAGGGAATTCATCCTCAGGCATAGACTCAATATCAGAGACATAATCTTCCAATGATAGCATTTCTTCATCAGCAGTTAACAAAGGCTCTTCATCAATTGGTTTGTCTTGAGTTATTTTATCAGCCTCCTTTTCTTGTTGTACCTGAGACTCGATGACTGGCTGTACAATTTCATCCTGCAAATTTTTTGTAATTAGTAACAGGGAAAAATATAAGGGGAATGGTCGCCATTTCGCTGTCCCAGAGAGGCTGAGGGTGATTACTCAACCACTCCAAAGGATAAATCCTTGGGATTCTTTTAAGTGTGAAAAATAAGGTTAATGATCGCCATTCGCTGCCCCTAGGAAAGCTGAGTGTGATTATTCAGCCCCCCCAAAAGGTTAAAACCTTTGGGACTCTTTTAAGAGTGAAACATATGTGGTTAAAGATCGCCTGTTACGCTGCCCCTAGGAAAGCTGAGGGTGATGATTCAGCTCCCCCTGAAAGGATAAATCCTTTGGGACTCTTTTAAGGAGGGAACCAAGAGGCTGTGTGAAGTACAGCTGATCAAGGTTGAGACATTAGTGTATTCAGGTTGTTGTTAGCCTGAATACTATCTAGAAGGTGCAGGATCATCGGGGTGCTTTATAAACACAAATGAATCATTCCCTGGTGCAAAGACAGGGTGTACAGAAGTCTTAAAGGATTCTAAGTGTATTGACAGACTTCTATGGGTCGAGGATTACCCTAACTTCACCACTCTCTCCTACAGACAAATGAGAGTGGCTGCTTGTGAACCTCTAAAAATGTACACTGATTACCTGTGAGATATCAGCTTGATCAGGCTGGTTTCCTGTCGTCTCAGCTGACTTTGAGACACTAGACTCCTGTTGTTTGTCAGCCAATGAATCCGAATTCACATGAGTATCTGGACCAGAGGAGGTGTCAGTATTCTTTCCCTTGGCCTTAGAAACAGCTTTGGAGTGGGAAGAAGAGGGAATTTTCTTCTTCTTAGGCTGTTGGCCAGATGAAGCCTTGGACTTAGTAGTGTGCTGCCAAGAGGTCAAAGACATAGACTTGCCAGCAACACTAGAAGTATTCACCTTCTCAGAGGAAGGGAGCAAGGGCTTCTCAGTGTTTGGTACTTGGTTGGCCACATTCATTATATGGGCGGTGACAGGGACATCTTCAGCTCCTATTTCCTTGTAGATAGCGCTTGTGATGTGGTAGGGCTTAAGAGCAGTCAAGGCCTTGTTGTGATAGTTATCTCCCAGCAAACTTTCGAAGATCAGAGACAGGAAGCGCACATAGCAGATATTCTTTTCCCTGACCTGATTCCTTCCCTTCAGCTGTTCTACCAGGTTGGAGAACAGAATGCTTCCAACGTCAACATCAGCTCCCCAGATTAATCCATAAGCAATAGCCTGATGGTTGAAAGACATCTGATCCTGTGATCCCTGCATTCCTCCCAGGGATTTAACAATGTGGGTGAAAAGGACACGCCACATGGGAGTGAAATACTTAATCTTCAGAGGAGATTTGGCGAGGACCTCAGCTGGTGTAAGGGCAGGGTTAACGTCATGGCAGGGGTTGAGTGTGGCCAGGGCTTCTTTGACAGCCTTTTTGTCAACTACCTTCAGGCATTCATCTCCATGCTTCAATCCGGCCACACTTGAAAAGTCTTTAAGGGAGAAGGCAAAAGGGTGTTCATTGCATGAAAGGCTAATGTTATGGTGTCTTCTACCACTTCAGCAGAATACCAGAATTCCCTAAGGTATTCTTGGTAAAAGTTGGATGGGGTTTTGGTGAAGGCTTCACTTAGGTCATAATTCTGCATGAAATTTACCAGATCTGAATAGGTGTTGTTTGGTGCCTTAATCCATCCAATGGCGTTGTTTGAGGCGAGGATGCTCTCGTTGATCTCGAAGTTAACATTTGAAGCTTTGGGAACTGAAAACGCCATGGATTTGAGGTTGAAGGTGAAAGAAAATGGCGGATAGGTTAAGAGAGATAAGAACTTAGAGAGAGAAGTAGATTTTAGAATGGTGGTGGGTGAGAAGAGAAAGGAGACAATATATATTCAAACTAAGTGAACAGTTATTCAACCGTATTTTATGCAAGGTGCGTAAATGACTGCTCAAGTGGGTCCCCTTGACCTTTCAAAAAGTTTGTCTCCTCGTTATCCGAAAAATAAATGATTAAATATTTGAGAATGTTTTTTGCATTTACTTGGAAAGTAACTACCTAGTTTCATGTGAAAAACATTTAATATAGAATCAATCATTTAATGAATACATTTAATATCAAGCCACAGGCTTTGAGATATTGAGCATCCCTAGCTCAGCAACTAGCCTGTTGAACGAAGGTTCAGCCAAAGGCTTTGTAAAGATATCAGCTAGTTGCAGCTCTGTGGGAACAAAATGCAGCTCAATATCTCCCTTCATTATATGATCCCTGATAAAATGATACCTGATATCAATGTGTTTGGTACGAGAGTGAAGAACAGGGTTGTTGGATATGGCAATGGCGCTGGTGTTGTCACAAAAGATTGGCACTTTGTCATACAAGATTTCATAGTCAGCCAATTGACTTTTCATCCAGAGCACCTGAGCACAACAGCTGGCTGCAGCGACATATTCTGCTTCAGCTAAAGACATAGCCACAGAGTTTTGCTTTTTAGCACTCCATCCAACCAATTTTCCTCCTAGGATTTGACAGCTGCCTGAAGTGCTCTTTCTGTCAATACAGCATCCAGCATAGTCTGAATCTGAATAGGCCTTGAGATCAAAGCCTGATTCTTTTGGATACCATAGGCCTAGGGATGGTGTTCCTTTGAGATACCTGAAAATTCTCTTAACAACCACTAGATGGGATTCTTTTGGGTTAGCTTGGTACCTTGCACAGAGACATGTGGAGAATTGGATATCTGGACGACTAGCTGTTAAATACATGAGTGACCCAATCATGCCTCTATATAAAGTCTCATTGACAGAGACTCCTGACTCATCAGGGCCCAAGTTGTTGGGTGGAAGCATGGGGCATTTCACTGATGCACAATCAGCTAAATCATATTTTTTAAGTAAATCCTTAACATACTTTTCTTGACAAATTGAGATTCCCTTAGGACATTGTTTAATTTGAAAGCCCAAAAAGTAAGTTAATTCTCCCATCATACTCATCTCATATTTCTTGGTCATTAATTTAGCAAAACGTTTACTAAGATTTACATTTGTTGACCCAAAGATGATATCATCCACATAAATCTGCACAATGATGAAATCACTCTTATCCTTGAAGGTAAAGAGTGTTTTATCAATAGAACCCCTGACAAATTTATTTTCAGTTAAGAAATTGGAAAGAGTTTCATACCATGCTCTTAGAGCTTGTTTCAGACCATACATTGCCTTGTGAAGTCTGTACACATGGTTGGGAAACTCGCTGTTCTCAAATCCTTCAGGTTGTGCAACATACACTTCCTCAGCCAAATCACCATTAAGGAAAGCACTCTTAACATCCATCTGATACACAGTGATGTTCATATAGGCAGCATAAGCAAGGAAGATTCTGATGGCTTCAAGTCTAGCAACAGGTGCAAAAGTTTCATCATAATCAATTCCTTCAGTCTGAGAGAACCCCTGTGCTACCAGTCTGGCTTTGTTCCTGATGATGTTCCCAATTTCATCCATCTTATTTCTATAGATCCATCTAGTGCTTGTGATATTCTTTCCAGGTGGAGCTGGCACTAGTGTCCATACTTTGTTCCTTTTGAACTGATTGATTTCTTCTTGCATAGCAGCTACCCATCCTTCTTCTACCAAAGCCTCAGCTACCCTTTTAGGTTCAATTTGTGAGAGAAATTCAGCAAAGAGACATTCATTGGCTGAGGCTGACTCTGAGTCTTGGATTCGCTGTCTAGTTGTGACCCCTGCATTTGGTTCCCCAATAATGTTGACAAGAAGAATGTGTTGATCTCTTGACCACTTATTTTGAGGAGTTGGGGACTCAAGGACAGGAGTACTTGTGGGCACAGCTGGTATAATTTGAGATTCATTCTGCTGAGTAGGAGGGCTTTCTTCAAAGACTACTTCAGTGTCAGAGTCTTCTTCAGCCATATCAAGGGGTGCAATTTCATTATCAGCAGAAGAATCTTCAGGGATTTGAAGAATTGGTGAGTCATCAATATCATGAGAAGGACCATCAGAAATTTGAGGTTCTTCTTCATCAAGTTCCTGAGAGGTAGGAACTTCTATGTTGTGAGTAGACAGAGGGTCAAAGGCAGGGACATAAGGGGTGAGAGTGTTGGAGTGATGATGACTGGTAGGTCTGGGTTCTATGAACTCATCACTTGGAAAAGATACATTTTCATTAAAATCAATTTCATCACCCTCTGTTCCTGTTCTCTGTATGACTTCATCATCTTCATTGAATCTAACATGGAATGTTTCTTCTACTTCTTGTCTTCTGATGTTGAATACTCTGAAGGCTTTGGCTGTTGGAGAGTATCCCAAAAAGAAACCATCATCAGCTTTTTCATCAAACTTTCTAAGTTTATCCCTGTAGTTATAAATAAACACAGGGCACCCAAACACATGAAAATAGCTGACGTCTGGAGATCTTTTTCTGAAAACTTCATAGGAGGTTTTACCATGTCTTTTGACAATGATTGATCTGTTTTGTGTGTAGCAAGCAGTGTGAACAGCTTCTCCCCAAAATTGCTTTGGTAAGGCTGCACCATTTAACATGGTTCTTGCTGCTTCAATCAAAGTCCTGTTTCTTCTTTCAACCACACCATTTTGTTCAGGGGTGCCAGCTGAAGAGAAGTTCTATGAAATCCCTTTTTAATCACAAAAAGATTCAAGTTGATGATTCTTGAATTCAGTACCATTATCACTTCTTAGAGCTTTGACTCTAACATCATTCATATTTTCAACCTGTCTGATGAAGGACATGATGGTTTCAGCTGCTTCACTTTTCTTTCTGAGGAAGAACACCCATGTGTATCTTGAAAATTCATCAACTATGACCAAGGTGTATTTGTTGTGATTAATGGTCTGAGGTTTGACAGGCCCAAACAAATCCATGTGAAGGAGATGTAAGCACTTGTCAATAGAGAATGATTGCCTAGTCTTGAATAAAGACCTGTGATGCTTTCCTTTGACACAGGCAGAACAAGTTTTGTCTTTGGAAAACATTACTGAAGGTAGACCAGCAACCAAGTTTTGAGTGACTATCTTATTGATGTTCTTGAAGTTGAGATGAGACAGTCTTTTGTGCCACAACCAATTGACACTTTCAGAGGCTTTAGCAAGAAAACAATTTGAGCTGTCTTCAGAGCACACAGCCATGTTGATGACATAAACATCTCTCCTTCTAGGTGCAATCAGCACAACATCATTGTTTTTGTTGAATATGGTTCCCTGAGTCTTAGTAAACAAAACCTTATAGTCAGCATCACACAATTGGCTGATGCTAATAAGATTGTGTTTAAGACCATTCACATATGCAACCATGGTAAATGTAATCCCATTGCAGTTCACTAAGCCATATCATTCTGTGTCACCTGAAGAGTTATCTCCAAACACCACTTTAGGACCTGGCTCCTTTGAGTATCTGTGCAGGTATTGTTGAATCCCTGTCATGTGTCTAGAACAGCCACTATCTAGATACCATACCGATTCCTTGAGATATTTCTACACAGATACATAGAAACAGATTAGTTCCTATGGTGAACCTACTTTCCAGTGGGTTCCCTGAATTGCTTATTAGCAACTCTTGTGTTCCTGAAAAACTTTTGGCGTTGGGATGGACAGTTCATTGTTTCATGGTTATAACTCCCACAGATATCACACCCAGGGAAGTCACCACACTCGTCTGAGTGATGGTCTGTGAACCCACAGAATTTACAGGGAGGATAAGGTTTGTAATTTCCCTGTTGTCTTTTGGAACTCTGTGGTCTGTCCCTAGAGGGTGTCTGAGCTCTTTTAGCTGCCATGTGTCTGTCATGATCTAAGGTCGAATGATGAGAATTTTTACATACATTGCAATAAGGTTTGATTAACCTTTCCCCTTTGGGTTCACCTAGGACTGACTTAGGTTCATGAGAAGTAGAGCATTCAGCGGAAGGCTTAATGTGTTGTTTCAAGAGTTCTACTTCTTTCATAAGAGACAACAGGCGATCTTCAGTGGTAGGTTCAACCTTATTCACAGCTTTAGTAGTAACAGGCTTAAAAGCTACTTGTTTACTAGTTTGTTTAGCAGGCACATGAAAAACTTTAGCTGGAGGATTCTCAATATCTGTCCTAAGTTCATCCTTAGCAGATCTAGAAGAACTGCTGGGTTCAACTCCAGAGAGTTTGGGCAAGGGTGGTAGCTCAGCCACATCTTCAGAGACAGGGTCATTTGTCAAAGTGGTATCTGACATATGAATAGTCTCTGTAGATTAAAAGACAATGTCTTTGGGTTTGGTGAGAATTCTCAGCTTATTTTTCTTAGCAGATATATCCCTTTTTAAGTCAGCAGGCACTTCATCCCTAAGCAATTCATTAATAGTAAACCTAGCACACAGCCATTTTTCAATAATCTTGTTCAATTCAGGGACTTGATCATTTAAAGCAATGTTTTTTAAGGTTAATCTAGCTACTTCATTTTGCAGAGATATTTTCTCTAAATTAACCCGCCTAAGGGTTTCACATTCAGCCTTAGCATTTAGCATTTCAGATTTAACAGAGTGAAACTTATCAAGTAGGTTCTTTCTTTGTTCCTCAACAAAGTGTAAATCAACAATGGTGTAATCAAGGACATGCTTACGTTCATCACTATCAGACATGGATAAAAGCCTGTGTACCTTTTTCATTGTGATGTCAACCCATTGTCCTGATCTTGCATCACCTTTTCCAACAGCTGGTTCATCCTCAGCTATCGCCATAAAAGCCCTGACTCTGGTGGTGTTTTCTTCATCTGAAGTCAGTGGCTCATCATTCCAATCATAAGTTTCAGCAACCAACCATTTCTCTGTCTTTTTCTCACCACCCTTCTTTTTGGACAGAGCTTCAATCTTCAAGTTCATTTGTTCTAACTCAGCTTTAAGTGCCTTGTACTTATTTTTGTAATCTTTCTTCTCAGTGTCTGAAGAATTGGATTGAAATGAGTTGTTAAGTTGTTTGAACTTGTATGGTTTGGATGAAGATGATGGATAAGAGGGTGAGGATGTCTTGGTGGAAGGACAGTCTTTTTGATAATGTCCAAGCTTTCCACAGGCAAAACAAGTTTCTTTTGACCTATCAGTTGGTTTACTAGCTGATCCTACTCTTCCTGATCTTTTGAAGTATCTTCTTTGGTTGGCTAGCAAGGCTCTTTCATGGAACTCTGCATTGAGGTCTGTCAATAACTCTTGGCTGCTACGGGTATCTTCTTCAACATCAGAATCGCTGTCATGAGGATGTGTTGCAGAGATCAATGCTTTGGAAGAAGCTCCTAGGACTACAAATCTTTCAGTCTCTGATTTGTAGATAGTATCGATCAGCCCTTCTTCATAATTGTACTTACCATAGAGTTGAGCAAGGGTATCATTTTTGATTGAGTTGTTAGCTCTCTGAGTCTGATTCATGCTCAGCCACTTTCTTGGAAGGCTGTTGACAAAAGTAGCATTGATCTCAGCTTGACCAATAGTGACATCATTCATAGCTAGGTCATTTAGAAGAATCTTCAGCCTAGTATAGGTTTGCTGAACCTTTTCACCTTCAAGTGACTTAAAGGCATTAAACTGAAGTCTGAGAGCCTGAATCTTTGTCTCTCTTGTTTCAGAGGGTCCTTCATGGCCAAGAATGAGGTATGTCCACATTTGTTTAGCTGTGGGACACTGAATGACAGACTTCATGATATGCTTGGGAAGGCAGGAAATTATGATGCTTTTGAGACGTTTATCTTGGTTTGCTAATTTCCTATCAGCTGGAGTCCATTGTTTGAGAGGTTTGGGAAGAGGGTTTTCTTCAGTGGATGTAAGCGCCATGGGAATATATGGACCATTTTCTAAAATTTCTAAAAGAAAAGGTTCAAGCCCATCAAGATATACAAGAAATTGACTCTTCCAACTGGCAAAATCTTCTTCATCAAAGACTGGTACACTTGTGACGTGTGATCCACCTCTTGAGTCAAGAAGTTGGGGTAGATCATCGTCATTGGCAGGAGGGTTAAGTCTTGGTGAAGATGGGTTTGTGGAAGGTGATTGTGGTGGGTTAGAAGTTTCTGGCATGGTGGATCTTGATTATAAAACTGAGAACGATGTTTCTTGAGGGTTTTAATATCAAACACCGCTCTGATACCAATTGAAAGTCCCTAATCAATGCAAGAAACCCTAATCTTAACTTAATCAACACAAGGTATTACTTTTCAAACGTAATCTTATTATTGTATAATAAAGAATTACAAGTGTTATGGATAACACAGTTTGATGACAATGTGTTGTGCACACTTTGAACAACAATAAACCCTAACTTATGAATACAGTCGTAGCTGTTTGATTCACTAAGTTATATGCAATAATGTTCTTGATATCTCAAAGTGTTAAACATTAATGCATGGATACACATCCTATTTATAGTGTTACGAGTTTGACTTAAACAGTACTTGATGGCGACGACACAAGCTTTTACAAGTTCCCACATCAGTCACATGATGTCCTTCTATTCTTGGTAGTCTTCCATTATGCTTTAAGGAAACAGTTGTCAAAACAGTTTCCTTTTTCTTCATAGTCTCGAACACACAAATGGCATGTCCAAAGTGTGCTGAGAGTTATCAGGGTATTGCCACCCCTGTTAACTCTCAACCCCTCAGAGTCCCTGATACATCTTGGCTGTTATCCATCACAGCCAATGAGTATGTCTTCAGGTAATTCTTCGACTTCCCTGACAATGTGTCTGACATGGACTCCTCTGAGGTTGCTCACAGAGACTTGGATCTCTGTGAGTCTTGCGAAACTTGCCTGCCTCCTAGGCACAGGCAAGGGACTATCTAACAGCCTAATTATGTTTAAATCAATGATCAGGGAATCTAACAAGTTTAGATTCCCAACATCATATGACCCACAACACATTTGACCAATGACCCAAACCCAACCAAACCAACCCATTTGCGACCTTTTGTTACTTGGCTCTGTACTACACTCTAACATAGCCGGACGCCAGTAGAGGTGACAAATCTTGCCCATTTGAATATATATGGGCACTTTTTAGCACTTTTAAAAAAAGAATGGGGCAATTTTTGCCTATTCGTTATTATTAATGGGTTAAACGGGCGCACATTTAAGAAACTAAATTGGTTTAATAAACGCACATGTAAAATACTAATTAGGCTACTCGGCGATCTTTTATACTTAATTTTTTATTCCCGGCTTTCAAACAAGTATTATTAATTTTTATTTCAACGTTTTATATGTTTTTTTATCGCTTTAGGTTGCGCCCGTTTAACCCGCGTCCGTTCAGCCCGCGCCCGTTTATCCCGTCGTCCGTTTTGCCCGTCGCCCGTTTTGCCCGCAACCCATGCCGGCCCGCCCATTTTGACACCTTTGACTTTTTTCCATCTTTTTTTTAGAATTCCCTCCGGACAGAAAGAGGACCAATCCGTTCACGAACAAGTCTTTCACTTATCAAGCTAAGAGCATATGCAATGCTTCCAACCCATAATGACTTTTTCTTTTAACTAGCATTAATTTTATCATAAATTTCATCTTCTATAAAGTCATTTCCAAAAACAAGCTCTAATGCATAAAACCGTTAAAAAATGCATAAAAGCTTTTCAAAAGCTTTTCTAGCTCAGCATTAATTAACAATCACTTGTTTACAATTATGTCAAACGCTTAATATGCACCAAGCTATTGTTTAAAAAGTGTTTCATCAAACTATTGCTACAATAGTAAAAGCTTTTTAAATGACTTGATATAATAGTAAAAAGTATTTTGAAAAACTAGCATTACATATGCGCTAATAATGACGTCAATCTGTAATAAATATTGTAAAAGTAACATTAGCTATTGGTTTAATATAAATAAGGGACAAATTGTGAATGAAGTTCCAAATTTTCATCACCATTTCGGTATCATTATCAACTCGTGTCTTCACATTGACCAGATATTTCTCGAAAACTTGAATAAAATTTGGGGCAAGAAGGCATATCAACCATTTTGGTGAGATGCCTTCGAATCCTAATTCAAATAAGATCTCATAAAGAAAAATAAGATATTTGGAAATTCCTATCCATCACTGAGATTTATCTATCATTTGATTCCGATCGTGGCATGATTACGTTTAGAGTCTTACTCCATCTACTCTAGGATTAGGGACGGTTTATCTTTCATTACTCTCTACTTCGTATTTTTTTTTCCTAGAACCATTTTTGGTTAATATGTTAATCTTCCCTATGTACTTTATAAGACTCAGTTGTTGTGACACACGTTAATAACACTCGTGGTTGAACAGTTAAACCCGACGGGTAAAAAATTGGGGGAAAACTAGTGTCGGGTAAAAAAAACTATGTAGCAACAAAAGTTAACTGTCAAAAGTTAATGCTCGTTACGGTCAAATTACTTAAGTTGACACTTATCTAAAGATCAGAGAGACCGCCTGCACTTTCAGAAGACCACTTAATAATCTGTAATCTAGACAAACCAAAGGTACGATATATGCATTTTACGCTATATACAAGTAGGTCAAGAAAACAAGAAAGATACACACTAACACTATATTCTCGAGATTTATTTTGAAGAGAAAGGAAATGATTTGGAAAGAAATTAGAACTTATTTGTGTTCTAGAGATTTTTAACAAGAGAAAGGAAAAGAAGAGAAAGGAAGATACAAGCTATTTTGTGTATAAAATCTTTTTCTCACTTTTGGGATGATTGTTGTAGATGCAAAAGTCCGCTGGGCCACTAAGTGGGCCGAGAACGCCTATGGGCCGTCTGGGTCTTCCTCTCCACAAGCCTATAAGAAAGTAGCACACGTTAGCTCGCCTCAGGTGGGAGGCCCGAGACCAACTCCGGTGTGAGAGTAAGAATCTGATTGAGCCGGATGGCCAATAATATGTAGAGCCGAATGGCCAATGTAGTGTGTGTAATAAATGTCTGTGTCAGAATATGCGACTTACATTGAATGAGGGGTATTTATAGTGTTGAGAACACTGTAGCGGACTGTAGCTCCTTGGAGGTAGCACTCCTTGAGCCTTGTGACCTGACAGGCCAAGCCTTGGTCCAACAGACTATGCGAGGCCTCTGGGTAAAAGGATGCACCGTTTGTTCCCGAGGGAAACTGTCCTGCTTTTGAGGTGTGCAAGCGGATGAGCCTTCTATCCGAGCGCCAGGCGAGTATCCACTGGACAATAGGGTGTGTCGTTCCTTCCCAATGCATTGACACCATCTTCGAGGATTCCCTCTAGGCTTTCGCTTGGTAGGTGGACCGGTCTGCCAGGCCGTACGGCCAATCTTGTTTCTAGAAGATGGTTGGCACGTGGATATGGCCGAGCGGCCATATACGCGAACATGTCCCCCCAGTATTGGATTATCAATATGAAGCGTTGGTGATTTAATACTTTAACCGTACTGCCGTCTCCTCCGTTTTTTCTTTTGTTTTGTACTCATAACTCATGAATATTTTATTTCTTTTCTCTCTTTCTTTTTTTTTTTGTTTTTTTTTTGTGCGTACCTACCCTCATAATTACCTCCAGTAAAAAATAATGGAAATTGCGCCTCATTTAATGCTTCTGCGCGTTTTGTCGGCCAGCTGGATGGCATTTATGCTTCATGTGGTCGAGGGGTGTGCCACGTGTTTTTACTGTTGGTTGAAACGACCTTTGGTCAGCCCTGGGGTTCTATAAATACCCCTTTCCTCTTCTCATTTCTTACCTTCTCTCTTTCTTACCGTCGAGAGCCGTGAGGTACATCCCTTATTTCCAGGTGTGTCTTTTTCTTTTTATTAGTTTTCCTTCCTGTCTTTTCTTGGTCTTCCCCGGCCTATCATTATGTCTTCCGAGGGTCCTATGAGCTTGGCCTCCCCAGCCAAGAGCAACGTGAGGCCATTAATGAGGCCCAAGTTATGCCCAAATTTGACATGCATCTCTATCATTCTGATATGAGTTCGGATCATGTGCGCCGCGTGGCTGAAGCTTATCATATTCCACCGGATATGAATCCTTCTGCTCCTTCTCGTAACTTCCGTATGAATGAACTTCCTTCTCACCTCATTGGTCTCTAAGTTCACCACTTTTCTCAAGGTGGTCTTCGTATTCCTTTTTCTTCCTTCTTCCTCCGTGTTGTTGAACACTTTGGTGTACATATCTCACAGCTCGTTCCCATTGGTGTCAATAAAGCTACCCTTTTTGAAGTCTATTGTCGCGGTTTGGGTGTCACTCCTACTGTGGCGTTGTTTCGCCTGTTTTACGAACTTTTTAAGGTGGGTGATTGGTTCTCTTTTCAGATTCGTGGCTCCAAACCCTACCGTGCCTTCCTTAAAGATGGTCCTACAAGTTTGAAGGGCCGGAAAGGCCTCTTTTTCTTTGTCGATCGTAGGGCGGTTCCCATCGCTATGCCATGGAGACACCATGACTCCAGCGTGGCTGATCCCCTTCCTAAAGCTTCAGAATACGACCCCTCGGATGCCAAAAAACTCTGTGATTTTGCTGTTCCCCTTCGTAGACCATATCAAAGTCTCTTATATGTTGGTCGTCTTACCCCTTTTTGGAAGTATTCAGGTTTCGATTGCGTCCTCAGCGGTCCGGCCGGGGAAAGTAATGTTTCCTTCTTTTCTCTTGCTTGGTTCTTTATATTCTATGCATTGCCTGACCTTCCCCCTTTATGCAGGTGTTACTATGTCTGAGTTTTTGAGAATTCCCCGTTTTGCTGGCGCGTCCATTCGTAAGGGCAACCCTTTGCCGCAAGGCACGGTTGTTCCTACCTACACTAGTTCTCCCTTGGCTAAGGATGCTCCCATCCCCCCAAAGACCATTGCCATGGAGCAAGCTGAGACCGTTGACGTTAGGGTGGTTGTTGATCGTGAAAGGAAACAAAGGCGTGCCGTTGAGAAGGTCGCTCGTGAGGATGCAGTGGCTGGTGGTTCCCATAGCGTTGGTACTAGGGCTACCCGGGCTACTACACATTCTAGGAATTCGAAGAGGAAAGCTGATGGTGAGGGTTCCTCCCATAAAAAGAGCAAGGCAACTAGGGCTCCCGTTATTCCTCCTCCGGCGCCTTCTAGTCCTGTTGAGGAAGATGGTGGCAGTAAGTCTCACACTCCTGCTCCTTCGGCCGAGAGGCCTAACGCCATGGAGGACCTCCGACAACATACTGATGATGTCTTATCCCAACCACAAGCTTCTGAAGGAGAGCCCCATGCGGAGGATCATCCTCCCTCGTCTGTTTCTCGTCCTCCATCTGTTGTTCCTAGTGGCCGTCATGTTTCTCTTGACGGCGAGAATCCTGCCTTTCCTGGAGGTTAGTTCTTTCTCTCCTTTTTTTTGCACGCACTTTCCTCCCTTTTTTTCTTACGTTTGTTGTTCTTCTTATTTAGGTGATGCTTCCAAACCCATCAACTTGGATGCTGATGTTACTCCTGACGAGGCTGAGAGTTCCTACCGTAAGGCCTCTCAACTTGTCTGTTGCAGTTATTATTACTTTTGTACGCGTATCCTTCCTCTTATGTTTACTTCGTCTTGGCAGGTGATCCTTACAAGCGTTTTGGCAAGCGGCCCTTCAATCCCCAGTGGGGCATTACTAATTCTACTCGTGTGGACAAATCCAAGGACTCTCGTGACCTGCTTGCCAACCTCTTCACTCCTACTGATCTTGTGTATTTCAACGAAGGCATTGACCATGAGGTGGCCATGCGGTCCAGTTGGCGTCGATTGGCTCAGAGCACCCAGATGCAGTCCAATGTTCTACTTCGCTTCGAATCTTTGTTGGAAGAGCATAACGCTTGTGTGTCCTCCAAATCCGAGCTGGAGGCTTGTCAAAGGTCTCTTGATGCTGCTAACGAGGAACTGCTAAAGAGACACCGAGACTATGACAGGCTCCTCGGTGAACATGATCTCCTTATTTCTTCGGAGATGGACATGGCTGGACGCTTGGCCGTTCTTGAGAAGGCTCAGAAACTTCATGCAGAAGTCATCGCCACGAGGGACGCTAGGATCACGACCTTAGAGAATGAGATAAAAGCTACTGAGGAAGATGCCCAAGGGCTGAGAACTTACAACACCAAGTTGGCCATTGATCTGGGCCGTGAGGCCACTCTGAGGAAGAACCTTGTGAAGGACCTCTTTCCTGTGTTTGTTCGACGCCTTTTAGAAAGCAAGAAATATAAGTCTGCACATGGGGACGTTTTCAGCCTTGCTCTGTCTTTGGGCTTTATGCAGGCCGTGAGCCATGGAAGGACTAAGGAGGAGATTGCTGCTGCTTCGGCCGAGGCGTCCGGTATTGACTCTTCTGTGACAGAGACCAGTTTGGTGGAGGCATTCGATGCCCTATTCGTGAAGCGGTATCCCTTCGTAGAGAAGGTCTCTCGAGCATGTTTTAAGAGTCCAATGGAGCTTCAGAACATGATGCCAGATGGGGAGGTGACTCTCGGCCAAGGGCCTCTTTTGCAGGATTTCTCCTCTGCTCAGTGACTTGCTCTGAACTTTATCTTTAACATGTCTGTAATAACAACTTGATGGCCGTTGGCCTTAAATTATTCGTACACTTTGTGGTATTTGTACATTTGGCCATCGTGCCACCTTATCTATGTTCCTTTGGTTGTCCTTCTATTTTTGGCCTTTCGTGTGTGACTCTGTAGGTACTTTGACTTATATGTATCTTACTTCTAAGAGTGAACCTTGGCTACTGATACAAGCTTTTTGCTAGGTTCATAATATCTCTCGGAATCCTCTCGAATTGATCTCAGTTAAAAGTGGAATGATTTGTTCTTGGTGACAAAAAGTGGATTTGGTTTTCTATTCTAAATAAATGAAGTAAATAAAGATTAAAGCCAGAAACAGTAGATAAAAAACAATTAAATGATAAAGCAGAAAAATACCCTTACTGAAAATGACCTATGCGGAATGTAAGTATAAACGGAATAAAGTGCTATTCGGAAAATCAAACAAGCCTATGCGGAAAAATTGAACTATTCGGAATAATGTGCTCTATGCTGAATGTTTTACTATGCGGAATAAAATATGGCCTATGCGGAAAAATACCTTACTCGGAAAAAGTGGCCCTATGCGGAATATAAATCTCTATGCGGAAAGTATGACTTATGCGGAAAAAACATGCTATTCGGAAAAACTGGCTTATGCGGAAAATTATTCCGAGTAAAGGAAATGGAAACAGTCCTATTCGGAATAACTAATATTCCGAATAAGGGAAGCACAAATTTGTCTATTCGGAAAATCCTGGGTTGAAGAACAGTAGCAGTAACAGAGAAACGTTTTATCAATCTAAACACCAAAATACTCAAAAAGGTTTTACCAAATCAAACACACATCATTTAAATACCAGAAGTAATAAATCCCACCAATAAAAACACTAAATCAACAACTTTTTAAGATCAAACTTGAATCAAATAAAAACTTAAGAACTTGAACTAGAAGATTATGAAGATCAAGATGAATGAAAAGATGGAATTGATTGATTAATGTAAAAAATAACAAGAGTAATGATTAAGAGTTACAAGATTGAAAGAAAAAGATGAAAATCACCAAACACCCTAATGGTGTTTGTGATGAACCGATCCTAAGAACCTGGGAAAAAGAAAAATGAAGCTAACTCCCTAAAATGTGAAGGGAGAAATCTATTTATAGTCCTAGTGGTTGGTTGGTGATTGGGCTTTCTCCCTTTCTTCTTGTCTTCTCGTCTTTTCATAAAAGTTGACGTTTTCGATTCTGATTCGGGATTCGTCGTCGATTAAATTCAACTCGTCTTTAAATCTTCCATCTTTGGTCCTTTTCTTCGATAAATCTTCAAATAGGCCCATTGACTTCAAATCTTTTGCATCTCTTGGACAATAGACTTCGTCTTTAGTCTTTTCCTTGATAAAACCCGTGCAATCCCATGTTTTCTTTAATATTTATCCGGTTATCTCTGAAAACACAATAAACACAAAAACCACGCATAATTCCAAACAAATGATATTAAATACGTGTTTTGGTCTTGTTTTAGCCAGAATTAAGTGGTAAAAGGATGGGTGTTTACACACCTATCAAATCCCCTACACTTAACCATTGCCATGCCCTCATGTAATGCTTAGTGATAAAGCAATTTTACATTTTTCTCATAATCAATCAACCTTGGCCTTATTCTACTAAACAACAATTAAAATACTAAGAGAACTTAAAACTTTAAAATAAACAAAAGGATGGAAATAACTTGTAAAGAAATCAAGGACTTACATCAGGGCTTTGATGTTGCGAAGATTTATCACCCTCAAGTTTCACGTTCCCCAAACTAAGCTTAAAAACGAGATCATTGTTATTATAAGTTAGTAAATCAAACACTTACACACATGGCTTAATTAAATGCTTAAACTCCCTTATTCCTAGTTGTATCTCTTATATTTTATTTTTGTCTTAGAATGATCATGAAGATGCATTTTTGGACTTATTTCGATAGTTTATTAAGGCTGAAAGCAAAGTAGGATGATTTGATCAATAGTTAGCTAAAGGACAAAATCTCTTAAAACTGCTTCTCGGGATATCAAAAAGTTCATATCTTGGCATAACTTGGTTCACGATTTGAGACCTTTCTCGGGCCGATATTTGGCATGTACTTCATACTTCATATCTTCGAGAGACGTTCTTGAGATAATGGTCTTCTCATCATAATAGAGTTTCTTCACTTGGAGACTTTTGAGGGGTACTCCAACTTTGTTGACCACGACTTCATGATTATTTCTTCAATCTCTAATTGGGATTTTGAGATACAACGATCCGCCTCCTTTTCGGACTTGGATCTATTTATCCTCATACCTTGTTAGGGTCTTTTCGGATAGACTTCTCCATGATCTTTATGGGAGTTGATTGCTTTTCGTCGTGAGTCTTGATCCTTCATATTGACTTTAGGAATAATGCTTTTCACATCACTTTGGATCTTCAGCAATAAAATGGAATCCTCATGCCTTGTTAGGGCCTTTTCGGACTCGCCAATCTTCGCGCCCCGCTTCATAAGTTATGCCTTGGCTATGAACTCTTATCATTACCGAGCAACTTTTAAACGATCTTGGGCTAGAAGCTAAGTAACTTTTAAAATCGTACGACCTTACTTATTGCAGATAAATTATTAGCAAGTGATGGAAGAATAGGCAAATAATTACACCAAGTGAGCTTGCGCAAGAATACTGACTTATAATTGACTCTATCATTTCTCGTCCTCCACAATTTAAAATCTCAAATAATGAGACTCGTGGACACTTAGCCTAATAAACCAATTAAGGTCTACATGGTTAAGGATACTAGCTAGAATAAACTTGAATAAGTCTATTCGGGTTGAGTCAAAATAAACGCAACAGGCCTAATATGTCAAAGATTTCTAAACCAGCTACACCACTTTATTAATATTTTTGACTTTATTGCGGGATACATACATATGAAAGCAACGATAAAAATTTAAAAATTACGACTAAATGGCCAAAGTTAATAAAAAATTTGAAAAATGTTGAAAAATAGGATTTTCCGGTTAAATGAAGGCATTTTCATGGAAAAGTCCACTTAAAACTTCGATAGAAGTCCCCCCTACGCTTAAGATAAACATTGTCCTCAATGTTTAAGCATGTGGGAAAAGTCTCCCCTACACTTATGACATTGTGCACGTTGGTTAACTCGAGGTAAGGAAGAGACGACTAAAGTGATCAATTTCAAATGTGATTATGAAGAAAATTGAATCACGATAGTTGGGAGATAGAACCGGATTTCGGATAACACGGGAGCACGGTTCTTTCAAAGATTCCAAGATTGCAGTTATCCCTGTAATCACATCACCATACAAACACAAACGACCAAAATAGGTCCTCCCCTACACTTAGGGGGTTAAAGGGATAGATACTCGGGCTGCCTCCCGAGGAGCGCTTGTTTTTTATAACCGAGTCACGAGCCTGACTCGACCCAAAATTAGTTCATGGGGAACATGGTGAGGGATGGAATCACCTCGTGAGAGGTGTCCTCACCAAAGTACAACTTCACTCGTTGGCCATTCACCTTAAAATTTGGTCCATTAGGTTGAGCGAGCTCGAGAGTACCATATGGAAAAATTTGGGCGATGGTGAATGGGCCGGACCAACGAGATTTAAGCTTGCCCGAAAAGATTTTCAACCGAGAGTTAAAAAGTAAGACTTTGTCTCCAACATGGAACTCTCGGTTTTTGATCTTGGAGTCGTGAATGAGCTTAGTTCGTTCCTTATAGATCAAAGAATTTTCATAAGCCTCATTCCGAAGTTCATTCAGCTCATTGAGTTGGATCTTGCGTAGGTCACCGGCTTTGTTTATATCAAAATTAGCCCACTTCAAGGCCCAATAAGCCTTGTGCTCCAACTCAATGGGGAGGTGGCACGCTTTCCCGTACACAAGACGATAAGGCGTACAGCCGATCGGGGTCTTGTAAGCAGTACGGAAAGCCCACAAAGCATCATCGAGTTTATCAGCCCATGCGGCACGATGCTCTCCCACGGTTCTTTCCAGAATTCGCTTTAGTCCTCGGTTGGATATTTCAGCCTGGCCATTAGTTTGTGGGTGATAGGCTGTGGAAAGACGATGGTTTACACCGTACTTAGCCATGACTCTAGCAAATTGGTCATTGCAGAAATGAGTCCCACGATCACTAATAATGGCACGAGGCACACCGAATCGAGCGAATAGAGCTTTCAAAAAGTTACAAACCACCCTTGCGTCATTAGTAGGTAAAGCTTTGGCTTCAACCCACTTTGAAACGTAGTCAACGGCTACAAGGATGTATTTGTTTCCTTTAGATGAAGGGAATGGCCCCATAAAGTCGATACCCCAAACATCAAAAATTTCACACTCTTGAATGAAATTCTGAGGCATCTCGTCTTTATGTGTGATTTTGCCTTGCTTTTGGCAAACATCACATCGCTTAACCATATTGTGAGCATCACGATATATGGAGGGCCAATAAAATCCCGAATCAAACACTTTTTTAGCGGTGTAGTTGGGACCAAAGTGACCACCGGTGGGTCCTTTGTGGCAAGCATCAAGGATTTCAGACGCTGCCGGTCCATCAACACATCGGCGGATAATCAGGTCGGCACATTGTTTGAATAGGTAAGGGTCGTCCCAAAGTAAGTCTTGATATCGGTGAAGAACTTCTTCTTTTGTTGAGACGTCAACCCTTCCTTGAGAATTCCACCCGCCAAGTAGTTTACAAAGTCCGCAAACCACGGAGTTTCATTCGGATTCGAGTTGATAGACATTAAGGTCTCCAAGGGGAAAGAATCATTGATTTCTTTGTTCGGATGATCCCCTTGGTAAGGATCCTCAAGTCTGCTAAGATGATCCGCGGCTAGGTTTTCTGCTCCTTTTTTATCGCGAATTTCGATTTTAAATTCCTGGAGCAGCAAAACCCAGCGAAGAAGTCTTGGTTTGGAATCTTGCTTTGTCAACAAGTACTTCAGCGCGGAATGATCGGTATACACGATGGTGGTGGAAAGGACAAGATAGGGGCGGAATTTTTCAAAAGCATAGACAACTGCTAAAAGCTCTTTTTCGGTTGTCGTATAATGCAATTGTGCCCCTGTCATTGTCTTGCTAGCGTAATGGATCGGTTGGAAGTGTTTGTTCACTCTTTGTCCAAGGACCGCTCCAATAGCAAAATCACTAGCATCGCACATCAACTCAAAGGGAAGCTCCCAATTAGGGGTAACCAAGACGGGTGCCTTAGTTAGCTTATCCTTAAGCGAGTTGAAGGCTTCAAGGCACTCTTTGGAAAAGATAAAAGGAGTATCTTTTTCCAAGAGGTGGGTCATCGGGCGAGCGATTTGAGAAAAATCTTTGATGAATCGACGATAGAAGCCCGCATGACCCAGGAAACTTCTCACACCCTTCACGGTTGAAGGTGGAGGCAACTTTGCGATAACATCGACTTTAGCACGGTCTACTTCAAGACCGGCTTTCGAGATCTTATGCCCAAGCACGACGCCTTCTTTTACCATAAAATGGCATTTTTCCCAATTTAGAACCAGACGAGTGTCTTCGCACCTCTTTAGCATACGTTCCAAATTGGCAAGGCAAGAAGAGAAAGAATCCCCGAAGACCGAGAAATCATCCATGAAGACTTCCATGGTTTGTTCAACCATGTCATGGAAGATAGCTAACATACACCTTTGGAAAGTCCCGGGCGCATTACATAAGCCAAAAGGCATTCTTTTGTACGCAAATGTGCCATAGGGACAAGTGAATGTCGTCTTCTCTTGATCTTGGGGATCGATGGGTATTTGAAAATAACCCGAGAAACCATCAAGAAAGCAGTAATATTCATTACCCGCTAAGCGTTCAAGCATTTGGTCCATAAAAGGTAGAGGGAAATGATCCTTTCTCGTGGCATCATTGAGTTTGCGGTAGTCTATACAAACTCTCCACCCAGTAACGAGACGAGTGGGAATCAACTCGTTGTGTTCATTGGGAACAACGGTTATTCCGCCCTTCTTGGGCACACAATGGATTGGACTAACCCATGGTGAATCCGAAATAGGGTAAATCATACCCGCATCAAGAAGTTTGAGAACCTCTGTTTTGATGACTTCATGTATTTTTGGATTCACCCTTCGTTGGCTTTGAATCGTGGGCTTAAAGTCGTCCTCCATGAGAATTTTGTGTGTGCAGAAGTGAGGATCAATTCCACGAATATCCGAGATTTTCCACGCAATAGCCTTCTTGTGAGCTTTCAGCACGGTAACGAGGCGAGTCTTCTCTTCATCTTTCAAATCCTTCGCGATAATGACGGGCGACTTCTTGTTGTCGTCAAGGAACACGTACTCGAGATGTGGCGGCAACTCCTTAAGTTCCAAATCCGGAGGATTTTCGACGGGAGGTGTTTTCAAAGTCGTGGCATCGATAGCAATGACCGTGGGAGATGGAGGCGAAGGATTGTCTTCGTTGAGAAGATTGTCAAAGAAATTCATGTCTTCATCCCCATCGATAGGAGAATCATTAGTAGCTAAATTCGCATCTCCCATGGTATCTTCAAGATTGTTCCAAAATAAATCACTATCTCCAAATAGAGACAACGATGAATCAATGGAGGACACGGTCTCAACAGTGGGAAGAGAGGTAGGAATACTTTTGCAAGCATCATTAAAGTGTTCTTCACAAGCCTCATCAAGAACGTCAATACAATTAACGCTCTCATATGAATAAGGCTGTTTAGACAACTTTCCCATGTTGAAGACTACTTTATCGTCACCCACTCTCATGATAAGCTCACCGGCTTCAACATCAATGAGAGTGCGACCGGTCCTAAGGAATGGACGACCAACAATCAGTGGTACACGGGGGTCCATCTCGTAGTCGACGACAACAAAATCAGCAGGGAAAGTGAATTTGTCGACTCCTACAATAACGTCTTCGGCTATCCCCACTGGATAAGCAACCGTACGGTTGGCTAATTCCAAAGTCATTTTGGTGGGGACTAGCTCTGGGAGAGATAATTGCTTCCAAACACTTAGAGGCATGAGATTAATACTGGCACCTAGATCTGCTAGGGCCATGCAATTCTCTACTCCCGGGAAATTGCAAGGGATAAGAAAACGACCCGGATCACCAAGCTTGGTTGGCAATTTCCTTAAGAGCACTGCAGAGCAGTTCTCATTAAGTTGGGTGTTGGAAATATCGAGGAGCTTTTCCTTGTCGCTCAAAAGATCTTTAAACATTTTCGCATATTTGGGCATGTGAGCGAGGGCCTCAACGAAGGAGATATTGAAATTCAGTTGTTTGAACATTTTAAGGAAATTCGAAACCTAAATATCATCCTTGCTCTTTTGCTTCTCTTTCCTCAACCTTGAAGGATAAGGTATATTGGAAGAAGAGTAAGGCTTTAGGGGAATAGGATCACTCACAACCACGGGTGGAGGAGGGGTAGAAGGGAGAGGTGGAGAAATTGGGGAAGGAGAAGGATGAGGAATAGGAGCAGGCGACTCGTTCTCCTTAGTCACAACCACCGGTGGAGGTATAGGAAGCTCGGGTTCCTTGGTACCTTTACCACTTCGAGTAGTGATTGCTTTCATCTCCCCTCTTGGATTCGCAACGGTGTTACTCGGAAGAGTACCCGAAGAAGAGGGTTGACTACTTTGGAAGAAACTAGCCATCATGTTCCTCAGATCATTAGTTTGACTATCCAACGTGTTTCTCATGTCTGCTCTCAAATCGTTTCCTTGCTTGACCAAGTCTGCTTTCAGGTTGAGCACCTCTCTCTGAAGATTTCCCACTATCGCATCGTTAGTCCTCATATAAGTTTCCACTTCTTGGTGAAGAGCGGTGGGTTGGTTGGGAGGAGCATTGTATGCAGGTGGTTGGTAAGCAGGTTGTTGGTAAACTTGGTTGTTTCGTTGAGGTGGTTGTTGCTGCTTGTGAGGTGGGATGTATGGTTGTCGAGGTTGTTGTTGTTGTTGAGGAGGGCGATTAAGGTTTTGTTGTTGGTTTGGGTTGGCAGGAGGGAAACCAGGTGGTGAAAGATAGTTGTTGCTGCGGTAGCTAAGCAAGTTACGGTCACCTTGAGGTCTAGCTTGATAAGAAGGTTGTTGATAGGTGCCATATGCTGCATTCACATTCTCTGCAGGGTAATCTTGGGTGGCGGTACAAGTTGTGTAAGAGTGAGGACCACCGCATATCTCACAAGGTTGGCTGACAGCGTTCACTTGAGCGTTTTTGGCGTTGTTGCTGTTGTTGTTGCTGACGGTGTGTGTGACAAGCGATTCAAGAAGCGTGGTGATTTTGTCAAGTCGCTTGTCGCTGTCATTAGTGCTAGCACTAGCAACATTGGTCCGAACACTCTTGGTTTGCACACGAGATTTATTCTCAATGATGTCCCAAGCAGCATTGGAAGTCTTAGCCAATAGATTACCCCCCGAGGCACTATTCAGTGAATCTTGGTCACTCATGCTTAAACCAT
Source organism: Glebionis coronaria (assembly GCA_025667525.1). Lineage (NCBI taxonomy): Eukaryota > Viridiplantae > Streptophyta > Magnoliopsida > Asterales > Asteraceae > Glebionis > Glebionis coronaria. The sequence continues at coordinate 323,238,296 of CM046880.1, read as the reverse complement.
TGTAAAAAGTATTGATTTGATGTACTTTGGTAAAACCATGTTGTGGGCATTTTCTTAAAAGATCTTTAAAGCGATCCCAAGATTCACTGAATTACTCATCGTACTTTTGTTCAAAATTTATGATCTCATTCCGCAAAGCGGTAGTACGAGAGGGTGGAAAAAAGTAATTGATAAACTTTGCTTCCAAATCCGTCCACGAGAGAATACTCTGTGGCGGTTCCTTAGCAAGCCAATGCCGGGCTTGTCCTTCTAAAGAAAAGGGAAAAAGTTGTAACCTTATAACTTCTTGTGGAACCCCATTGAATTTGACCGTGTTAGTGAGTTGTAGAAATCTCTTGATGTGGTCGTGTGGATCATCAATGGTTCGTCCCAAGAATGGCTGAGCGGAGACCATCTGGATAAAGCCTGATTTTAGCTCGAAATTGTTGGCGGCAATTGGAGGTATGACAATTGGGTCCGTGTTGCCATCTACATGAGCTTGCAGCAATTCAATCATCGGGCGATTATCCGGAAGGGGCTCATTGTTGTTATTGTTCATGTTGTTGAAAGGCGGGTTGTTGTTGTTATTATTGTTTGGAGGTGGTACACCGGCCATGTCTAAGTGATCGAGAGGCTCGGGCTCTTGATAAGACGTGGATCGAGTGCGCATACACCTGCAAAAGAACTAACAAGGCAAAAACAATACAAAAATATTTTTGGTTTTTTATGTTTTTTACTTTTTAGGATTTTTTGAAAAATTTTATATTTTTTTAGGATTTTTGAAATTTTTTATGAAAAAGTAACGTTCACGGGGAACGGATCCCAAAATCCAAGTTCTCACAAAAAACTTTTGATCTTAACGAGAAGAGCCGGCAGCGGCGCCATTTGATACAAGCTTTTTGCTAGGTTCATAATATCTCTCGGAATCCTCTCGAATTGATCTTAGTTAAAAGTGGAATGATTTGTTCTTGGTGACAAAAAGTGGATTTGGTTTTCTATTCTAAATAAATGAAGTAAATAAAGATTAAAGCCAGAAACAGTAGATCAAAAACAATTAAATGATAAAGCAGAAAAATACCCTTACTGAAAATGACCTATGCGGAATGTAAGTCTAAACGGAATAAAGTGCTATTCGGAAAATCAAACAAGCCTATGCGGAAAAATTGAACTATTCGGAATAATGTGCTCTATGCTGAATGTTTTACTATGCGGAATAAAATATGGCCTATGCGGAAAAATACCTTACTCGGAAAAAGTGGCCCTATGCGGAATATAAATCTCTATGCGGAAAGTATGACTTATGCGGAAAAAACATGCTATTCGGAAAAACTGGCTTATGCGGAAAATTATTCCGAGTAAAGGAAATGGAAACAGTCCTATTCGGAATAACTAATATTCCGAATAAGGGAAGCACAAATTTGTCTATTCGGAAAATCCTGGGTTGAAGAACAGTAGCAGTAACAGAGAAACGTTTTATCAATCTAAACACCAAAATACTCAAAAAGGTTTTACCAAATCAAACACACATCATTTAAATACCAGAAGTAATAAATCCCACCAATAAAAACACTAAATCAACAACTTTTTAAGATCAAACTTGAATCAAATAAAAACTTAAGAACTTGAACTAGAAGATTATGAAGATCAAGATGAATGAAAAGATGGAATTGATTGATTAATGTAAAAAATAACAAGAGTAATGATTAAGAGTTACAAGATTGAAAGAAAAAGATGAAAATCACCAAACACCCTAATGGTGTTTGTGATGAACCGATCCTAAGAACCTGGAAAAAAGAAAAATGAAGCTAACTCCCTAAAATGTGAAGGGAGAAATCTATTTATAGTCCTAGTGGTTGGTTGGTGATTGGGCTTTCTCCCTTTCTTCTTGTCTTCTCGTCTTTTCAGAAAAGTTGACGTTTTCGATTCTGATTCGGGATTCGTCGTCGATTAAATTCAACTCGTCTTTAAATCTTCCATCTTTGGTCCTTTTCTTCGATAAATCTTCAAATAGGCCCATTGACTTCAAATCTTTTGCATCTCTTGGACAATAGACTTCGTCTTTAGTCTTTTTCCTTGATAAAACCCGTGCAATCCCATGTTTTCTTTAATATTTATCCGGTTATCTCTGAAAACACAATAAACACAAAAACCACGCATAATTCCAAACAAATGATATTAAATACGTGTTTTGGTCTTGTTTTAGCCAGAATTAAGTGGTAAAAGGATGGGTGTTTACATACCTATCAGCTACATAGATTGGCCGGGAGGAATCACCTGCCCTCCGGAGCCACTTGGATATTTATTCAACTCCTGATTTTGGTTGGGGAACATTGACTACATGTATCGAGTGGAGGGATCTAAGTTCCACTCTGAGCCACTTAACCTTTTATTCCCCTTCCATAGACATCGACCATATTTATCGATTTCGGAGGTCGCGAGCCTTCCGTCGAGGTCGCTTGTACTTTGCCTATTTTGTTAGATATCGATCACGTTAGGATCGCTTTTTGTGTATCTACGAACATGGGTTATTCAGAACCATTCATGTGTTCGTTCTTTTAAAAAGGGTGGTTATAAATATTGGCCACACGTTCCTACCGCAGGTGATTGGCCTTTCGGAGGGGGCCATTTTTTTCTTATGTTTACACTCCTTTGCCATATATAGGGAAAATTGCTACTCCTCAGCCGGGAGATAGCTTTAATTAACTTCATCATTAAAGTGTTACAATGACAAGATAAGTTTAAATGATAGGCTAGATGTGGCATTCCCTTAGGTTAATTGCGTGCCAGGTGCGTGGTACTGCCTTGCCATTCACTTTTTCCAATTTATATGAGCCACATATAGGCCTCTGTCACCTTGTAAGGACCTTCCCATGTTGGACTCAACTTTCCCGGGTTTTCCACGCGACTGGCCTTGTTCCTTCTGTAGATGTAGCTCCCCACCTTGAAATATTTGGCCCTGACCCGCTTGTTGTAATACTGCTCCATCTTTTTCTTGTATTTGACCTCCCGGATGGCTGCGGCCTCCCTTGTTTCTTGCAACAAGTCTAGGTTGAGTCTGAGCTCTTCATCATTGGCCTCTACATCCTTGATCATTAGCGTCCTATGGGTTGGCATTCCTATCTCCGCAGGGATCACGGCCTCACTTCCATATGTTAGGCTAAATGGCGTCTCTCCATTGTTTGTCTTTAATGAGGTTCTATGTGCCCAGAGCACATTTGGAAGTTCGTCTGCCCACCCAGTTTGATCACGGCCTAGCCTTGTCTTTAGCCCTTCCATTAATTACTTGTTTGCCCTTTCCACGAGGCCATTGGCCTGTGGGTGTGCCACTGCCGTGTTTATTTGCTTAATGTTGAGTTTTTTGCACCATGTCTTGAATGGGTCGTTCACAAAGTTAGTCTCATTGTCAGTCACTATCACATGAGGTAGGCCAAATCTACAGACAATGTTATCCCACACAAATTTTATCACGTCCTTGCCTTTTACGTTGGCCAAGGGCTTTGCTTCCAACCACTTAGTGAAATAATCAATTGCCACAATGATGTATCTGACCTTACCCGGTGCCGCGGGGATTGGTCCCAACACGTCCATGACCCATTGGAAGAACGGCCATGGGGCAATGATTGACATCATTAGTGTCTTGGGCATTTTGGGTACTGGTGAGTGGATCTGGCATGCATCACATTTTTTTGTTTCCTCCCTCACGTCACGATGCATCGTAGGCCAATAGTATCCCTGCCTTAGTGCCTTGGCTACCACTGATCTTGTCTTCAGATGCATGCCGCAAGCTCCTCGGTGTATCTCACGGATCACATAGTTGGCTTGGAGTGGTCCTACGCATCGTAACATCGGCATCAAGTAAGATTTCTTGAAGACTACACCTCCTTTCATCACATACTGGCTGGTCTTCATCCGAAGGGCACGTGCTTCATTATGGTCCTGCGGTCATATCCCTTGCTCCAAGCACCTTATGATGGGTGTCATCCAGTTATCTTCCTCCTCTTCCACAATGGCATTTACCTCTTCCTTATCTGTTGAGGGCTTGTCTAGCACCTCCACCAATACTTCCTTCGTCAAATGATTAAATGCCACTGAGGCCAACTTGCTTAACACGTCAGCCTTTTGGTTCTTACTTCTCAGGATGTTCATGATTTTGAAGCCCTTGAACCGTGCTACTTGCTCTTTTGCCTTACTCAAATATTTGATCATGCTATCATTGGCGGCCACGAAGTCCCCATTGATTTGATTGGCCACCAACTTCGAGTCCACCTTCACCGCCAAATGCTCTACCCCCATCTCTTCTGCTATTCTTAGGCCAGCTAGCAAGGCCTCATATTCTGACTCATTGTTTATGCTGTCAAAATTCAACCTCAAAGCATATGTGTACTCCATGCCGTTGGGGCTAATCAATACTAAACCTGCGCTTGAGCCTTTCGGGTTGGATGCACCGTCCGTATATATCACCCATTCTTCTTCTTTATCGACCTTTTCTTCCTCAGAAACGTGTCTCTCAAGGTCCTTTGAAGTGTCTGTTCCTACTGGCACTTCATTCAAAAAATTCGCTAACACTTGACCCTTTATGGCGCTTATTGGTTCATAGGCAATGTCGTATGTCCCCAACTCTATGGCATACTTTGCAAGCTTGCATGATGCTTCGGCCTTGTTCGGGATTTGCCTTATGGGTTGATCTGTGATGACCTTGATTGGGTGTCCTTCGAAGTACCGCCTTAGCCTCCTTGATGTGCTTAGGAGGGTCAGGGCCAACTTCTCCAAAGGAGCATAGTTTCTTTCTACTTCATGTAGCGTTCGGCTGACATAGCGGACTGGCCGTTGGATCCCATTTCTTTCTGCTAACAATACTGCGCTGATTGCTCCTTTTGCTGCTGCTAGATATAAGGAGAGTGTTTCTTTGGGTCCGGGTGTGGTGAGTGATGGCAGCTCTATCACCATTCTTTTCATTTGTTGGAAAGCCTCCTCTGCTTCCTCCGTCCATCTGTACTCTTCTTTGTTGGCCTTAGTTATATTTTTCAAAGTATCAAAGAAAGGTAATGACCTTTCGGCAGATTTTGAGAGGAAACGGTTGAGCGCGGCCAACTTCCTGGCTAAGCTTTGCATTTCGTTCCATGTTTTGGGTGATTGCATATCTGCGACATCCTTGATCTTGGCTGGGTTGGATCTTATCCCTTCCGACGTCACCATATACCCTAAAAACTTTCCCTCCTCAACTCCAAAAGAGCATTTTTTGGGCTAAGCTTCATGTTTATCTTTCGTAAGTTGTCAAACGTTTCGGCTATGTCTGCTAGCATTTCTTTTTCAGTCTTGCTTTTTATGACCATGTCGTCCACATACGCCTCCAGGTTTCGTCCAATCTGTGACTCGAACGCTGTGTCCACTAACCGTTGGTACGTGGCTCCTGCGTTTTTAGGCCGAAAGGCGTTTTGGTGTAGCAATACGTCCCCTGGTCGGTGTAGAAGGTTGTCTTTTCTTCGTCCTCTTAGGACATTTGCACTTGGTGGTAGCCCTTGTAGGCGTCTAAAAAGCTTTTGTACTTGTAACCCATAACAGCTTCTATTTTGGCATCAATCTCTGGCAAAGGATAATAGTCCTTTGGACATGCGGAATTCAAGTTTTTGAAATCTATGCACATCCTCCATGCTCCATCTACTTTTTTGACCAACACCGTGTTGGATATCCACGTAGGATACCTAACTGGCCTCACGATCCCTGCTTTTACCCATTCTTCCACTTCCTTGGCCACAACTTCGCTTTTTTCGGCGGATAGTACCCTCCATTTTTGGCTCACCGGTGTTACCGAGGGATTCACATTGAGCTTGTGTTGGGCGATCCTTCTTGGCACTCCGGTCATGTCTTGCGGCTCCCATGCGAAGACATCTAAGTTGTTCTTTAGCAATTGTTTTAACTGTTCTGAACCTTCTTTTGACAAGTTTCCCCCAATCGTGACCAGTTGGTCGGGGAAGGCCAGGTTGATCATTACCTCCTCTGTTAGGTTGACGGCTTGGTGATCTCCCTTCTCTGGCTCTTCTTTTACCATATTCCTCTTTCCTATCTCTCTGCATTCATTAAATAATTGAAGATGATGTAACGAGAGTTACAATACCTCGCGGTGTTGGGAATTTCATCATGGCATGGATGGTAGATGGGATGGCCCTCAGCCTCCTTATCCCTGGTCTTCCTAGGATGATATTGTATGGGGAGGGGGCGGGTATGACGGTGAATCTCATCATGGCCCTTCGGAACAACCCTCCGTCCCCGAAGCACACCTCCAGCTCTATCTTTCCCAACGGCTTCACACTTTCCCCCGAGAATCCCGACACCGTGTTGTGCGTCTTGGTCATCCTACCTTGTATGCTTGGGTGAAGGCTGTTAAAACAGTGCTCATACATTATTTCCACAGACGCACCACCGTCCACATGTACCCTGCTTGCCAAGTACCCTTCGACCTCTGCCTCTATCACAATTGCCTCTTCTGACAAACCCTCGTCTGGGCATGGTGGGAACGTTATCGGGACGTTCATCCAGTCTTCGTTCACCCACCTCGACTTCCTCTTCCGATTATCACTATGTCCCGACACCATATTGATCACTTTAGCCTTTTGGGGGTGGCCCTTATGACCGCCCTTTCCATTCTGCCTCACGTCTTTAATCAAGTGGTTGAGCTTTCCAGACTCCAAGGCGGCCTCCAACTGTCTCCTCAGCTGAAAGCAGTCATTCGTATAGTGTCCTTTCGCACAATGATACTCACAATATCTGTCCATGTTCTCCTTTTCTGGTGTTCCCACCAAGTGAGGTGGAGCCGGAAGGTTTAGTTGGTGTTCTGCTGCCAAAATTTCCTTCGGTGAGCTGGACAAGTCTTCTAGGGTGAATATTTTATTCACCTCTTGTGGGCGCTGCGGATGACGGTAAGGCAAGGTATAGGGTTGGGTATAAGGGGTTCTGTTTTGATAGGCCCCTCGGCCTCCCCCTCTTCTTCCTCCAAAACCCTTTTTCTGGGAACGGTCATACCTCTGGCCTCCCGTCGGTGAACTGTCCCCCCCGGATATACTCTCATCTAGGCAGCTCGGCATCCCTAAATGTTGTTTCAGCACGAACAAAGTCGTCCACATGCTTCAGCATCTCATCCACCGTCTTGGGTATGCTTTCAGCAAACCGCTTGGCCAAACCAGGACTTTTGTGTGAACCCATAAATGAGAAGATCCTCATGAGGTCAGGCACATTAGGAATGGAATTGGATTCGCTTAGCCACCTTTCTTTGAACATTGGTAGGCTCTCGTTGGCCTTTCAGATGATCTTCGTGATCTCAGTGGGGTCCTTCGCACACGCCTTCAGCATTCCAAACCGTGTGAGGAACTTGGCCTCTAAATCATCCCAATCATCTATGCTTCCTGACGGCAACTCGTCAAACCAAGCTCTGGCCTTGTCATCTAGCGTTTGTTGAAACATTCGGCACCATACGGGCATGGGCCATTCCACCTGGTTCCCCATCCCTTTAAAATGGTTGATATGATCAGCCGGATCTCCCGTCCCCGCGTAAATCCTAACGTTGGATGGCATCCTATGGCTAGGAGCTGAGCATTCAATGATCCTTCGGCTAAGGGGGCATTTGGCCAATGATTTGAAAGGTTTTCCTAAATCATCATCTGCCACCTTCTTCCCCTTGCTTTTCTCTCCATCGCCTTGGCTTTCCTTCTTCTTTCCCTTATCTCCCGAATGTTCTTCCCCTTCGTCAAAACTAATTAGCCTTGGCTTGATGTAGTCTCGGTTGCTTTTGTCCTTTATCAATTCTTTTAGGGCCGATAGGTGACTCTCAATGATTTCTTCATTCGTGAGGTTGTTGTGGTTGTCATCATGAATTTCGATTTCAGGTGATGTTGGGGCAGGACCCGCCATTCTTTAGCTACTAGGTAGATCGAATTTAGGGTCCCACGGATGGCGCCAGTTTGTAGATGCAAAAGTCCGCTGGGCCACTAAGTGGGCCGAGAATGCCTCTGGGCCGTCTGGGTCTTCCTCTCCACAAGCCTATAAGAAAGTAGTACACGTTAGCTCGCCTCGGGTGGGAGGCCCGAGACCAACTCCGTTGTGAGAGTAAGAATCTGATTGAGCCGGATGGCCAATAATATGTAGAGCCGAATGGCCAATGTAGTGTGTGTAATAATTGTCTGTGTCAGAATATGCGACTTACATTGAATGGGGGGTATTTATAGTGTTGAGAACACTATAGCGGACTGTAGCTCCTTGGAGGTAGCACTCCTTGAGCCTTGTGACCTGACAGGCCAAGCCTTGGTCCAGCAGACTATGCGAGGCCTCTGGGGTAAAAGGATGCACCGTTTGTTCCCGAGGGAATCTGTCCTGCTTTTGAGGTGTGTAGGCGGATGAGCCTTATATCCGAGCGCCAGGCGAGTATCCACTGGACAATATGGTGTGTCGTTCCTTCCCAATGCATTGACACCACATTCGAGGATTCCCTCTAGGCTTTCGCTTGGTAGGTGGGCCGGTCTGCCAGGCCGTACGGCCAATCTTGTTTCTAGAAGATGGCTGGCACGTGAATATGGCCGAGTGACTATATACGCGAACAATTGTTCTTCTCTTCCTTTCTTTTCTCTTCTCTAATTTTTGCTTCTTTTCTTTTTATTCTAATAACTAGTTTTAATGCCCGTGCACGCACGGGTCTTGAAAATAACGGATAAATTAAATAGTTTTGTTATTACGATTTTATGTATATTATATTTTTCGAATTTATACTCTTTTTACTTTCGGTATTTTTATTTTAAATAGTTTTATCTTAATTATTAATAAACAAATCATTTACATCAACCTTACACGTACATGATTTACAAATTTTTGATTTTGTAATGTTTAATATTATTTTATAAAACAATATTAAATTTTTAATACTAAAATAGTAAAAGATCCTCATGGACCCACGAGTTTTAAATTATTTTTCATTCTGTGATAGAAAGTACTAATTGACATTTTGTATAAATATTTGTTCCACAAAGGATTTGACTTTGTCATTTTCTAGACATTGTGTGTTAAGTCACACATAACGACCTGAAAAAATATATGTTGTTGTAATATGTAGAATCCTCTTTATTTATTTTTATCTCACACTGATATCTCAGGTTCGCATTCATTTTAATATTCATATTCATGTTATTAATAATTTACGTAAATTGCATTGCTTGACTTTGTTAAGTGTCAAAATAGAAATATAAATTAATTTGTGTTTTTATTTGAATATTTATAATCATGTGATTTGTTAATTTTTTAATATATATATATGTTGTATTTTTAAAATATAAATTCTATAAGGTATAAAGTTTAAGGAGATATTTTGTTTATTTTATAAAGATACTAAAAATATGGAAACTTATAAGTTTATATTCCATCCAATTTATTTAAAATTTAACCATTAAAGTTTTATTAATCTCCTCCTCTTTTTTAAAGTTTTTATTTTCATAAATTTGACACATATATCTTTGTGTGTTTTCATCAAAATCTTCCATCAAAATTTTTAATTTTGACTAAATTGAATTCAATTTTGATTTTTTCCACCAATCACATCACTCGATTTTGCTTATGTGTCAAAATCAAACTATTTGATTGGTTTAATTATTTTTTCTACAACCTACACTTTTAACTAAAATTTTCAAATAATCTAATTCTTTTATTATATAAAAGATAACTTGAGAACATAACGTAAGATTGTAATTTAGAATTCATATATATCATTATACAATACAAACCACAATAATTCCAGTTCCATATATAAAGCTCCATCTCACGTGTTATTTGTTGAACAATGTATAGTACTAAAATACAAGTGTAGGAAGTAAATTTAAGAAGTCACGAGTGCGGCTTTGTGCTTGAGGATCTTCTTCTCTAGCTCGTCCTTGTCGGCACCAACAATCCTTTCGACCTCTTTTCCTTGTTTTAGCAATACAAGGGTCGGCATTGCCTCTATACCAAATTGTTGAGCAACGTCCTACAAAATGAGTATGTCAATTAGGTTAGATTATCGACTACACATCTTTTGTAACCTTGTTCAATAGTTCACAAACATTTTATATATTTTATACATTGAAATATTGAATATATTCAAGTTATGTTGCAAATATACTGTTTGGTAAATGAACTTAAATAGAGGGAAAGTTTGGTTGAGATGGTTCGAACTTAACATTTATCCTGCAGGAGTGTAGGTTAAGGGTTCGACACCATCCCACCCACTTTGGCCTTCTTAGGGGTTCTCCGGTATAACGAGAACCTGATAAAATTTTGTCTCGTAGTGACTCGAACTCGCTTACACATGACCTAAACATACCATAAGATTTCAAACAATATAATCAGAAATACATACCCGTAACTCGTCAACGTCGATCTTGACAAAGACAACATCTTGATACTTGTTAGCAAGTGATATGATAAAAGGCTCTAACATCCTGCATGGGCCACACCAAGATGCAGAAAAATCGACCACCATTAGTCTAGCAGATTGTTTAGACTCATTGAAATGACTTTGCCAGTCATCAGCTGAATGGAATTGGGTGACTCGTGAATTCTCATCGTCTATAGGAGGTGCTGCAGGGCGTTTCTTCGACATATATGATCCCATCGTTGTCGTTCAAGTTATTATGCGCGTGCACACACACTTGGAGATTGTATATAAAGGGAATCGAGCTTCCATGCTTTTAACCTTTTCTAGTGGACAAAATTCGTCTTCATCAAGAAACGAATATATATTATAAATGACTTACTTTTGTTGGAATCTCATTCTAATTCTATCAATAATGCAATATAGATTCCTTCATTTGAAGATAATCAGGATTCCCCTTCTAGACTTTGTGACATGACATCCGGTATGAGATACAACAAAGACAAGCCAATAACTATGATAAAATAGATCGCAAGCTAGATGGTCGATTTTCCTTACTTTGGCTACATCTATCTGTTTCATACTCATATATTATGAGGCAACCAACAACGACGAGTTTTAGGATACTCGAAACGTCTCAATGAAATGACAAACGACTTATCTTCACGAGCACAGGATGTACATTTAAAGCTTCATCTTGAGCCAATTATAAATACATCCCAAATAATGAATTTCTTAAAGGGCATTATCATCAGCATCTTCCATAATATTTGGATTCATTTATATTAGTGAATGATTATTATGTATTGGGCTTTAGTTATTTTGTAAGCCTAGCCCACCTTCAAACGTATATATTATAAACATTGGTTTAATGAAAAGACAAGCAAATTACAAAATCAACATGATATCAAAGTATCATGTCTAGATCTAGTGCAGAGACTGAATATTGGGGTGTTGCTAAACGTCAACACGCCATATCTAGATATAATGCAGAGACTGAATATCGGGGTGTTGCTAATGCTGTAGCTGAGACTGCTTTGATTCGGAATCTACTTCGGGAACTTCATACCCCTTTATTTTCTTTTCTGCTACACTTGTGTATTGTGACAACGTTAGTGCCATTTACTTATCATCTAACCCTGTGCAATATCAGCGAACGAAGCATATAGAGATAGATATTCATTTCGTTCGTGACATGGTTACTAAGGGTCAGGTTCGTGTTCTTCATGTGCCATCACGCTATCAATATGCTGACATCTTCACTAAAGGGTTGCCTTCGGCTTTGTTTGAGGAATTTCGTACCAGTTTGAGTGTTCGTTCTTCTCCCGCTCAAACTGCGGGGAGTATTAGTGGATGATTATTATGTATTAGGCTTTAGTTATTTTGTAAGCCTAGCCCACCTTGAAACTTATCTATACTACTTATAAAAGAAATTTGTATCTCTCTCTTATTAATTATTTAAGTAATACATGTTTTTATACATATTGTACAAGCTAATTAATAATACATATTTGCATGCATGTTGTACAACTTAATATAGGACGTCGGTTATGAAACTTAAATTAAATTTTGTCATTATAATCATCTTGACTATTAATTTAATAAAAAACATGTTCAAAAATAAATAAACTTTATACCTTTTAAGTCCAAAACTTGATATAAATTAGTTTGCGATAAAGTTATTCTCTATAATTTTCGTCATGCGCAAAGTCGTTAACACAAAAAGTATGTAACTGAAAAATAAAGCTCGTAAAAAATATGATTAGTGGGTACTCGCCGCTGAATTGCGCGGGTACCCTGCTATATATTATAAACATTGGTTTAATGAAAAGAGAAGCAAATTACAAAATCAACAATTTAATCGCAAATTCATATCATAGAATGGAATGGTTTTATGTTAGTGAATCATTGGTACTCTTTTTTGCAAATCATATTGTTATATTCCAACAATATTTAGGTTCATTTCATCACAAATTCGTAACTACGAAGACCTAAATCAAGCTAAACATAAATTATACCTTGCTTGCTCAAACTTAGGTTAATTGCAACCAAAAGAAAGAAAAAATGAGTATTTACGCTACGATTGATATACTACCCAGTACCCAACTCTATTTTTTGGCATTTTCATATCAAACATAATGCGGCACAAACGAGAAGCTCCATGAAAGAAGTATGGACACACAACACCTCTCTGAAGCTGCCTTTAATTCCGTTTTCCCATTACTTTTATTTCGATTACGGAAAGATTATATTGGTATCTAGTAATGCATATATGTACCTCTATGAACTGGGTTCATACTTTAAAAACTTTTTGTACTGTAAAAAGTACATACATTTCTGTTACATTTCTCACGCTATTTACATATTTTGGTTAAAACCTAGCTTCATAATCTCATATATATAAACATGAATTGTAGTATGTCTAATAAATTAGTGGGACGTTTTCATTTGAAAAAACGTTTAATATATATAAGAGCATGACAAGGCCCAACAAGCAAAAAATTGGCCTTTATGACCGAAAGTAACAGGTCCATGGAAAATATATCAATCAAGGCCCACTTTTATTAACAGCTTTGCATTTAAAATGCAGAAACAGTTGAACAAACATTTAAAACATGTAACTTGAAGCCATGTAATAAAATTAAATTGTATTTAATAAAATTAATGTGATGACTTTAGATAGTCTTTAACTATTTTGTCATCTATGGAAGACTTCACTGTCGAGTAATTGATTGCAAATTTTAGCAACTATTATACTTATTGTCAACTAACAAATTGCTTTGTTTGTTCAAAAAAAAAATTGCTTTGTAACTTATAGGGGTCAAGCTCAAATTTTATAAATTTGATAAAATAATTATAAGCTTGAACTTAGTTTAATAATTTGTCAAATTTTAGTAATTCAGTTTAGAGCTTCAATTGATAAGGTTTGATTAAAATTTGAGTTTGACTTACAAAGCTTGAATGCGTATAAAATTATTTTTTTTAATAATAAAACTTATTAATAAAAACATATGTATAAAGTAAAACAAACAAAAAATATAACTCAATAACTAAATTCGATTCATCTAGCATTAATAAAACCAAAAATAATAATCTTGGTTTCAAAATATATTTTGTGATCAAATGCGATTAAAGACCTAAAAGCCACTGCGTGATGTGATTGCAAAGCGACACTTTCATATTAAAAAAAGTACAAAAAATGTTTGTACATATTATATTTTACCAAGTACCAAATAAATGTAATAAATTTATAAAATAAAAAAATTATTTAAAATATGATAAAATAAATTATAAATTTAATCAAAGTTAAATCATAATAGAATATATTATTTATTTATAAAATAAGCCTTTATAATTAAATTAATACTCAAATTAAACATAAGTTATTTATATTAATTCATTACAAAAACATATTTTAATAAATCTTAAAACAGTTTGATAAAAACTTAAGCCGAATTATCAAAAGTTTAAAGTTGAGCTTAAGCTTAATATATGTTTTAAGCTATTTTTTAAACTTGAGCTTGATAAAAGTTTGAATTGATTGCAATCTAGTAACCTATGTGTAAAGATGCAAAGCTGCTTCGTTGTTCATGAAGTTAAAAGACTCGTACAAATTATCATCAAATAATTGTAGCAACATCTAACAAGACCTTTATACCTCAACAATAAGTCATGTATCCAACTTCTTCCATATCTAACTTTCGTATTGAAAATGATGTCATGTAAAGTAAACGATTATTGTTCACTAAGATATGAAATGTTTTATTAGTTTGTCCAAGAAGTTACAATTAACCTCGGTTTAGCTGATTTATGAGAAAAATGTTTCATACAACAATTTTGTCAGTCTGAAGCTTAATAAACGTGTAATAACTGAATTTATCAATCTAAAACTAAAATTTAAATTTGATTATCTCACATAAGAATGATAGAAACAAAATAATTTTGAGCTAAATAACTAAAGGAAAATGTTTGCACTTTGGTAAAACTTTTTTCCTAAACTTGGTGATTAGTTTTAAAAAGTAATAAAAATCACTCTATTTAAATTTTGAAGTATTTGCAAGGGAAAGAATCTTGTTAAAGAATAATTTAAACGAGAATGATTCTAAGTTTACAAAAGTGTACATTTACTTTGAGTAATATTCTCCAAAGGTTTACCTCAGTATTGTTTAGCATAAAGAACATTATATCTTTAATAAAAGCAGAATCTCGGTTCCCTATGAACAATTCCCTCCTCACACCAAAATTTTATTAGTTACCTCACACACACACCCTCTTCTCACAACAATTGACCATGGCCGTTGATTCTCTTCTATCCCAACCGTCTATTCATCCTTTGTTCCTGTATCAATTCGTTTTATTTGTAGCCACAGATCTTCGTGTTACTCATCTCCTCACTCTCTCGAACTTTCTTTCATCTCTCTCTAAATACAAATTTGGCTTCTTCTTTTTTTATTGGATCATAATTAAATCTCTGAAAAAGCTTTGGATCTCTCTAAGAAAGTAAAAAATACAGTGGCTGCTTTTACAGCTACATCAAGGAGTTTTCATGTTCAAGAATCTAAAAAATATATATGGTTGTCAGGTAATATCAAAGCTATTTTTTGGTTAAATTAAATTCGATGTTTCTTAAATCTTGATTTTTAAAGTGATGCTTGCGAATTTTTTGTGGGTTTTTGATTTCTGGTACAATTCATTATCTGCCTAAGTCAGAATATGTATAAAAATTAAGATTGGTAAGTTTATGTTTAATTTGTAGTTGAACATATTAGGGTTGTGAATTTATGTAATTTAACTCGCTGAGTTTATGCAAATTCCATTGGGTAGTTGAACATGTTTAATTTGTTTAGCAATTACGCTGGACTCGAATGTAGTTGAAAAATAAACCGTATGATAGTATGGAATATGACACGTGGTTTCGCGAGTTCTTACGAGTGGATTGGTGTTTTCCCTGTGCCTAGGTCACCTCGAATAAAATGAGATCGCAGCCGTGGCAAGGCAAACAATTAGGTTTGCATCCCGGGTTAAAGTTGAGATTCGGTGGTTCCAGTGTTCGCTAGAATTAAGTAATCTCCTTTTCATGGGTTTGATACACAAAAAGAAACCAGCGATGGGATCTGTTTGTTTGGATCACGTTGGTAAGTGAAGCTAGCTCGGCAAGGCCATGACTGGATGGCATAGCATGTATAGTCGCTATGCAACCGCCTTCATCCATACTTTTTCATTATTGTTGTTTGGATTTTTGCCTGCTGATGTAGTTACATAGTTTACTAATCTTAAGCCTCTGTTTGGCCTTATGATAATCAGGGTTTCTATGGGTTATATTAAACAGTATTGATAACCCTGTTGGTTGTATATGGATTTTTATATGTCCATTGGTCTGATGAACTCATATAGTGATAAACACGGGTGTACCACAATTCATGGCCGTGCTTGCTAATACTTCCACCTACCGATCATTGCATTCGCCGTTTGTTTCGTTGTCGATGTACAACGCGTGCAACGAAACTGGCTGCGCGTGACATTGGTCATATAGATTCTATGCGATGATGCGATGAGGTGAGTTTTTTGTGGGCATGTGCAATTGCCCAGGCTGTGATGACTTTGACCAGCCCAGGTTAAACCCGAGATCGCACGGATCTTGGCGGGGCAACCTCTTGAGGGTGCAGCCATGCCGTAGGTTTTCGGTTTTCCCTGAAGGTGTCCTATCTGGCCCTACCATCTGTGATTAGCTGGACCAGCCCAAGGTAAACCAAAGATCGTACGGATCTTGGCGGGACAACCTTCTGAGGCTGCAGCCATGCCGGGTGTGTCAGGTTTTCCCTTAAGGGTGTCATATCTGAGCCTAGAGTATATTTTCCCCATTTTTGGGTATATGCCATGGTAAGCACATGGGTATATGTGGTTCGCACATTGTTATTGCCACTTACCGGCTAAAGGGCTTTGATGCCTCCTATCTCTTTCGTTGTCGCCGTCTATATCATGCAGCGATAGGCATGGGTGCGCGACAATGCCGCGTTGGTTTTTACGGTGCTCCTTTCTTATTAATGTGTATAAATAGTGCCTTATGATATCGGAGGCTACACCTTTTATGGTAGTTTGCGACTGATGATTGTGGAATTACGGTTATCAACTACAAATGGTTGTTTGGTTCTGCCAATTATTATAATTGGTGTTGTTGGGTATTTGGTAGTCATTGATAGAAACGAATCTGGCCAGACAACATTCGAGTGTGCAATTATTCAGGCTGTGATGACGTTGAACAACCTAGGTTAGACTCGGGAATGCACGTATCTTGGCGGGGCAACCTCTCGAGGTTATAACCATGGCGTGTGTGTCCGATTTTACCTGCACGGTGTCCTGTCATAGCCATGGCGTGTGTGTCACCTATGTATGATACATTAACACAACGACAATACAGGATCAGTCCATGTTGAAACTGAAGGTGAAAACTGGCTTTTGTATTCATGTTAAAGCTGATGCAGGTGCATCCAATACCTACCCTCACCAAGCTGGTACTATCCGTAAGGGTGGTCACATTGTTATCAAAGGGCGTGCTTGCAAGGTATCTTTTTTTCCTTCTTTTACTTTTAGATCTACTAATTTTCCTTCAATTTTATGTTATTTTTCTTTCGCCTTATATGTGAGCTTATCAGCTTATTTCATTTCGATTTGTGTTTCATAAGTTGTATCTTTCTAGCTTATTTCATACTTATAGGCTTATACCAGTTTCAAAATAAGTTGGAAAACCGAGGCGTATAAAACATAATCTAAAATCAAGCAGGCTCATAGGGGGTGTTAGTTTTAGCTTATGAATCCTAAGCTGTGATAACCCGTAAAGTAATCAATGTTGAGTTTTCTGATGAGTAAATCTCACCGTTAAATCGAAAAATACAGGTAGCGCTGATAGTTTTCTTACCAAAAAAGGTATCAAATTATTTATACAAAGCTCATTCTTATTTCTTTCAATTAATTTGAATATGGCGTTGTTTTTGTGAAAGAATTTGGTTTCACACAACGTGTTCGAAGAAATTTTGCAGTGATAGTTTTGTTCTTTTTTTGTTTGTAGATGCCACAGAAACGTGTTCTTTGTTTTTTAAAGGCAATGATGGCTTTCTCGGTATGGAGGACCGGATGTGAAGCGTTCTGCGTCTTGGCGTGGCAACTTGCTAAAGTTGCAGCCATGGCAGACACGCAATGTTTCTCCGATGATCTACCTTTCTGAGCCAACTCATGTGTCTTAAACTGATCAGGCAGGCCTTTCAACATTCAGCATGTGACTTCCAGTACAATCAAATGTCCCATTTTGAATGCTTATTGAAAGGTTGCTTTTTAGGAGCTAATTAGTAAAGCGTTTTAAACTTTATTCAATGTACTTATGGACTTTTGTTATGACAAGGTAAGTGAAATTACTAAGATAACCAACGAATGGAGAATATTCTTCCTAGATTTTAAGGCAAATAAAGCAATATTGGGAAGAACTCACTGTGATAACCAACGAATGGGAAAAAAAACAGAATGCTTACGGTGCTGAGACGGACACATTTTTGGGCTATGATGAACTTGAATGGG
Organism: Glebionis coronaria; assembly: GCA_025667525.1. Classification (NCBI taxonomy): domain Eukaryota; kingdom Viridiplantae; phylum Streptophyta; class Magnoliopsida; order Asterales; family Asteraceae; genus Glebionis; species Glebionis coronaria. Next base: position 323,220,361 of record CM046880.1, on the reverse strand, counting down.
TCATGTTAGAGTTGCGAACGGCTGTACAGTGACATGGCACCCTGTAAGGGCTGCAACCATAGCGAGCGCATACTGTTTTCCCTTAATGAACCCCCATCTGAGCCTTAAAAACACTCGCGAGCTATTAAAATTGCAAAGATTTTGTTGTAGAAAACAAGAATGTTAAAAAATGGATTGCTGCATATTCTCAAGTTCTAATCATGAATAGAGAACGCATTCAACTGTTAAGGTACGTGCTTTGTTTGGTGAGTTCTTAATTGTCGTTCTATTCACAAGTATACTAATACATGTTTAAGCTCTTTTTTTAATGCGCACAACGTCATAAATAAGTTTAATTCTAAAATTATAGTATTACTTTCAATAGTGTCTTCGCGTTAACTTAGACAGGTTTTAGAGGTACCTAAAACCAACCCGCTTTTAAAATTTGTGACTTTTCGTGTAAACTTGCAACAACCATGACGTGGTTTAGGTATTGGTGGTTTGACCACTATAATCTAATTTTATCAGTTGATAATTTGTTCATGGCTTATACACAAATTATTAGTAGTTAGATGAAAAGTAGATTAGTAAAAAACACAGTGTAAACATCCTTTCAGAATAGTGGTAGACAAAGCATATATATCTTATATTCTTTGATAATCAGTGCTACACATTAAGGTTATAAATTTCTCTTAAGAAATACCTACTTAATTAAAGTAACTATGTAAAAAAGATGGCATTTGCATTTCATTCATTTTGGTACTATACTGGACTAAATGATTATTTGTTTAGGTAGGTTGGACTGGGTTTGCTGAGAAAAACAGATCAGACGGGTCAGATGAGTCAAATTGACAGACACGTCGGGTGAGATATGTGAGTCAAGTCGAGATATGTGAGTCAAGTCGGCCTGTTTTTCAGGTGTAAGCGTGGTTCAGGTGGTTGAGCTGAAATGGGTTAACGACGAGCCACGTGAACGTATTGTATGTACGCATACTTTGAACAATTACATGATAAACTTTCTTTATCTACTTATTTATCGATCCTTGCGTATGGTTTTCGGATGGGCTTTGTGCACTTCTAACATTTTCTTTTCGTCGCTGATATATTGACAACAAAAAAAAATTGTCTATATGAATTGGCTAACCTCAATATCCTAAATAAAATTAAAGAATAGTTTTTTTCCTAAGCCTTTTTCATTAGGAAAATAAGTTGAATGTCACAAGTTAGTTTTTTCCTTGAATCTCAGTCCTAAGTAAATAGGTAGAAGCCTGTTACATTACCAAAGTCATAGGGGTAGTATCATAACATCGTTACCCATTATTTGAAGATTACAGCTACATAAGGATTTTTATCACATTCGTGAGACAAAATCATTTGGAAATCCAGCATCATTGGGACTTTACTTTGCCAAACTGTGTTTGCAAATGACCATATCCGGATAAGAACCGTCGGAGCATATTATGATTGGTATCAACTTCTGATTTTATAGTAATAACCCTCTGTTTTGTAATCAGCATGTAGTTATTCCTCATTCGAGATCCGGTCGGCTTCCATACTAGGCCACATGAATTGATCTTTCTTTTAGTTGCTTTCAATGTTAAAATATGCCAGATGTGGTAGGCGACATCTCTTATCTAATGTTGTATCTTCCACTGTTTCAGGTAAATGGTTTGTCCCAATATGCAGTCAAATAAAGAGGATCAGGGGAATTCGTGGTAGACAGAATCGTTGTCACCAAATCGTCAGCTGAACTGAACAAACAAAAAAGCCTCAGCTATGCAGGAAGGAGAAGCGGCGGTCGAATTAAAAGAACAAAAAACTTTAGAAGATGCTCAAGGGAACTCAGCTATACGACTTCTATATCGCGCCTAAAAACGTTATCAAACACAAACACAACCCGCCACGACGAAACGCGGACATCATCTCTAATATATACAAAATATTCGGCTAACATGTTAGTATACATGTTACTCAACCGGTTAGGATTTACATTTACTTTAAAAAAAAAAAGGTTATCAACTAGGCTTTAGCTCAATTGATATTATTTTCCTCTGTAAATATTTAGTTGATCGATTAAAAATAAATTGTTTAAATATTAATTTTAATTCAGTTTTAACTTTCAACTAATTAAATCAACTGAGACATTATCAATAGTTTAAGATCAAATCTTAAAAGAAAAATTATTAACATCAAAAGATACATAAAATAAAATCAACATATTATTATCGTATACATATTTTTGGACATTTACTACCTAAGATGTTTTGTAATTAAAACATATTTGTTGATTTTGTGTTAAAAATCACGATATTTAATTCCATGAATCAAAGCATAGTAACTAACAAAAAGATGTTACTAATATAGTAATATTCTATCTAGATAATCAATCAATTTTTCAAAAAAAATGTTAGAATCACGTAATATTTACAAATAAATATCTACATAATAATTTGTTAAAGCATTTACATCAATTATTGGTTTCTTCTTCCACTAACTAATTGTTTGATAATAAATCATATTAGTATATTTTATTTTATGAAAGTTCTTTTTGTAAATATTATGTAGTTTTAGCATTTCTCTCTTTAAAAATGAATTAGTAGTTATAGAACAAGAACAAATAATAGATGTAGATAAACATAAAAAGGGAAAAGTGTAGTAGCAAGGTTGCTAAAATGAGTCCAGTAGTCCACTAGGGGCGGTCTTGACTTTAAGGATTAAATGCAATGAATCTGGCCAAATATGCCTCATTGGAAAATGTCACCTAGTTGGACCATTCACACTGCTTTTTAACTAGCACTTTTTGGGTAATTTATTTGCCTACTTTTCTCATAAAGCCAATTATCTTTAGCTTTTAAATGTCATATACGGTATGATTATTCTTTTAGATGATAATTTTGTTTGGTGTGATATATTCCAACTTTATATATTCATTTGATTAAACATTTAACAAACTTAAGTTTCTTGGTCGACCATATATCTTAGTTTGTATTAGATATTTTCTAAAATGACTTGTTTAGCTTGTCAATTTGTCATAGTAGCATTTGTTTAAGACAATTAATAAATGCAAAATATCATCATCCTTAACTAACAGTTAGTTGATATTAATAATTTAATAATTTTCTTTTAGTTAACAAGTTTAGCATGATTTCAAGTCATAAGCAAACATTTTGATATATCGTGTCTTTATACACCTTTTAGAGCCTTTTCTAAATAATTTTCTATACGTCAAGACATGAGTAGTATTTTAATACATAAATAAGTTACTCCATATGCTTAAATTGCTCAAGTGAAGACATGAAGTTATTATCAGTGACTAAAGATATACGTGTACAGAAACCATAGTATGCCAATTATATGACAGCACAAGTCGAATAAAGTCATGTTTATATTAGAGGAAAGGAGATACTTTCACGCAACTAGGAGCATTTAATTTTGCCAAAAATACGGGTAAGTCGAGATGTAAACGGACATATATCCAAATTTTAGAAGAGGTGAGGTGAGGTGAAAAGCTACATTTTATCAAATCAATGTTGATAACAAAAAGTTATTTAGAGACTAATTTTTTATCTAGGTCAAACTTCAAAAAAAAAAAAAAAAGTGTAAAAGAATATGCGATAAATGTTTGAAAAAAATATGATTTTTTACAAATGTCTCAATGTGATTTAGGAGATCTGAACGAGGGCGACCATTGAAGCCGCTTAAGTCACCTCATATTTTTACAAAAATAACACTTTTTTTTGTTTTTGTCTTTTAAGTTTTTAAAATATCTCATGTTTTTTCTTAAGTCATTTGAAAAAAAATAAAATTGTAAACTTATTATAGTTTGAAATTAATTTTAAAATTTCGGTCTTTAATCAATTTTCTCGTCAATACTCAATAATAGAGTTAAAATATTTATGAATAAGATACGTTTGTATAATAAATAAAAGAGTTTTGTTTAGGATATCTTCTAAGGTCGTATGGTATAAAGGAAAAAGTTACTTGTGAGTGAAAGTCAGTCACGTGTGATTATTAGTATCTCTGTCTTAAAATTATTGTTCACAGATAAAAAATACATAATTTAAGAAAAATACTATTTTGATTTCTACGAAAGCACAAAAATGACAGTTGTACCATTTAATAATTAATTCTTATTTCTTTTATTTTTGTAAATACCAATTTGGACTAAGGGTAACATAGTAATCTTAAACAATCTCAACTTTTATTTTTAAAAGTGGACGATAATTTTGGGACATACGAAAAAGGAAAAATGGACAATAATTTTGGGACAGTATTTTTTTACTACTTCTAATTGGTAAAAAAGTGATTTATGTATTTGTGTGAATTTTTTTTAGTGTTAATGTGTATACAGTGAATATATATTGTATAAAATAGATATTTTAATTATTGATAAAAGATGAGTTTATGTGAGTGTCGCTACGATGAAAAATGAGTAAAAATAAGTTATTTATATACTGTAAATAAAAGGAAGAAATCTGATATAACGTTAAATTGACAATGTCACTCCCACCTAATCATTTTACATAGTGACTCGCAATTCACTCTTATAATATGAGAAGATATTTTTTTATTTTTTTTTATTTTGATTTTCTTTGTCTTTTTAACACTTTTAATTTATTAAATTCTATTATTTTTTTATTTAATATACTTATTTTTATATTTTTATAATGCAAATAAGATTATAAAAAATAAATAAATAAAATATATATTAAACTTATTCTTGTAAGTTGTAACATAAACCTTCAAAGCCTATATTCAAACTTTTGTTAAAAAAAAAATCAAACTCTTAATAAAATAATCATTAATTCATTAAACCGTTTTCGAAATAACCAAGGTAACAGTCAACAACAATATCGTCATCGAATATGTTTCGTACATGTTACTTAAACAAATACTACCTAGCGATCGGATTCACAGAAAACGAAATTATTTGACTTTAGGTGTTTTTAAATATAAATATCGAATAACTTGAATAAAAAAATATCGTAACAAGTACATGACAAATAATACAGTTTGTCGTTATACTTGTGCGTGCGAGTAAAAAGCATATAATTTGGTATGCAGTTACGTCATAGCCACATGTTTTATGCTATTGGCACTGATTATGTGAATATAATGCAACCACGTACTAGATAATGATATTTAAACATTTTTTTAGATCTTTTTTTTAGTTAAATAAACATGAATAACAACACCTACCGCCAACAGCACTATTGCATTTCATAATCAACTGATTTGATACGAACTAAACATTATTTAATGAAATGTATCGATGTATAAGACTGATCAAATTACCCTCGTCACATCAAAAACGACTTGGATGCACTACTGCTCGAGGCATGTTCTATTTGAAAGTGGCATATTCGGTGGTATCGTAAACTTGTAAGGAATTGTAAAGACACTGAGTATAGTGGTGTGATATCATAACTGATATGTAAGGTATAACGTCATAGTGCTATAACATTATATTTTATATAGTAGCAGTAAGTCATAAAGAACATGGTGCAATGAAGTAAAAAGTGGTATAAGATGTCCACATATATCTCATTTTAATAATTAAAAGAAAAAGAAAGAAAAAAAATCACAACATCAACATTTGTTGGCCGACAAATATGGCGCCACAACCATGGCACGAGGGTACGGTGCAGTGAGCCATTGTTTTTCTGTACTAGTAAGATACGACACCATCTATGGCACCGTCGTACTCCAAGCTCAAAAATATCGAATATGGTGGAGGGTACCAGTCTCACTTTAGGGATGGGCATTATTAACTATGGATCGTGTTAGTGCAAACATTACGATATTTAGTCGATACAATCTTTTCGTGTTTTGTTAATGACATACGTATAACTCGCAATACATTATGTAAAATGTTAAGGTACTCGTAATCACTCAAAAAATACATTTGTATACTTCTCTCGACACCTCCAAGATCGCATTCGGCATGAATCACTCAAGGTATGAATAAACAAGTCATTAACCTTACTAATTGATCAAAAATTGATATTTTCTTAAAACTCACTTTTGTACAAAAGTGACAAACTATTTTTTAAGTAACTTTATTTTTAAGAAAATGTTCATTAAAAAGAAAATCGAAATTTAAATTTGGCATATTCCAAATAGTCTAAGAATATACATTTGAGTTATAAACTTCACCATATGGCATTTCCTCACAAAAGGACAAAAATGCACGGACTCCAAGCCTGAGGTTCCTTAAAAGAACCCGAGGTTCGTTATTGATAAAGAACCGCGGGGGCATTTAAGGAACCACGGGTATTTATAGTCGTTGCTCTCTTGCCCTATAAATAGTGGTTCATTTCTAACTTTTCTTTCAACCCTTTTTGCACAGTTTCTTCAAAAACATCTTTAACTCCTTAATTAGTTAGTTTTGATTAATATTGTTTAAGATGTGATTCTATCCTCAGTCCTCTCATCCTCTCAATTGCAAATAGAATAACACTTTCATCACTATGAAGTATTGGGTTCACAACATTATGAAGATCTCTCATTCTAGATCAAGTCATAGTTTTCCTACAATGTAAACATGAAGATCCAAGTGATGTGTATACTTGGACTTGATGTATGGGTAGAAGATCCAAGTGTTAGCTTCACTTGGATGTGTTTGTAAGGGTAGTAGATCCAAGAGATGAGTATCCTTGGATTAGGTGTTATGTGTGTAGATCCAAGTTATGTAAATACTTAGATATATTGTTAGAATAATAGATCTATATAGTTTATGTGTTTAGGCCATAAAACACAAGGTTTGTTATGTTGGGCCATAAAACATAACTAGTGTGAAGATTGGTGTATATTGATCCTACCTAAGATTAGGACTCGACATCTAGCCTTATGTCGGAAAATGAGAAGTAGGCGACGTGTGTAGATCGGCCCTACCTAAGATTAGGACTCGACATCTAGCTTATTGTCGGAAATGGTGTAAGCAACGTGTATGGTTTTCTCCATCTTGAAATGAGCTTGTTGACTAGTGAAGTAACTCTCGAGTTGGTTACTCGAGGAGTGAAGTTGGGCGAAGAGGAGCTTCGTGACTGAACCACTATAAATCATTGTGTCGGTATTCTCTTTTACATTTATTTCTTTACTTTTACAGTTGCATACTTGTGTTGTGTGTCTTTGTGTGCATCACATAATCTAAACATCTAAGTTGCGGAAAAGCTAAGGCTTAGTATTTGTGTGCTTCATGTTTATATTATGGTAAAGTGTGCATCCCTTAGTCTAAACATCTTAGCCGCGGAAAAACTATGGCTTAGTACGTGTATGCTTAGTTTTTAGACTATTGCTTGATGTACTCTTGATTTGATGTGTTTTTTTTTGTAAAGGGTTACCCCGGTAAATATATTAACCAAAAAAACCGTTGAAGTACAAAAGGAATGTGGTTGAAGTACCACATTAACCGCAAGCTACAGGCAGCTTGTTAAACAAGGCCTATTAAAAGCCAAACAAATAATCTAGCCTATAACATTTAATAAACTAGACATAAACCAAGATGAAAACATGAATACATGATGACATCCAACATCTGAGTAACACCATGATGGGAGCAAGAGGAAACCAAATGAGTCTGCCTCCTTAAAAAACCTTGCCAAAGAAAACCCGGTGGGAAAAACCTTGGATTAGGAAAAAAGAGTACAACCCTCACCCGACACTCCCATCATAACCAAAACATGTCGATGGCAACTTCCACTGATCCAGTATACTTTGGGACGCAGCAGTAATCTTCTTGAACCGTAAGGTAGTTAACTTCAGCCTAACAGTTTTAATAATAACATCAACCAGCTGATCCACCCTCATAGACGACTTCGTGAACAGCCTAGCATTCCTTTCCCGCCAATCGAAATAAGAAGTGGCAGCCACCACCAGACGAGACAAGATAGCAAAAACCGAGCTTCCATTTGAAAGGGGAATGATAAAATTTAAAATATCATCAATCCTAGTTGGAACACCCTCCATCTTGCACAAACCACGAACCTTAGACCAAACCTGAGAAGAAAAGACACACTCGAAGAAAACATGTTCGTGTGAATCTTGAGTGACACGGAAAAACGGGAATCTAAGGAGATTAATATCAACATTTGGACCCACATCCCATGTTTTAATACGATCTTGCGTCTTTAACTTCCTGCAAATAACAAGCCATAAATGGATAGAGTGACGCGGAGTACATTGGGAGACCAAACGGCATGAACCCAATCCACATTTAATCCACGAGTACGTATGGTATCCCAGACAAGAGCAACAGAAAACGGTTTAAGATGACCATTATTATCACGCCACATAACCTCATCCTCCCTAGACTCATCAATAGCCGGAACAGGCATTGAGTATATAACAAGAAATCTAGAGCTCCAATCATCAGGCCAACGCCATGTTCCATTAGAAATACCATCATACACCGAATCCGAAATATTAAAACCTGAACGATTAATAATTCGGGTCGAAATACTGTCCCTCAACGGGCAAAGATCAGCCCACCTATCAAACCACAACGAAGTAGTTTTACCGTTATATATCGTATGCCATATAAATTGACGAATATGAGTTCGAATGTATATATCTTATGCCAACGCCATGTTCCATTGATTTGATGTGTTTGTGTATTTACTTACTTGTTGTTTATAGTCTTTATATCTTTCAACAAACACATCTCACATCTAGTCAAGCTTTAATGAGAATTTGATACAATGGATGGTTAAAGTTTAAACATGTAACAAATGCTTTCCAACCATTGTTGGCGGTTCCTTAAAGAACCTACGGTTCTTTATTGATAATGAACCGCAGGCTTATTTATTGAGTCGTGGACAGTGAGTTATGCGAAATATTTTGAAAACTTAATTAGAAACTATTCAACCCCCCCCCCCCCCCCCCCCCCTCTCCCCCTCCCTCTTCTAGTTTCTACAATTGGTATTAGAGAGATGCTATTCAAGATCTTTGAAGTATATCATGCTTTAAAGTTTGGATCGATATTTGCTCTCGTTTTCAAAATAAATGGTTTTTAAAAATGGAAACGGTGTTTAAAATAAGAGACGATCTCTTGTATCAAATTTCCCATGAAGAATGATTACATATTAAATGTGTTTTGTTGTTTCATTCGTACAAGTTTTGGTGTTAAATAAACTTTGTTTAATAGCTTGATATTAAATCTTTTCATGTTTGGAAGAATAAAAATCTTTTGTGTCATAATTAACTCTAAAATACGAGTTCTATGTGTCTAAAATGATTTTTAGAGTCCTAAGTCCTTCCAAAAAGTTACTAAATAATTTTGCTCAAAAACTCATTTTTTGTCCTCTGACCGCGGATCATTAATTGTTCCCCGAGGTTCGTTATCAATAACGAACCGCGGTCAGTCTGACACAGATCTTTGCAAACTTTGAAAAACCATATAAAATCAACCGGAAGTCCGTAGAAGTCGTGCCACCCACCATTTCGAACATAATTGAGTCTTCTTTATTTTAAGAATACTTCTAAACCTTTATTCAAGCTTTAAATTTTGATGTTTTCTTTGTTCTATACTTTGTCCAATGTATTGAGTCTCGGTTTGTCGTAAAACTTATGTTTTACTCTTTTATATTAAGTTGGACATCTCTTGTTGATATATCTTTGAAAACTGATATATTTATAAAGTGTTGAACTTATTTAAAATTTTGAAATGGGTGGAAAATTATTTTTAAATAAAATCAAGCTATGTATAGTTTGTTGTATCTAACACTCAAAACAAAGACGAATGCTTTTGTTGTCTTCTTATGTGTTTTGGACATTGTTAAGTGATCATTACTATTAGTAGTAGTGTTATTTACTTGTCTAATCTTTTGTGCATTGCATATAGGATCAACATCTTTTGGTTTACAAATGTTACATAAACATCTTGTATACCTCGTCATGTTTATTAACACTCTTAGGTTTGAAAGCTTTGTGAGCTTGCCAAATCTATTGATGACGGTCGTATTACTCGATCATTGTGTTATTAGTTCAAGTAGATTAATGTCTCATTATAAAACATAAAACACTCTTTGAAAATATTAGCTATTTTCTCTTAAAGGAGTGTTTGTGAAAATCAAGAAAGATTTCGAATATATATCAACTCATTATCCAAATTATGATTGATATCATTATCGAATCTAATTGACATGTTTTTTAGTGTAGACATGAATTTGGATTCCTAATAATATACATCAGATCATAACTCACACTTGTGTTGATGATGTTATATTGAATCTACTTGTTCAAAATTGTTAGGCAAATTTGTTTAATAATTGCTTATTGTAAAACCCGCATGCTTTTACCATGCATAGTACCCTTAGGATCGTACGTACTAGATTAAAACTTTTCTAATATAGCATGATTACGATTACGTGTTAGGATTTTACGTATTACGTACGTGTTAGAACACGATAAGTATTTACTACGCACGAGCACGTAATAATTATTTAACAATAATTCATCACGAACATGCGATCATGAAATCATGAACGTAATTAAATCACTGGCTAATATTAGTTACGTATATATATTTATTACAAACACGAATAAATATATTAAGTCACGATCGATAACTAATTAAAACACGTAAAACACGAACACGAGAACACACGAGAACACACCAATATTTTAGACACGGAAAAACATTCGGGTTACCCCTTGTGGGCCCCATTACCACGAAATAGGGAGGGAGGATGGGCTTAGCCCATCAAAATTTTACAAAAATGGGTTTAAGGGATTTTCACTACTCATTTACAACTTACAGAAGATTTTTAGCAAAAACCTAAAAACCCTCCTCTCCTTCTCCTTTGTGCCGCCACCTTCAAAACACAAAAAGGGAGTGTCTGTTGATCTTGGATCTTGGAATTCTTGTTGGTGTTCGTGTTTGTTCTTCGTTCTCTTGATCCACGAATTCGGTAAAACCTTTTTAAACCTTTTCTTTTGATTTAATCTTTTTATAAATTATGAACATGAGATGTTTTTACAAAAACATAATAACATAGATCTAACATGTTTTGATGTTAAATAAAATCAAAAGATTATTTTTAAGGGGTGTTTGTTTTGGCCGCAGGCTGCAACCGAACCCGAATGGGTTTCGGTTTGCCAAGCCGACCACCACCAAGACCATATGGTCTTGGTTGGTGCGTGTGGGTCCCACGGCAGCAAGGTAAACACGGGGTACCCCGAGTTGGTTCGGGGTACGGTGTCGATTTCATGTCCGGGTCATGTTTTTAGCCTAGATCCGGTTCATAGTGTATGTTAGTTTTTTTTATGTTTATGAACTTATGTTAAAATTAAATTAATAAAATGATGTGATTAATTTAATAACATGACTTAGGTTATTTAATTATTAATGATCATGAAATCATTTTAACCTAAGTATTTATATATTTAAGACTTATAATTAATTAATTATTTTAAAATCATGGATATAATTAATTAATTAACATGACTTAGGTTATATTATTATTATATAATAATACATATTTTAACCTAAGTATTTAACTTATTTAATTAAAAACATGTTATACTTTAATTAAATATTTTAACCTATAGTTTAATTAAATTACATGGAATAATTATTAAACTATACATTATATCATATGACTTAGAAAATAATCATGAAAACACTTAGGCTTATATACTTAGCTTATTTAACCAGCTTATTTCTAATTATGGAAACTTTCTATTTTTAGAAACTTAATTAAATAAGGCAGCTAATCTATTTATGGAAACCTTCTATTTTTAGCAACTTATTTATTTCAGGCAGCTAATCTATTTATGGAAACTTATTTAATTAAGGCAGCTAATCTATTTATGGAAACTTTCTATTTTTAGAAACTTATCTATTTTAAGCAGTAAATCTGTTTTTGGAAACTTTCTAATTTTGGAAACTTTCTATTTTTGGAAACTTTCTATTTTTGGAAACTTTCTATTTTTGGACACTTTCTATTTTTGAAAACTTTCTATTTTGGTAACTTTCTATTTTAGGAAACTTTCTATTTTTGGAAACTTTATATTTTAGGAAACCTGCTATTTTTGGAAAGTTACTTATTATTACACAGTAAGTATAATAACACATGAAATACCAGAAATACTTAATCAGATTAAACAGAATATAAGATAAAACACAGTTAAAGGCTTAGAAACAGTAAAACATGGTAAGAACACATAAAATAAGCTAAGACATGACATAAAACCAGCTATGTATTTAGTAAGCAGTTACTTATTCATGTACGTATTTATGTAGCACTAGTGATTCGGAAGTATGATTTCTCGCAGTTCGTCTTTCTCGTTCACTGGACATAAGGTACGGATTCCCGTCCTTTCAGTATGGACATTCTTTCCTTATTAGGATTCCCCGTATGCAGCCAACTGTTTTCCCGTAGTATAAGTTATGTGTTTGATTGCTTATGTTTAATTAAGATTACCTATAGCCATATACATGCATGACTAGTTTCACCTAGTTATGGAGGTACCATAACCATAACATTAGAGGCACTGATGTTATGACTTCACCACGGCGGAGTGATTGCTCGTGGCGTCCCTTCAGCTTTTGGCCATTTATTTATATTTATCATGTGGGGCGTATGGGTGCATCCTAGTTACATGTTTTATTCAAGATTACATGGTGAATGTGGTGTGTGCCTTGCATCCTTCACAAGGAGCTGATCCCTCCTACCCAAAAACTAGTATATTAAATTAGAGGCAGCCCCTCTAATTTGCTTGATGAGGTCACCCCTCCAAGTATTCATGCACGGTGGATTTCATGACCTATATTGGCTAATGGTAAAATATGTTAAACAGTTTTCATAAGATAAACATAAGGCTTTTCAAACTATAAAACCAGTTTTATGAACATGTTCCAGGTTTTCTAGGACTTATACATTTCCGCTGCTATTAAGTCTCTATTATGTTTTAGTCACTTATACTATGTCTATATCCGTGCACTGAGCGTTTTGCTCAGCCGTTACTTTCCTTTCCATGTCCCAAAACGGCAGGTACCCTAGGGAATGACTCGAGCATTTGGAGGACGTGCATAGGATGGAAGCTGCTAGAGACTTCTTTTCCTTTTGCCTTCATATATTTATGCTTGTGTAGTCTTTCATTCTTTTCTTTTGCTTTATTATGTTTTGGGCTTATGTTTGGGAACCGATGTTTGATTCCGGTTATCCCTATGGTCATGTAATGTTTTATACATTTATCCTTGTATGCTTTGATGACACGCCATAATTACGCGTGACATTCCATTTATCAAAATGGGGTGTTACAATTATGGTATCAGAGCCAAGGCTTCGACCTGTAGGCTCTAAAAATCGACCTGTGACTAGTGGGTAGCCACCAGGAGCTTCCTAAGCCAACGTTGTTATTCCACGTATTGATGTTTTCAGCGCATTGTTGTTTTAACCATGATGTTTTCAGCACCTTGAGGTTTTAACCTTGATGTTTTCATGATATTGTTTTACTAATATGGATGGACAACCTTCATTCATATTTAGTTATGTATCATTGTTTCATGCATAATGTTCCTCGTGAACTGTGACTATGTGGACTGAACCCCAGTAGTTCATAATTAGTCACATAAAATTTTTTCTGATAAGTTTTGACAAACGAGTTTCATTCATTTATGTTTCATGTATCATTGTTGCAGGGATTATGACTAAGTAATGGTTGGTACAGGACTGGCCCTATTTAGTCGCATGTGCTTTTATCGAAACTTTTAACTTTGGGACCGACCCATAGGCGTCCCCTCGCCATGTCATTTGTTTTGGAACCGACCCATAGGCGTTCCCTCGCACATATAAAGGTTTTATAAACTACATTACGCATTCATGCACTGTTTTTCATGCATAAAATTTTTCTCATGATTTAAATTGGCATAATTTTTTTTTCATGTCCCCTCATAAGTTATTATGTTTTTATGTCAGGTATGTTTTCATACTGTCATGGTTAACTTCAGTTTCATGCTGATTATGTTATACACTTCTTCGTAATAGATGGTTTTATGTTTTTTCATGATAATTCCGTCTTCATGTTGATTATGTTTTACGCCTCTTTTGTTATTTACGTTGTCCTGCAAGACATTGTGGGATTTCATTGAATTCTGCTTTCATGATAGTCATGGTTGGTTTTCATTGATCATGCTGTCAGGCAAATCATGGTTGAATTTGGTGTAACCACACTTTAGCGTTTCTCTATGCAACCAGAATGAGGTATATACTGGCATTGCCAAGTTATCATGATGGTTTTCCTAACCGTTTAACTGATATACTTTCTTTAGATCATGATAAATGATCGACTCTATACCGATCATTTCATGTGCATTCCACGTGTACTCCACGTACCGTATTTCATGTGTATCACATGTACCTTAATCCATGTGTATTCCACTTGCAATACTTCGCGAGTATTCGCTAGTCGATTCTGAATCACCTCATGCGTATGTTCACTTGCTGCTATTCTACAAGATTGCCGATGCCGCTCATAGTTTGGAGATGTTACTGAAGGTTGAAGCTGCTGACGTTCGGAGACGCTACGAGATGCGGATGCTGTTCACAACCTGGAGATCCTACAAGACGAAGGCAAAGGCGTTGGAGCAAAGCAATTGGACGAGAAGATGCTTCACCATCAGACGATTCCCATCAATCATTGTCCCTAATTCTTAGTTACATGTCACACGTCATTCGACTGTCATTTCAGCCATATGAGTGCAAACCGGTACCAGCCGGCCACTCAGCTGAATAGTTACATGAATCACGGTCATGAGAATGACCATCATGGAACTGACGGACAGGACGATAGTAACCACTACTATGACAGCAACTATCCTAGAAATCGCAACCGAAACTCTGGCCACGGACGTGATCAGAAATACAAGGATTAGTAGTCCAACCGATCCGCCAATTCTGGCATAATAACCTTATATTGTAGTTCTATTGTTTTACATCTCGAGACACATGTCAAGACATCAGTCCAGACACATGTCTCACGTATACCTCCTGAAGACACATGTCAGGACATCAGTCAAGACACATGTCTCACGTATACTTTCTGAAGACACATGTCAAGACACCAGTCAAGACAAATGTCATGCTAATAGTTCCAAGACACGAGTCAAGACACATGACTCACGTCCAACTATGGAACATTTCTAAGAAATTCAGGGTACCCTCCAAGGGTATATCCATTTTGTTGTGCCATGTATTAATCAGGCCGCAAGAATTTCAATACCATTACCGGCGCATCAGTGAGAACTGTCACGTTGCCGATGTCACTTTCATTTCTTTCACCATATTTCATATATTCATGACCATGAAGGACGCCTTTCGTATTCCCACGTATACGAAGGTTTTCCTTCAGCTTAATGATGAGATCCAAGCTGCTAACGCATTTCCTCGGACAGACACGAGATGAATTTTATCCTAATTATGTACTATGAACACCACACCATGCTACGATTCATAATTATGTACAGTAATGTTCAGGCTCCTGAAT
The DNA here is from genome assembly GCA_025667525.1 of Glebionis coronaria. Classification (NCBI taxonomy): domain Eukaryota; kingdom Viridiplantae; phylum Streptophyta; class Magnoliopsida; order Asterales; family Asteraceae; genus Glebionis; species Glebionis coronaria. The sequence goes on along the minus strand of CM046880.1, from coordinate 323,204,893 downwards.
ACATTCAGCTTGATTTTCCATCGGGAAAATCTGTACAAATTATCTATGCTTACAAGCATGTGCGTTGTTAGCCATGGTCGCTAAAATTTTCTAGCTGTCAGTAAGACACGACCACTTAAGTCCTTTTACGCATAACCAGTTGATTATTTCAAAGTCTTCCCATACATTCCAGAAGAATCTACAAGGAGAAGGATGGTACCATGAGATTATGTGTCGACTACCGTCGACTTAAACAAATCACCATTCATGACCGTTATTCTCCTCCACGTATTGACGACATGTCCAATCAACCGTATAGTGTTAATCACTTTCCCAAGATCGAACTCATGATCATGCTGCCAACAGTGACGAGTGAAAAAGCAGGACATGTCCGTGACTGCTATTCGTGCACGACTCGGTCATGCTAGATTTATGATTTTGATTTAGTCTCATCAATGCTCCAACAGCATTATGGACTTAAAAATTGAGTTTCCATGAACTCATAGCAAATTCATCAGTGTTTTCATTGAGGATAACCTGATTTCCTTTAAGCCTAGAAGAAGAACAGGAAGACCATATCTGCACTATGTTGCAAATTCTATGACAAGAGAAATTTCACCCTGGAAATTTTTCCAATATCAATTCTGTTGATTACAGTGACACACTGAATCACATGGGTTTCTACGGTTAATCTTACCATGACTCTGCTTATGTGTAAAGGGACGAACCCTACACTACATTAGGTGTTCTTGGAAATCCTACGTTAAGAGAAGTCTAGATTCAGAGACTCAGAGTTTCACAACCTTCTATGTATCAAGTTTCTACGAAGCAAGATACAGTTACGTTCATATCTTTAGACCTGTCATACAAACAGGCTAAGATAGGACACCAACAAACTGGGCTGTTTCGTCATCTGAAATTGTAAATTGAAATTGGACAAGATCTCCACGGATTTTGGTTACCAGATTAACGCAAACTCAGAAGAAGCATGATGCTATTTGGGTTATTGCAAACAGTTTGATCAAGTCTGCAGAATCCTTACAGCCGCAAGGATTGCAGAACCAACAGATTGATCGGACATGTTCCAGCTAAGGCTCATCCGACCACTTGGTAATCCCTCAGCTATCGGGTCAGACAAAGATTCGCAATTGTACTCCTAAATTACTTCACGTCTTCATTCTAATTCCACGCCTTGCTTTCGCGCTCGCGTTCATGACACTATTCACGTTCATGATCGTATTTTGGCTTACGATTTTACGTTCATTTCTTTTCTCATTCTGGGTAGTTTGCAAGAACTTGAGAGACCAGACCCAAGTTTAGTATAACTCTCCATCATCAGATAGACGTTTCACGTCATATTCCACGTCTCACCTTGTAGCGTTTGGCGATACCGCCATTATATTCTATGTTCACGATATGTTTCACATATCATGTTCATTCCACGTTCCTCATATCATGATCAAGATACGTTACACGTATCATGGATCACGATATGTTTACTCATACTACACTCGCCATATCTGCACGTAGCACGTTCAAAATTTTTCACGTATCACGTTCAAAATTTTTCACGTACTACGTTTCTTTATGTCTCGCGCATCGTTTCTAGTTAACAGTTAAGTCAGATTGTCTTTCATCGTAACGTTTCAGTTACTCTTACACGATTAATTCTTATTCCCTCGATCGAATTTAGAGGATCTATCTTACGTTGATAACTAAGAACTTCTTCGTATTCCAAGTCAAGGTCAGGAGGACCAAGACTTATCATTCGTGTCAAGATCTTATAAAGGAACCGTTCCAAGAGGGAAGCCACTTGGAAACGGACAAGTTCATCCGAACTTTTATCCGTTTTTCTCTTATCAATTAGTTATGTCCTTTCAGTCACGTCACGTTCCATGTCTTTTCAAGACATGTCACGTTCCACGTTCCCTTCTACAACGTCACCTTCATTTCCTTTATTTTGCATACCTTTCCAGTCTGATTCGGGTATGTTTTGCTTCCAATTTACGTTATCTATAATTCGGGGACGAATTATTCTTTTTAGGGGGGAAGAGTTGTAAAACCCGCATGCTTTTACCATGCATAGTACCCTTAGGATCGTACGTACTAGATTAAAACTTTCCTAATATATCATGATTACGATTACGTGTTAGGATTTTACGTATTACGTACGTGCTAGAACATGATAAGTATTTACTACGTACGAGCACGTAATAATTATTTAACAATAATTAATCACGAACATGCGATCATGAAATCATGAACGTAATTAAATCACGGGCTAATATTAGTTACGTATATATATTTATTACGAACACGAATAAATATATTAAGTCACGATCGATAACTAATTAAAACACGTAAAACACGAACACGAGAACACACGAGAACACACCAATATTTTAGACACGGAAAAACATTCGGGTTACCCCTTGTGGGCCCCATTACCACGAAATAGGGAGGGAGGATGGGCTTAGCCCATCAAAATTTTACAGAAAGGGGTTTAAGGGATTTTCACTACTCATTTACAACTTACAGAAGATTTTTAGCAAAAACCTAAAAACCCTCCTCTCCTTCTCCTTTGTGCCGCCACCTTCAAAACACAAAAAGGGAGTGTTTGTTGATCTTGGATCTTGGAATTCTTGTTGGTGTTCGTGTTTGTTCTTCGTTCTCTTGATCCACGAATTCGGTAAAACCTTTTTAAACCTTTTCTTTTGATTTAATAATTTTATAAATTATGAACATGAGATGTTTTTACAAAAACATAATAAATAAGCATAGATCTAACATGTTTTGATGTTAAATAAAATCAAAAGGTTGTTTTTAAGGGGTGTTTGTTTTGGCCGCATGCTGCAACCGAACCCGAATGGGTTTCGGTTTGCCAAGCCGACCACCACTAAGACCATATGGTCTTGGTTGGTGCGTGTGGGTCCCACGGCAGCAAGGTAAACACGGGGTACCCCGAGTTGGTTCGGGGTACGGTGTCGATTTCATGTCCGGTTCATGTTTTTAGCCTAGATCCGGTTCATAGTGTATGTTAGTTTTTTTTATGTTTATGAACTTATGTTAAAATTAAATTAATAAAATGATGTGATTAATTTAATAACATGACTTAGGTTATTTAATTATTAATGATCATGAAATCATTTTAACCTAAGTATTTATATATTTAAGACTTATAATTAATTAATTATTTTAAAATCATGAATATAATTAATTAATTAACATGACTTAGGTTATATTATTATTATATAATAATACATATTTTAACCTAAGTATTTAACTTATTTAATTAAAAATATGTTATACTTTAATTAAATATTTTAACCTATAGTTTAATTAAATTACATGGAATAATTATTAAACTATACATTATATCATATGACTTAGAAAATAATCATGAAAACACTTAGGCTTATATACTTAGCTTATTTAACCAGCTTATTTCTAATTATGGAAACTTTCTATTTTTAGAAACTTAATTAAATAAGGCAGCTAATCTATTTATAGAAACCTTCTATTTTTAGCAACTTATTTATTTCAGGCAGCTAATCTATTTATGGAAACTTATTTAATTAAGGCAGCTAATCTATTTATGGAAACTTTCTATTTTTAGAAACTTATCTATTTTAAGCAGTAAATCTATTTTTGGAAACTTTCTATTTTTGGAAACTTTCTATTTTTGGAAACTTTCTATTTTTGGAAACTTTCTATTTTTGGTAACTTTCTTTTTTTGGAAACTTTCTATTTTTGGAAACTTTCTATTTTAGGAAACTTGCTATTTTTGGAAAGTTACTTATTATTACACATTAAGTATAATAACACATGAAATACTTAATCAGATTAAACAAAATATAAGATAAAACACAGTTAAAGGCTTAGAAACAGTAAAACATGGTAAGAACACATAAAATAAGCTAAGACATGACATAAAACCAGCTATGTATTTAGTAAGCAGTTACTTATTCATGTACGTATTTATGTAGCACTATTGATTCGGAAGTAGGATTTCTCGCAGTTCGTCTTTCTCGTTCACTGGACATAAGGTACGGATTCCCGTCCTTTCAGTATGGACATTCTTTCCTTATTAGGATTCCCCGTATGCAGCCAACTGTTTTCCCGTAGTATAAGTTATGTGTTTGATTGCTTATGTTTAATTAAGATTACCTATAGCGATATACATGCATGACCAGTTTCACCTAGTTATGGAGGTACCATAACCATAACATTAGAGGCACTGATGTTATGACTTCACCACGGCGGAGTGATTGCTCGTGGCGTCCCTTCAGCTTTTGGCCATTTATTTATATTTATCATGTGGGGCATATGGGTGCATCCTAGTTACATTTTTTATTCAGGATTACATGGTGAATGTGGTGTGTGCCTTGCATCCTTCACAAGGAGTTGATCCCTCCTACCCAAAAACCAGTATATTAAATTAGAGGCAACCCCTCTAATTTGCATGATGTGGTCAGCCCTCCAAGTATTCATGCACGGTGGATTTTCATGACCTATATTGGCTAATGGTAAAATATGTTAATCAGTTTTCATAAGATAAACATAAGGCTTTTCAAACTATAAAACCAGTTTTATGAACATGTTCCAGGTTTTCCAGGACTTATACATTTCCGCTGCTATTAAGTCTCTATTATGTTTTAGTCACTTATACTATGTCTATATCCGTGCACTGAGCGTTTTGCTCAGCCGTTACTTTCCTTTCCATGTCCCAAAACGGCAGGTACCCTAGGGAAAGACTCGAGCATTTGGAGGACGTGCATAGGATGGAAGCTGCTAGAGACTTCTTTTCCTTTTGCCTTCATATATTTATGCTTGTGTAGTCTTTCATTCTTTTCTTTTGCTTTATTATGTTTTGGGCTTATGTTTGGGAACCGATGTTTGATTCCGGTTATCCCTATGGTCATGTAATGTTTTATACATTTATCCTTGTATGCTTTGATGACACGCCATAATTACGCGTGACATTCCATTTATCAAAATGAGGTGTTACACTTATAATACACAATGGAGTCGGTTTGACAACTTAGATGTTTCATCCAAAATACTCAAGTAATTTACATTGCAATGCAATTGGTAAATGTGTTATTTCTGAAAGACCAATCAAGAGTGTTATAACAAATTGTATAAACTTTATTTACACAATTCAATTTTAATGGCCCCAAGATCTATTAAGGTAAATCACTTTAACTAGATTCTTATTGTCAAGATATCCAATGGTGCATTCTTAACCCTCATTTGGTTGTGCATTGTGTCGTCATTCAATTTCATCCTTGCTACACTTCATTAGAAAAATGTAGGAATTACATTTTGTCTAAATTGAGAATGACTACTAGAGAATCTATTGCATTAGAAATTCAATTTTAACTAACGGTTGAATTACTTTAATGTGATAAGTTGAGTTAGAGGATAACTCATAAAAATGGTCGTGCTTATCCTTAATTGAGCACCTCTAGTGATAGTCTCACACTCATTCTCTAAATTGATTAAATGGCTCTATTTAAATATGACTAATGATAGTTTACTTCGATGAACTGTGTACGTCATTAGGAGTCTTTTTCTTTTGTAGCCATTAGGTTTTTCTTAGCTTTCTCCCTATGTGCTAATTGAACCTATGTGTTTTTCCTTTGTGTGTGTTCTAGTTTTTATTGCTCTTTAGCATAACTTTATGATAAGTTAAACTAGAGTATTAGGATTTGCTGAATTGGAAAATTTCCCTCATCCTCCTAAACACACCCACTGACCACGGATCATTAATTTTGTGAGGTTCGTTATCTTTATTGAACCGTAGGCACAATTAATGAGCCGCGGGCAGAGGCAGTAAAAAATGTATTTTCTGAAACTTCAAAATTGTTCCAACACCTTTTGGAATATTTGTTTCAAACCCTTGACCACTCGTAAAAACATCGTGTGCTTTCTCTACTTAACCCTAAGCATTTTTGCATCTCTTTTACACCAAAGCAAAATGTCATTTTCCCCAAATGAAAACCTAGATTCTCCAACATTTTCTCCAATCTCTTTCAACCCAAATTCACCAAAAAACACCAAATCAAATCTCTCCTCCTTCTAAGAAAATTGATTTTAGAAACTCTCCTTTTCCACCACTTCTCTTTTGTGTTCTTCCTTCATCACATGATTATGTCATGTATCATGGAACATATTATCATTGTTGTCGATATCAACATCTTGCCATATCTCATATCTATGATGTGTTGAATTACAAGATTATCACCAAGCCTTCTCCACCAAATTCTGCTACCTCGTGGTCTTCTAATTAAGAAAATGCATTATTTATTAATAAGACATCCAATTTAAGCAAATCTTAGGATTCTAGTGTAACTAGGATTAGAATTATGCTTAAGTTTTAGGCTTGTGTTTCATACTTATTTGTATGACCTTTATTTTCTTGTATTTCCTTTCATGTTTTTTTCAACATGATTTATCTTGGGTCTTGTATCTCGTTATTCTTTTGATCTTTCTTTTCTTTTTTATTTTCCTCAACCGGTTGTCAAGAAAGGTTAGATTTTAATCTAATTCCTCTCTAAGTAAGATAGACAACTTAAATATTTCTTTCTAAATATTTAAGTAATTTTAACTTGCAATTGCAATTGTTAAAAGTCGTATCCGAAGCATTGACTTTCAAGCCATTTAGCAACTTATGTTAAATTGTTTGACCAAGTGATTTTCTTTTGAGTCGATAATCGTTTTTGGACATCCACGGTTCCTCAGATGATCTAGCGGCTCATTATTGATAATGAACAGCGGACCCTATTTAACGAACCACGACCAGTGAGTCCATTTTGTTCGTTTTTGGTCTATCTCTCTTTGACGAGTTTTCCTGAAGATTCTTTCTTTTATCTTTTGAGTTTCTTCTCTCGTTTTCTTTCAAGATTTCACTATCACCTATGAGGGTATAGTATTCTTGAATTATCTTGTGAAGTTATCCTTAACTTCTTTGTTTATTCTCTCTCGATTTCTTTTAATCATGCCTTTCTAAGTCGAGTCTCTCTCTTCTATCCTTTCTAAACTAAGTCGAGTCGAGCCTCACCCTTTACTTGTCATGTAATTGTTCTTTGAATATTCACATTGATTGAGAAGAGCTACGGAACTTTGAGCATGTAGTTTATTGTATGCTAAACACCATCCATCTTGGTTTTTCTTTTACTTGGCTTCTTTGATCTCTTTCTCTAAATCAAGGAGTCATCTTCTCGTGTCGACATTTATAAGCATCTTTTCCTATAATGTCTTTGGTTTGAGATTTTTCGTTTTTCTCGTTGTTGAGAGTTGATTGCGGTTAAAATTACGATTGGATTGGGTGATTCCAACAATTCTAAGTTTTTAACCTTTTTGAGAGGATTTTAGTTAAATCTTGATATATTTTGGTGATTCTAAAAATTCTAAGCTTTTAACCCTTTGACAAAATATCTTCAAATTGTTGGATGTTTCTTTTCTACCTCTATTCCAAAAATTATGAATTGATTTTGTCAAAATCCTCTCCTTGTCTTTGGATTGATAGCATCGCGTGCATATTTCTTTCTTCAATGCTTGTCATTGTTTATGCAAACAACTTTTTTATCGTCCTCGTTTTCTTTTTCCATCATAATCATTCTTCCTCTCTTTTCGACTATGTGGAATTGTTTTATTGTCCTTGTCATACTCTTTTTAGTTTGGTATTCTTGCCAATGTATTAAGGTGGATTATGTCCTCTCGACAATATTTTTCTTATAAATTAGACATACGTTTTCTCTCTTAGTCCTCTTTATATATTTTGGTTTCATCAAAATAAGTTGGGTTCTCTTTTCTATCTAATAGCCTACTTATTTTTCTTAACTTGTCAAACTATTGACACTTCTAAAAAGTTAAGATTGTTTTAGCTTCATCTTGAGTCCCTCTCTTTGTACTCGAGTTGTTTAAGCTAATTCCGCTTGGGTGACTCTTGTTATATATACGCTCTTGTCTACTAACTTTGTTTTGTAAGCCTTGTTTGTAGCTTGTCAATATTCTTGCTTTGTTGGTGCCTCAATCAAGGGGGAGCTCATATAAAGGAGGAGCATTTTCAAGAGTTCAAGTTATTACATTTGTGATCGTTCACTCACTTATATTGCATTCATCGAACACCTTGCAAGTAATGAATTATGGGATCTCGAAGATAAGCATATTATTATGCATGGAGTTGGTTAACCTATGGTGATTAAAGACTTCACTAGGATGACGCAAGCTCAATATATTTGGATGATGGGTTTACGGTTTGGATTCTCGCCTCACAACCGACGACTACAAGCAACGACTAGCTTTTTAGATGCAAACTCTCTCGAAGTCGATCTTCCTCCTCTACAAATGAAGACTGTAGAAACTAGAAGGGGGGGGGGGGGGGGGGTTGAATAGTTTCTCTTCGATTGGTGACCAAAATAAAATTACTTTCAATTTGGTTTGTATCAAAACTATCTTTTGCTTCAAGCTAAGTTGCATAATGATTAGGTTCAATTCAAATGCACTAGCAAAGATAATAGGTAAGTGTAATGATAATGAAATAAGTAAAGAGTAAGGAAGGAGACAACCTAGTGGGAAGACACCAAGATTTATAGTGGTTCGACAACGAGGCTCTATCCTCGTTTCTACTCCACTCCTCGAGTACACCTACACGAGATTTCCACTATATCCACAATCTCCCTTCTCGGCGGAGAAAACCTTACATCGTTGCTTACATTATTTTCCGACACTAAGCTAAATATCGAGACCTAATCTTTAGCTAGGACCAATCTACACAACGTTGCCTACTTCACAATTTAACGACACAAGGCTAGATGTCGAGTTCTAATCTTAAAGTAGAACCAATCTTCACGATGTTGCCTACTTCACCATTTTACGACACAAGGCTAGATGTTGAGTTCTAATCAAAAGTTAGAACCAATCTTCACGACTCTTCACTTTGAAGCTAAGTGAGAACTTCACACAACACAACTACTAATCACTTTCAAGTTAAGTGAGAACTCACAAGACACAACCACATCACTTTATAGTTTAGTGAGAACTAATAATCAAATCTATTACAACTCAACTATACTTATCCAAGTACACACATGTAGCTTGGATTTACACAACACAAATCCAAGCAAACACATATGCAATGGATGTACACAACAAATCCAAGTATCCACAAATAACTTGGATGAACACAACTAGTCCAAGTATTCATTAATACAATGGATTGACCTAAAACAAAAAGGGTATCATGATGAATATGACTAGCTCATAGATTCATCTTTATCACAACACTAGTGAGTGAGTGATCTTCTCATTGGACAAGGTAAAGGAGGGGATCAAGAGGATAATCATATGTAAACATCCTTAACACTTTAAGTGATCATTTACTAATGATTATGCTATAGAAAATAGAAAGGGGGCTGAGAAAAACGTCCAAGAGGCCTATTGGAAAATGAGATTTGACCCACTATTTAAAGGAGACAAAGTATAACGGATATATAACGGCTATATGTGCGCGGTACCTTATCTAGCCCGGCGGTTCTATATCACTAAGGAACCGCGTAGGTACTTAAGGTACCGCCACTAGAGTACGCTCCGTTTTTTGTCTTTTAGTGGGGTAGGAATATCTGAGGTATTTGAAGCCTTCAAAGGATATTCTTATAGCATATGGAATATGCCCTTTTCAAATTTTCATTTTCCATTTTAATAAAACATTTTCTAAAAAAGAAAGTTTATTAAAAAGTCTTTTGTCATATTAACAAAAGTGAGTTTTAAGGATAATCATTTTGATGATCACTAAGTACGATTAAGAAAGGTTAGTGATATGATTATTACCTTGATGATAGTGTTAGTTAAATAATTCGTTTTTATGTTTTACACTAAATGTGTTGTATAGTTTGTTGTGATCAAAACTAAGAAAGATTAGTTAACACTAATAATGATTTTAGGCATTACTTGCATTAACAATCTCCCCCTTTTTGATTACGACAAACGATAACCTCATTTACGTAGAAACACAAAATATCGAATTATTAACTAGTTTATCACCATCATTTCTCCCCCTTTGTCGTAGCAAAAAGGTTAGCACAAGTCTTCGAAGAACATCGAACTTTGCTAGTAGCTCCCCCTTGGTGGTTGCTCCCCTTGCTTGGGGCACCAAGTTTGTGAGCTAAGGTGACATGCTACACAAAGGTTAGTAGAAAGGAAAGAAACACCAATGTATATATGATCACTACCTACTAAGTAACTTGAGAGGGAGAGAGAGAAGAAATCTCAAATTAGAAGCAAGTATTTTGCTAAGTATGTCCAAAGAGGTAATTGACAAAATCAAACTTCAATCCAATGAAGATCATAAGCTTGTCAAGGGGTTAAAGTTTAGAATTGATGGAATCACCCATAAGCAATCGTAAAAATTAACCATGATCAACTCAAAATAGAACTAAAGGGATAACACACAAAGGTTACATAATAGAAAAGACACAACAAAGTAGATAGTCATACACACAATATGAGTATCTAAAGCAAAAGATATGGAAAATAAACCACTAATCATAAGCTAGTCTAATAGTGATAATTTTCCAAGATAAAAAAATAAAAGACTCTAATAAGACGACGATGCATCATTCGAAGTTTTGTCCACCGGAACGAAAACTTGAATAGGAGGTCGAGTGAGGAGGAATTCAAGAAAATTTAACTTCTCATACACATGAGCAAGTTCAATTTGTTGAAATCGACAACAAGCACACGAGGATCCATGATGCAACACAAAATCGTTTGATGGGGGTATGGCATCAAACCTAGGGTTTGGTGGTGGAGGGGTAATGGGTTTGGGAATGTTTTCACAATGCCTTGTGAGGTTTGGGAAGACTGAGAGGTCATTGAGTTGAGGGGTATTGAAGGATTGTGGTGGTGGGGGAACATTTTCTTTAGCTCCGGTGATGGGGTTAATGGTATAAGTCTCATTCCAATACTTGATTGGAGAGAAGGTAGGGTTTTTAGGTGGTTTGGAGAAAGATGGTTCATTCTTCTTAACCCAAATAGGTCGAACCGATATTTTCGGTTTCTTTGAAAGCTTGGATGAGGAAGCTTTGGGTGAGTGGGGTTGTGACAAAGAAATGTCAAGGTTAGGAATATAGGAGTTAGGCATTGTGAGGATGTGAGAATGAAATCTCAAGGTTGTGTGAGAATGAATTCTCAAGGTTGGGAAGGTGTGAGAATGAATTCTCAAGGTTGGGAAGGTGTGAGAATGAAATCTCAAGGTTGGGGTATAAGTAAAATGTAATCAAGGTAAGAATTTGAATACAAAATGTGAAGTGTCAAGGAATGTTTAGTCAATTTGAGTAAACAAGGAATCTTGACTAGGTATAGGGTTTTAAAAGTTTTGACCAAAAAATCGTCAAAAGTCATTTACTGTCCGCGGTACCTTATAGGGACCGGCGGTTCCATATCGCTAGGGAACCGCGGGACTTTAAGGATCCGCGTCCAGTGGACTTGAAACCATGTTTTTCCAGGGTTTTGGGAAAAAACTAAGACTTTTTCAAAAAGTTGCAAATCTTGGAATTTTACCTCTATTAGCACCAAATTATGCTAGGGTTGCATAAAGCAACACATTCACAAAGAATGTCTTGACAAAGGGTGACAAAATAATTTAGATATCATTTTGAACCAATTTTAGTCAAGTTTTTAGAGGTTGTGATAGATTTAGGTTCTATTTTAATTTTAAATTAAAGTTGATTAATGTGCACATAAGAATAGGAACACATAATGCTAAATCCATAGAACAACTTCATGAAACACTCATGAAGGAAGCAAATACAATGACAAATGAAAAAACTAACTAATACAAAGCTAGCTTAACATTAAATCTAGATAAGTAGTCTTCTTTGGCTTGGTTTTGTTGAAAACACTTATTAAGAAAACTTATCATTCATCTCCTAGGAGGAGGCATGGAGAACAAGGCAAGCAAGAACTCTTGCAACCTCCTATGTAGTCCAAACATATCCATCCTAAGGTTATGGATGATGTAGTGGTTGTAAAGACAACATGGACAACTAGGACCATGTGTTTCTTGAAACCCATAGTATGGATCACCCAAAAGGAGGGAAAGTGGAACACCCAAAATTGGAATGTTTGAGATGGGTGGAGGTGGAGGAGGCATGTTATCCAAGGGTGATGTGGGTGAGAGTGGAGGCATGTTCCCTAAAGGGGAAATGGGTGAGTGTGGAGGTATGTTCTCCAAGGTTGGTGAAATGGGTGAGTTAGGAGGGGTAAATGATGAAGTCACCAAAGTGTCATCAAAGTCATTCACAAAAGGAATGCTTTGAATTGGTTGGGGTTGTGTGGTCACATCCAAGGGTGCACTTGGAGTGAAGGGTGAAGAGAGCTCATTCATTCTTGAGTTGAATGAAGAGGAGGTAGAACCAATGGAGTGGTTAGTACCATGGGTGGATGTTGTTTTGCATGGTTCAAGGGGTGGTGAAGGTGATGAATAAATAAGGATAGGAACCATATCATTCTTAGGTGTGTGGAGGGGTGAGGAGTTAGGCTTGGCTACCTTAATCCTAATCTTAAGTGTTTTCCTTGGGGTGTTTGAGGTTTTTGTAGAAACCATGGTTGACAAGGATGGTTTAAGGTTTAGGGAAGGATGTTTTGATGTGTGAAGAACATGACTAACAAGGTGGGTTTAAATGTGTGAGGGGATGATCCAAACTAGTAATGGGTTAAAATCATTTTAGGTGAATAATGAATTTAGGTAAGCTAGTTTAGGAAATATGCAGGTTTTTGCAAAAAATCATGCAAAGTTTACACAGATTTAAGAAAATAGTGTAAAGCAAAAGATGCTGTCGGGCACAGTGGCCGGCGGTTCCTTATCTAGGACCGGCGGTTCCTTATCGATAAGGATCCGCAGGTCGATATGGAACCGCGACCAGAGGTCTTTCAAAAATTTCACCTCCCAGTTTTTGATAAACCCAGATTTTTACCAAAAGATTCACAAGCCAAAGTTAACTACAGATCATAATCTAATAAGCTAACTATCACAAAGATGCACAAAGCTATGTAAATCACAAACATCATTGCATAAGCAACATTTAGGGTCAAAATAAATAATAATCCAAACATGTAACATAAGTTAATAAACAACTAAACCAAAGTGTTAATAAGCAAATGTTTAAAGCATCACAAGACAAGTAAACTTTGACATAATTCAAAGTCTTCACCTCCGTTTCTTCCCTAAACCCTTGATCATTTTTCCCAAATACTTGATTCCCTTTCTTGACTCAATCCGGTGTTCATGCAAATCACCTCGGGTTCGAAGATTTTGACGATAAAGTTCCTCTAAATTGAGATTATTAGGAACTTCACTAGAGGAGTGGTGAGGAGGGGAAGCAATGTCATCTAAACCATCCACGAATGAGTTTGTGGAGTGGTGAGAAGAACTCGAAGATTCAATGGGATCACTTGTGACAATGCCATCACCATCACTTGTTGGCATGTCCATGTCCTCATCATTGAACTCTTGTTGGTCGGATTTACGATCAGATCTTGTCTTTCTCTTATATACCTCTTGAATAGGTAGCATGACCCGTTTGACCGGTTGAAACTCAGAAAGATCAAGATTTGGAAAATCACGGCCAACCCTTTTTAAAAGGCGAGTGAGAAGCATTGCGTAAGGGAGGTTTGTTTTAGGCTTGTGAATAGCATAATTGATCCGTTGAGCGATAAAATATGCCAAATTGTAATTGGTGTTGGTAAAGATGCAATATAACATATGCACTAAACACGCCGGAACATGATCCCGGTTTCCACCAAGACAAAACACATTTTCCCTAAGGATATTGGTCCATTGAACCATATTATCATTAAGTTCGCTTAAGAGAACCTCATGACGTTTCACCGAACGTACCTTAGTATGAAGGCTTCTCTTAACGGGTCGATTACGCTTTTTGGAGACAATGTCGAAAATGAAGTCAAGATCAATTTCCTCATGATCATTTGGAGGACAATTGTAGGATTCAAGGAGAGCACTAAGCTTCCATTTATCCGTGAAGCGACAAGTGCTACAAATGGGACATCAAGAATTTGACCAAACACTTCGAGAGAGTATTGAATGAGTTGATCTTTCAAGATGAACCTAACAAATATTCCATCGTTGTTTTCAATGACGGAGTATGTGCTAAAGAACTCCAATAGGAATCGAGGATAGATGTCTTCTTTAATGTTCAACAAACAATCAAATCCAATGTTTTCAAACATGGACTTGATGTAGACATAATCCTTGATATCCTTTTGGACAACTCTACCCTCATGAAAGCAACGAGATTGAAGAGAAGAAAAAGTATGGGCAAGGTGAGTTGAGTGACAAAAGTCGGATAGGTTTGGCATATACTGTTTAGTGAGTTGATGATCCTTTTGGTATTGTGAAGGCATGATTAGTACCTAAATAAACACAAGAAAATATTTCTCCAATCACTCATATGAAAAATAAAATCAAAGATCAAAAATATGAGAATGTGTTATATCAATTTTTCGACAAACAAAGGATTGAATCCGCATCATTCTCATGCTCACAATGTAGCTATTCCATTATTTACCAAGAACATATGAACTATGCTGGATCAACAATGGACTAGAACATTGTTTTTTCAAAACAAGGTTTTTAGGTAAGCATTAACAATGTCTTTACCTATTTGTTCATCGGTTCATCTCAAATCCATCTTTTAACCAAAATCATTTAGGCTAAATTCGAATTTGTTCTACAAGTGGGTTTTAGTGAAATCTTAATGAATATAAACCTAAGGAATCATAGTAAAATAACCATGTCAACCTACATTCCTATTAAGGTTTTAATTCAATTTCAATTTTAAAAATCCCCAATTATGAAAGGATGAACCCTAGAACAAAATAGATGAAATTAAAAGAAAATACTTACAATTAATTGATGTTAGATGAAGGATGAGTGAAACCCACAACTTGGAATCAATTAATTTGAGTGATTGAAGGTTTTGGAAGCTTCAACAATGGTGGAAAAAGGGTAAACCGTCGGCTGTGTGTTTTTGGGAGAGAGAGGGTTTGGTTTGAAAAAGAATAAAATAATCAAACTGGCGCTCTGACAACCTTTACTGCCCGCGGTACCTTATCGATAAGGAACCGCGGGTTTGAGCCGCCTAGATAAAGAACCGCCTACAGATGCAGGTTTTTATCAATGAAAAACGCCAAATTTTAAAAACTAAGTTTTTCTAAGATACTTAAAAATATATCATGAACCTTTTAAAATAACATTGGATCATCATAAACACTAGGCAATATGTTTTAATAAAGGATTACGAGTTAAATCAAGATCGAAAAGAACCAAAACGGACAAACGGCTACTCGTAGCAAAACGACAAAGTGGAGAGAAGTCAAGGGAAGGGAATCAAGACTAGGACCAATGCTCAAGGGATTAATGACAATCTTCAAATAGTGGAAACGAAGAGCTTGTGTCATATATAGTGGTTTAAGACGTGCCTTTCCGGCGAAACGTTAAACGGTTTTGGTAATGAATAAACACAAGGCAATTATTCAAGTATAGACTAAGATCACTTTCAATAATAGTCTTAGTCTAAACCAAAATATGAGCAAGGTATTAATTCACTTTCTCTCCCACAAAGGTCCTACTAACCGTATGGGTGCAAACCATGATATCATGCTTGATAATTTAAGCTACTACTAACTCACTCTACATCACCATAGTGAGTCAAGTATCCAAGCAATGAAGGTTTGAGAGGATAAAAGGAAAGAATCACAAATCACAGACAAATGTCAAGGCAAAGATGCCAAGAGCAAGCACATAGTTATGTAATGATCAAAAGAATGATCAAAGGGCGTGTGGAAGAACAAAAGCGTACCTTGGCCACAAAGAGCAATCCATCAAGGAATCAATGCTATGCCCAACAATGACTATGATGAGTACTAAGTATTCAAGGACTAGTATCATTCCCAATCATCTTGGTATCATCATTCAAAGATGTTAAAGATCAATGAAGATGAGTCTTCTACAAGTGCAAGTAACTCAATCCACAACCAATTAAGTGATTGATCTTCATGAGTACCTACACAAAGCAAGATGCAATACTAGTAGATACATTTCAAGAGTAGATCTAAAATGCATAAAGACTACTAATCTTAAGTGGGATGCAATATTATCAATTAAAAGACCTATTTTTTAAAAGCAAAATACTTTTTGACCAAAGAGAAACTTTAGTACAACTTGACCTTATAATTTGAGGAGACAATGGATCGATCCAAGTTTCAAAGTACAATATACTTCAAAGATCTTGAGTGACCATCGCTCTGATACCAATTGTAGAAACTAGAAGGGGGTGGGGTTGAATAGTTTCTCTTCGATTGGTGACCAAATTAAAATTACTTTCAATTTGGTTTGTATCTAAACTATCTTTTGCTTCAAGCTAAGTTGCATATAGATTAGGTTCAAATAAAATGCACTAGCAAAGATAATAGGTAAGTGTAATGATAATGAAATAACTAAAAAGTAAGGAAGGAGACGACCTAGTGGGAAGACACCAAGATTTATAGTGGTTCGACAACGAGGCTCTATCCTCGTTTCTACTCCACTCCTCGAGTACACCTACTCGAGATTTCCACTATATCCACAAGCTCCCTTCTCGGCGGAGAAAAACTTACATCGTTGCTTACATTATTTTCCGACACTAAGCTAAATGTAGAGACCTAATCTTTAGCTAGGACCAATCTACACAACGTTGCCTACTTCACAATTTAACGACACAAGGCTAGATGTCGAGTTCTAATCTTAAGGTAGAACCAATCTTCACGACGTTGCCTACTTCACCATTTTACGACACAAGGCTAGATGTCGAGTTCTAATCAAAAGCTAGAACCAATCTTCACGACTCTTCACTTTGAAGCTAAGTGAGAACTTCACACAACACAACTACTAATCACTTTCAAGTTAAGTGAGAACTCACAAGACACAACCACATCACTTTATAGTTTAGTGAGAACTACTAATCAAATCTATTACAACTCAACTAGACTTATCCAAGTACACACATGTAGCTTGGATTTACACAACACAAATCCAAGCAAACACATATGCAATGGATGTACACAACAAATCCGAGTATCCACAAATAACTTGGATGAACACAACTAGTCCAAGTATTCATTAATACAATGGATTGACCTAAAACAAAAAGGGTATCATGATGAATATGACTAGCTCATAGATTCATCTTTATCACAAAACTAGTGAGTGAGTGATCTTCTCATTGGACAAGGTAAAGGAGGGGATCAAGAGGATAATCATATGTAAACATCCTTAACACTTTAAGTGATCATTTACTAATGATTATGCTATAGAAAATAGAAAGGGGGCTGAGAAAAACATCCAAGAGGCCTATTGGAAAATGAGATTTGACCCACTATTTAAAGGAGACAAAGTATAACGGATATATAACGGCTATCTGTGCGCGGTACCTTATCTAGCCCGGCGGTTCCATATCGCTAAGGAACCGCGTAGGTACTTAAGATACCGCCACTAGAGTACGCTCTGTTTTTTGTCTTTTAGTGGGGTAGGAATATCTGAGGTATTTGAAGCCTTCAAAAGATATTCTAATAGCATATGGAATATGCCATTTTCAAATTTTCATTTTCCATTTTAATAAAACATTTTCTATAAAAGAAAGTTTATTAAAAAGTCTTTTGTCATATTAACAAAAGTGAGTTTTAAGGATAATCATTTTGATGATCACTAAGTATGATTAAGAAAGGTTAGTGATATGATTATTACCTTGATGATAGTGTTAGTTAAATAATTCGTTTTTATGTTTTACACTAAATGTGTTGTATAGTTTGTTGTGATCAAAACTAAGAAAGATTAGTTAACACTAATAATGTTTTTAGGCATTACTTGCATTAACAAAGACTACCTTTCGGATGCAAGCTCTCTTGACGTTAATTCTTCTCTTCCTCAAATGACGTGCAATCGATGGCTACCACTTTGGATGTGTGCTCTCTCGGCGTTGATTCTTCTCTTCTACAAGACGTCAACTACCTTTTTTTTCGACAAAAAGGGGAGATGTAAGTGTAAACGAGTAACTAGACATTTTAATATGCGTTACGGTTTACTTGTTTGTCATCATAAAAAAGAGGGAGATTGTTAGTGCAAACATTACGATGTTTAGTCGATATAATCTCTTCGTCTTTTGTTGATGACAAACGTATAACTCGTAATATATTATGTAAAATGGTAAGGTACTCTTAATCACTCAAGAATACATTTGTATACTTCTATCGACACCTCCAAGATCGCATTCGGCATGAATCACTCAAGGTATGAATAAACAAGTCATTAACCTTACTAAGTGATCAAGGATTAATATTTTCTTAAAACTCACTTTTATACAAAAGTGACAAATTTTTTTTAAATAACTATATTTTTATAAAAATATTTTATTAAAAAAATGGAAATTTGAATTTGGCATATTCCAAATGGTATAAGAATATAACCTTGAGGTATAAACTCACCATATGACATTTCCCCACTAAAGGACAAAAATACACGGACTCTAAGCTTGAGGTTCCTTAAAGGAACCCAAGGTTCGTTATTGATAAAGAACCGTGGGGGCATTTAAGGAACCGCGGGTATTTATAGTTGTTGCTCTCTTGCCTTATAAATAGTGGATCATTTTCAGCTTTTCTTTCAACCCTTTTTGCACAGTTTCTTCAAAAACAACTTTAACTCCTTGATTAGTTAGTTTTGATTAATCTTGTTTAAGATGTGATTCTATCCTCAATCCTCTCATCCTCTCGAGTGCAAAGAGAAAAACACTTTCATCACTATGAAGTGTTGGGTTCACAACATGATGAAGATCTCTCCTTCTAGATCAAGTCATAGTTTTCCTACAATGTAAACATGAAGATCCAAGTGATGTGTATACTTAGACTTGATGTATGTGTATAAGATCCAAGTGTTAGGTTCACTTGGATGTGTTTGTAAGGGTAGTAGATCCAAGATATGGGTATCCTTGGATTAGGTGTTAGGTGTGTAGATCCAAGTTATGTAAACACTTGGATATAGTGTTAGAATCATAGAACTAAGTGTTGTGTACTTAAATCTATATGGTTTATGTGTTTAGGCCATAAAACACAAGGTTTATTATGTTGGGCCATAAAACATAACTAGTGAGATTGGTGTAGATAGGTCCTACCTTAGATTAGTACTCCACATCTAGCCTTGTGTCGGAAAATAGGAAGTAGGAGACGTGTGTAGATCGATCCAACCTAAGATTAGGACTCGACATCTAGCTTAGTGTCAGAAATGGTGTAAGCAACGTGTATGGTTTTCTCCGCCTTGAAAGGAGCTTGTTGACTAGTGAAGTAATTCTCGCGTTGGGTACTCGAGGAGTGGAGTAGGGTGAAGAGGATCTTCGTAACTGAACCATTATAAATCATCGTGTTGGTATTCTATGTTACATTTATGTCTATACTTTTATTGTTGCATACTTGTGTCGTGTGTCTTTGTGTGCATCACATAATCTAAACATCTAAGTTGCGGAAAAGCTAAGGCTTAGTACGTTTGTGCTTCATGTTTAGATTATGGTCAAGTGTGCATCCCTTAGTCAAAGCATCTTAGCTGTAGAAAAGCTACGGCTTAGTACGTGTGTGCTTAGTTTTTAGACTATTCCTTGATGTGCTGTTGATTTGATGTGTTTGTATGTTTACTTACTTGTTGTTTATAGTCTTTATATCTTTCAACAAACACATCTCGCATCTAGTCAAGCTTTAATGAGAATTTGATACAAAGGATGGTTAAAGTTTAAACATGTAACAAATGCTTTCCAACCACAGTTGGCGATTCCTTAAAGAACCTGCGGTTCTTTATTGACAATGAACCGCGAGCATATTTATTGAGCCCCAGACAGCGAGTTATACGAAATGTTTTGAAAACTTAATTAGAAACTATTCAACCCCCATTCTAGTTTCTATAGATCGGAATAAATCGAAAAACAAGATCAGACCAGATGAAAGTGCAAATAGAGGTTTCAGGTTTTTTTTTGCAGGCCATGAGAGATTTTACAATATCAAAGCGTTTCTTGTTTGCCTTTGTTTAAAACATTTTTTATTAGTGGTTCATTTCATAAGCTCAATTTTTTTCTAAAGTGTTTTATAGTTATGCATGACATTTTGTTTGCATCATCATAGTGTTTATGGTCATGGGCAATTGAGCATCTATCTCTTCTTGAGCTAAATCATCACTGACTGTGGAAATTTGCTCATCGAAAACATACTCTTAGTTTCGTACCTTACGGTGAACCTAAGGTTTCACATCCAAGCCATATAATTAGGACCAGTGAGTCTTTCTCTTCCAAAAACTAAGAGTAAGGAGAAGTTTGAGTTATGTGTGTGTAATGAGAGATGATTAGAGAATAAGAACAAGGATATTTAACTAATGAGTTTTATTTAATTGATAATAAAAAACTGAAACTAAAAGAGTATAAATAAGCCATCTAAGCTAGGTTAACTAATGGGTCGGGCCCTTATTACTAATTCTAACATCCCCCTCAAGCTGAGCATACATGCCCAGCTTGTTACAAATAAAAAACCCAACAACGATAAAACCCTAAAAAGCAATAAGCAAAAGTATTCCGTGAAGCAAGGAACCAAATCGTCAACGAATGCAAAACTAATCAATATCACTTCGGATCAAACTAAAATACAAAGCAACCAACAAGGTCTCAATTGACAAACAAATCCAAAATGACCGAAACAACTAGAAGGTCTCAGCTAACCAGAATTTCTTAATGTCAAAGCAACATGTCAATACATGTCTTAACAAACCAAAGAACTCTAAAAACGAAGCAACATGTGTGAGGTCTCAATGAACAAAAAAAGACCAAAAAACGAAGCAACCTGTGCGAGGTCTCAACTAACCAAAGAACTCTAAAAACGAAGCAACATGTATGAGGTCTCAACTAACCAAAGAAGCCCTAATGAAAAATAATTTATCAACAAAAAGTAACCAAATTACTTCAAAGCAATAATATTTTTGGTCACCAGGTACAATCATCTCGGTCACCATACACCTTCATAATTTCTATCCCAACAATAACAGTAGCAACAGTAGAAGAGTTCACACTTATAGATCCTTTAAGCCGATCATATTCCTCAGCCGAAATCGATACCATTTTATCAAGAGTGACGGCAGAATTACGAGTAGAGGAGCCATTTTTTAGCTAAGAGTTTCTTTTAATTACGTGCGGTGTGCCCATATTCATGACAATAATAACATTCAACCTCATCTTAACCAAAACCTTGGGAATCACCAACTCGGTCACTATTCCCATTCCTAGAACCACGTTGAAATCCACCACAACTAACAAGAGCATTATTATAGGTCGGGGTATGAGGAGACCTGAAAGTCTCATTACGGAGAACTCGAGAAAATGTGTCTTGAAGAGATGAAATCTCTGTCTCATTCAAGAATTGAGATCTAAGGGAATCAAATTTTGGTCGTAAGCTAGTCAAAAATATCATTACAGCTATTTATTGTCTTTGCTTCTACATCTCCTTCGCATCAGCACTAATAGGAAGAAGAGTATTCAATTCCTTAATCAAATTCTTAAATACCATAACATAAGTAATGAGTGATTGATCTTGTTTTTCCCACGATGAAAAGCCTTACACACACTATATATTAGAGATATATTCTTGTGAGAAGTATACACGAAATTCAGATAATCAATCAATTCCTTGACATACTCACAATGATTGATTTGAGAAATTACCGATGGTTCAATATAGTTTCTAATTTGCAAGAACAAACGAGCATCAGTCTACAACCACTTATCCTTATTCCCATCACTAAGAGGATCATCTTCAAGATGAGAAGCTTTTCCGATACTGTGAGACCCCCTAAATCAGGCAAGGAAACACGTAGGCAGCATGGGGATGCCTGGTACACGAAACAACGAAATACTGTTGACACAAAATTAACGTAATAAAACATTTACATTACATCATAAAAGATCAGATTTTTACAAAGGTCCCAGAGTTTTATAAATGGAAAAATCTCTTATTTAAACATGGTTTTGTAACATATAGTTACCAAATATATAGGATAAAATTCTGATAGTTTTTACCAAAACTAAAGTTTAAATTTAACACAGAAATCTCCAAGCTGCGATAATATCCTGCGGGCTCCCATCCAAGCAAAATTAAGTATTATTACCTGAGATTAAACATGTAAAATCGTCAACACAAAGTTGAGTGATATTCATAGGTTTAGTAGTAAAGTTGTGGAACACAAGCATTCATTTGTAAAACAAGTAATAGGGAAAATGGTTATATATGTCAACCATAGTCCGAAACCATTATTATTGCTATTTAGCTAATGACACCGAAGCTTAACAAAAGGTAACTTCCCCTAGTGAGTATTCAACCTAAACACTCAAGCATAAACAAACGTAACGCGTCAAGGTAATACGGGACGGGGATTGTCAATCCCGGTGGATCCACTCACAACATTCGCGCTTAGAAAATGTGACACTAGATAATTAACGGTGCATGAAATAGTAGGGAAACTTAGTGGCTATGGAAACTAAAAGCAATAATAATAATGGTAATTTGTTCTGGAAAGCATACAAGTTCTGGAAAGCATACAAGATCTGGATAGCATACAAGCTCTGGATAGCATACAAGTTCTGGATAACATACAATTTTTTATGAATGTGTTCCACCATGTAAAATCTCACCCGCGTTTAGAAACAATGTATAAGTAGTAAAAATGGGTTATGAACTTACCTGATGCAAAGCGAAATCAATCAAGATAACGATCAAGATAATAGTGACGAAAGTGAAACGGTGAATTAAGATAAGCCGAGAAACCATGAGCTTCTAACGAGACCTAAAATAAAGTGCTGCGTCTTAGAGATATAAATGGTTACAGAAGAGAATAAATGACTTTATAAAGGTTTTCTATAACTATAGTTTGGATTAGTTTTGAAAATAATAAAATGGATAAGGGTAAAAAGTGTTATTGTTACAAATCTATAATATAGTTTTGTATTTGGCTTAATACTTTAAGGAATAATCACATAAATATGCAATTACATTGCATGAAAATGACGTAAACTCTCTATTCTCATAGCTTTATTCGAATTTGGCAAACGTATTTTCTTCCTTTTAGTTATTTTGTTCGAATAGTACACACAATAACAAGTCGTAATATTGAGTGGTTATCGAGTAATACCTTAGGTCAACGTCGAGATAGAAGTAATACGGAGTCGTGATGCACGAGTATACATACCGATATGAACACTAAAAGTTAAAGTTGCTTGATACTTCAAGCAAGATACAAACTCAGACTCGAGGCTTACGAACCAAGGGATTTTCAACATGGCTAACGATAACCTTGCAGTACTCCGTCGTGACATACTTATTATTTAGTTTTCTTGACCAACTTGTAAACTTCATTCAAAGTCTACATATGTGTATAAGAAGACGTCTTTGGAAAATAGACTAAGGATTTGGAAATAAAGAATAAGGCGAAATGAGAAGAATGTGCATCCAAAAGTGATAATCATCGAAGGATAGACACGTATATACACGTGTGAGTACATAAACTTAAAGTGTTATCAAAATGGATGATGTTATACATTCACTTAGATTACTATTTTTTACAAACAAAACAGTCATATTATAATATCGCATAACCACACAATGAAATTTTCAATAGGAAATGTTTGTATGTTATGAAACGTGTAAAGCTAATAGGTGAGATGAGATTTAATATACTTTTTGCCTCATAATTTGCTAAAGCGGGTATTATCGAAGACCGATATTTTAAAACTTACGCGATATAAAAGATACAGGTTAGACACGCAAAATAAACGCTCAATATAAAATAAAAACTTTGGCATTCGGAGAACATTAATATTTTGATATAAGAATTGAGGGCTTATTATTTAATAAACGTTAACGCATCATATAAGTGAATGACGCCTAAAGGTTTAACTTAAATTACAAAGAATGCTCGTTAAATGAAAAATTAAAACGGCGAAAATAGAAAATATTTCTATGTCATAATCAAAATATTTACGGTCGATGACGGACATAAACTTTGTCGATAAATAATAAATGACACGAATTTGATACGTTAAAGCCCTTAACCTTACCGGTTAGTTAAGAATTCAGTATTATTCATCGAACGAACATGACAAATAAAGTTGAGTACTAATTATTGTCTGAATATTAGAAATAAGATTAGCTCGGTCTAAATGTTGATTTTAAATTTCGGGTCAATACAGTAAATAAATATGGAAAAATAAAAATAAAATTTTAATAATTCCAATTAAATTATTTTAAATTCTTGGAAAAATAATTAAAATACAATTTAATTAAAATTCTTGAATTCTCAGGATTTACGCATGAAAAAGTAAAGAGGAACAAGTAAAACATTGTGAAATCGAAAAGTACGAATAAAAGAATAATTTAAGTACCGAAAAAAAAATACGAGTTCTCATAGTCAACCCCCCTAAAGGAACTCTGGTCCCCCAGAGTTCAACTGGAGACGGAAAAAGACGAGAACAAATAAGGATACTTTGCTTTGAACTTGTGTTTAAATACGAGAGGGTATTTATAGATAGAATGAACATGATAAACGTTTAAACGGACAAGATGCACTAAAATAGATTAAGGATAATGACCGACAAGGAATCACGTAAACCATAAAACACAATAATTCAGTTTACTAAGAAAAAAGAGGGTTTTAACTATGTTATATAGAGATTTTAACGACGATGTATATTTAATGGGTAACCATTCGCTAAGTCTTTTCTTAATGAAGATATTGTTCAAAACAGAAGTAAACTAGGTTCAAGTTTTATTTTGGTCGTCTTGAGAAACCTTGAGATGATTGTATAAAATTATTGTTAAAACTTGGGTTTATGGTTTCGATTTAAGAAAAACTATTTTTCCAAATATTTAAAATCCTTAATAGGAATGAAGTTCAAGACGGTGATTTTATCAAACTGGAATTAAAATATGATAAAAATCAAAATAGTTTAAAAGGTAATGCATGATGTCATTAGTTAAAGTTTTACAAAGAAAATTTATAGATATGACATTTTAGCTTGAGACAGTTATTTTGTAATTTAAATATTTGGTAAAATGTGTAAAATTTTTTTAAAATTTTATAATATTTTATAATAATATATAGAAATCCATAAAAGTGTTTAATGTATCAAATGGCAATTAGGAGACATATTCGATTTTGAAAAGATGACAAGATAGCAAACGAATATGAAGTAATTAATAGTCAAAATAATATGCAAGCAATGGCAAGAGGGAATAAAATGAAAGTCGTAAAGATTCTAATCGAAGATGATAGAATAGAGGCATCGGCGATAAGACAATAAGAAACAAAGAATTTAGAAACTCATCACTTCTTGAGTGCAGTTGGTGTCACCAACATCGGCTTATTAATTTCTCAGTAATCGATACACAACTGAAAGATAAAAGCCACAAAAAAATTTTCGAATCAAAGAAAAATTCATAATTAGTAACTTGTGTAAGATTCAAGTAAAATGAACAACACTGATAATTTGAGAGTGAAATCAACGCATGGTTCACACGAGCGAATCTCGAAGCTAATGAATCAGACAAACATCATGACGGATGTATTAAATCATTATTCACGTCTAGTTATAAATCGTTATTCGCGTCCAGAGACAGTTCGAAGGCATACCAAAGTTTACTCAAAGAAAGTTGGTCGAGGAGAAAGTATCAAAACACTAGAACTTCCAAGTACGATATCAATATTCAGTAACTAGAAGAGCGGTAAATATAATTGTACCATAAAAGAAAATGTGGTAACAAGTAGAACAAAGATCGCTGAGTAAAGAAAAATGTACTCGCAGGCACGTAATTCGTTCAAGAAAAGATAAAGAAACATATGCATTTGTCATGAACTTGTACTACTTGCATAACGCATAAAAGTTTTCATAATTTTATTTTAACAAGATTTTAAGGTGACTACTATTCATCCTCATATGGCTCCTTCTAAATTACGCATAGGTGATCAGGCCATGCATAATTTAGGACTAGCAATGCGATGCTCAGTTTCGTCAAACTAGTATTACGTGTCATATATTTAAGATATATATAAATTGTCATTTGTAAATAGGAATCAAATTAATTTATGAAACGTTTTTTAGAGTAAGTAATTCACTAGATATTTAAATCAACAACTTTAATGTTACACAAATTCATTTATAAGACCAAAGTAAAACAATGTGTCAAAATACATCGTAAGACAATGTCAATTAACTATATTAGGTATTTTTTTCAAGTATTCTAAAAACCCCAGTAGTACAAGTTGGTAAAACTATTCGTAAAAACAATAATAATTTTATATATATGGTGACATAATGATATCTTATAAAATAGCAAGTGTGTTACACGAGAGTAGTAAAGAGTAATTGATAAGAGAATCTGTGAAATGGTTACAAGGTGGTAGAGTTTCAAAAGGTTTAGGCAGAATCGTCATGAGACACGTGTTAAAAATGATGATGAAAGATGTGAAAATAAGAACTTCAAACCTCGGCCCAAATCAGTGTTACGTTAGAAGTAGAAGAAGATAAGATAAATTGCCGGATAAAGGAATCCGTATGTGTTCACGTCGTAATTTATTTGACATAAGTATGCTTTTAAGAAAGTAGAGCTCATTTCCCAAATAGTACAACTACTCCGAAAGGTTTCTATTTTAGGAAAGTTTCTATATTAAGAAAGTTTTTGAATCTCAAAAGTTTAGGAATTTAACACGTTAATAGTCGCTTAAAAATGCACAACTTTTTCGACAAAACTAGTTCATTAAATGTGTTATCAAATCACTTGGTTCCAAAAATTCAAGATATTTGTATGTATGACCGAACTCAAAGTTACTATTTTTAAACATTTTCAAACGCAATCAATGTTTCATAGTAGTAAAATATCATAAGTTAGAGTTTTACGAGTTCAAACGAACTAAAAAACGCCTAAAAACCATATTTCAAAAATTCTATCAGTTTTGACTTTTTAGTCAACTTTGACTTTTGGGGTCTGACCTGACCAATTGACTCGCTAAATGATATTTTTAAGGCTCGAAGTCTAAAGCAATTTGGTGTAAAACGATGCTTTGAAAAACTTTCTATTTTTACTCGAGACTTGAAACGGATCAGAAATGGACGAAAATGCCCTCGCATCAAATTTGTCAACAAAATGATATTTTATAATTATTCAGAAAAATCTTCTTAAATTTTACAATCTCAAATGAGCGTAACTTGCTCGATTTTAAGGTTTACTTGTCGACTTTTATGTCTAAAACGAACGTCTCAACAAGTAGAAACATATTTTTATTTCTAAAGTTTATAAAAATATTTTCTCGACATCGTTAAACTACATGTAACTTTTCTGCACAAATTATATTTTTTGACACCTTGAAATTTAAATCAAACTTCATAACGACCCGGAAAATTTATGTACACACATGACTTGTGGATTCCATAAAGACGAAAGAGAATAGTTTGTAAACTTAAGCATATAAAGAAAAACATGGTATAAGATTGGTTTATGAATACCAACGATAATCTAAGAAATAAAAAACGGCGAATGACATTCGTGTCTTCTATTTCAAGATGCAAGGTAGGAAAGTCTCTTGGTGGCGTGATTTTCCAAACTCATACGACATACCGAGAAAGAAATGAAACATTAATGGGTTGCACTCTCGGAGCAAGGAGGTTTAAATGAAAGGGGAGGATACAAGTTTATAGTAGTAAAATCGTATCCCAAACAAGCACCACATTATTTTGTAGATATGAATTACAAGATGACGGTGGAGTTTCCAAGGTACAAACAAACATTTTAATTCGAATTCGAAATGTAGAATGGTCAATGAAATAGTATTTAATCGGCATACGAGTTCCGTATAAAACGGCGACGTAAAGATCAATCAAGGTTACGAAAACTCATGATATTATTCAACACGGATTCAAGGAATGCTTCAAGATGTGTGACTCACACGATGTCCATTAGTCTTTTTTGGAGACACATTGAGCTACACAATGATCAATAGACTAGACATCCAATCACAAATGGTCGGAAGGAAATTTGGATATCTACATAAGGAGTTAAACAATCAAAGTAACACGCACGGTAGTAAAATGACAATGTTTCATCGGACACAACACTTGCTTAATCCCAAACAATGGTATCATAGAAGTACGTACCACATATAAAAGTGAGTCGATAAAATTACACGGTTCAAAACGAGCGAGTATATTAGGTCGGTCATTTCATGCGTAAACAAAATAGCAATTGTACTCAGAAAAGTGAGTATAAGAAGTCGACATCATACGCACTCCGAATACAAGTATGTAACGTCATAACAATTTAAAATGATTGCAACAAGATCACATTCACAAGAACAAGAATTCAAGAAATACGGTAAGGCAAATGTATTCACAATGATGCCCAAATGATAATTCATTAAGCACTCGTTTTCCATTACATACCAAGTTAGTAAGGTTTTGATTACAAGGGCGTTTGCAAAAGAGAACAAAATTACTCCAAAGATATTAGTAGCACTAGCTGGTACAACAGTCTTGTGGAAATGTACCAAAGATAATTCATGGAAATTACATAAACATAGGTACATAAAAGAAATCTGATGGGACCCGCTAGGTGGTCTCGAAGGCAACAAATTCATTTATATTAGGAATGGAAACATGTATACAATAAGCACAAGGGATTTGGAATGAGGTAATAAGTATCGTCATGATAGTACTATAATATTTCAAAATGTAATCAAGGAATGAAATATTATAAGAATAATTAAAGTAAATAATAAGGATTATAGTGTTACCCGCGCAGATATCAAACAACATTGGCAGATACTATGTTTTGACACTATAAAATATTTGAACTTTCGGTTATAGACTATGTTTTGAAAACGACTGTCTAGCTTCCCAACTGGTAGACGGTTCCTTTTCCCCCCCAGATCAATGAAGAAGGGAGAAGTCACTTGCTTCTTCCGAAGAACCGGAAGCGAAGCGCTATGCCGGGGCGGGGGGGGCCTTCTAGAAGCTTCGCCAGAAGCGACTAGTCGCTTCCCGAATGCCCCTTTCCTTCGCTACTAGGGGCTCCCCATGATTTAGTAAAAGGGAGGGGAGATTTGCTCCTCATCCGGGGGGGTTCCCTATAACCATCCCTCTGATACCAATCTATGAGATCCCCGAAATCAGGCAAGGAAACACGTAGGCAGCATGGGGGTGCCACGTCATGGTACAAACAATGAAATACTGTTGACACAAAATTAATGTAATAAAACATTTACATTACATCATAAAAGATCAGAGTTTTTACAAAGGTCCCAGAGTTTTATAAACGGAAAAATCTATTATTTAAACATGGTTTTGTAACATATAGTTACCAAATATATATAGGATAAACTTCTGACAGTTTTTACCAAAACTAAAGTTTAAATTTAACACAGAAATCTCCAAGATGCGATAATATCCTGCGGGCTCCCATCCAAGCAAAATAAAGTATTATTACCTGAGATTAAACATGTAAAATCGTCAACACAAAGTTGAGTGATATTCATAGGTCTAGTAGTAAAGTTGTGGAACACAAGCATTTATTTGTAAAACAAGTAATAGGGAAAATGGTTATATACGTCAATCATAGTCCGAAACCATTATTATTGCTATTCAGCTCATGACACCGAAGCTTAACAAAAGATAACTTCCCCTAGTGAGTATTCAGCCTAAACACTCAAGTATAAACAAATGTAATGCGTCAAGGTAATACGGGATAGGGATTGTCAATCCCGATGGATCCAACCACAACATTCGCGCTTAGAAAAGGTAACACTAGATGATTAACGGTGCATGAAATGGTAGGGAAACTTAGTGGATATGGAAACTAAAAGCAATAATAATAATGGTAATCTGTTCTAGAAAGCATACAAGTTCTGGAAAGCATACAAGATCTGGATAGCATACAAGTTCTGGATAACATACAGTTTTAAATGAATGTGTTCCACCATGTAAAATCTCACCCCGCGTTTAGAAACAATGTATAAGTAGTAAAAAGGGGCTATGAACTCACTTGATGCAAAGCGAAATCAATCAAAGATAACGATCAAGATAATAGTGATGAAAGTGAAACGGTGAAATAAGATAAGCCGAGAAATCATGAGCTTCTAACGATGACCTAAAATAAAGTGATGCGTCTTAGAGATATAAACGGTTACGAAAGAGAATAAATAATTTTATAAGGGTTTTCTATAACTATAGTTTGGATTAGTTTTGAAAATAATAAAATGGATAAGGGTAAAAAGTGTTATTGTTACAAATCTATAATATAGTTTTGTATTTAGCTTAATACTTTAAGGACTAATCACATAAATATGCAATTACATCGCATGAAAATGACGTACACTCTCTTATCTCATAGCTTTATTCGGATTTGGCAAACGTATTATCTTCCTTTTAGTTATTTTGTTCGAATAGTACACACAATAACAAGTCGTAATATTGAGTGGTTATTGAGTAATACCTTAGTCCACGTCGAGATAGAAGCGATACGGAGTCGTGATGCATGAGTATAAATACCGATATGAACACTAAAAAGTTAAAGTTGCTCGATACTTCAAGCAAGATACAAACTCAGACTCGCGGCTTACGAACTAAGGGATTTCCAACATGGCTAACGATAACCTTGCAGTACTCCGTCGTGTAACAACCCCAACTTCATAACGCAACAGAATATCAACATTGGGTGTTACTTCATAGCACATCACACACAGTCATAGAAAACGACCTCAAAAGAGATGTTTTTTAAAATAAACCATTCGATAAGTTTATTAAATCAGAGTTCAATATAAATAGGTCCCAATAAATTGTACAAACTTTAATAAATATATAAATGTTTGTCAAATGTATCGAATGGATATTGTTTGATTTGCCTTTACTGTATCCCGCGCGGCTCCACGCTCAAGCTGCTCTTAAACCTATACACCTGAGAATACATGCTAACATGTCAACACAACGGTTGAGTGAATTCATAGGTTTTTAATAAACAATAATGGGTTTTTAAATAAACCATAAAGCTTTTGAACACAAGAATCTCATCCATTGGCGATATTGCAACACATACAATACCTATATTCCACACTATTACGCTAAGCTCACGACACCGATGCCTTAATCAATAAGTTTGCCCTAGTCAGGTATCTTGCCAAATACCCCATACTTCACGTACAACACACCCAGCTGAGCCTCCAACTCACAGGTGCGACCTGCCTGGGTGGGGGTCATCATTCCCAATGGATCCATTTGTCTGTACGAGCGCCTACCCATCATAGGTAGTTAACGTTTCACGATTTATAGGGACTTTTCACTGGCAATAAGTAACTTAGCCTTACTAATAGTGGCTCATTACCTATACAATCAACGCTTGTGTTCATTTTCCAAAAGTATTCAATCAAACTTATTTACATTTATTAACAACAGCTTGTATTCGTTCAAAGCATATATTCCAACAACGAATGTTTATTCACAATCATGTATCCTTTCAAAAGGATACAACACGTATGCTTATTTACCAAGAGCATGTATTCCCCCTCGCGGGTTTATAAACATATATAAAACATTAAAAGCGAGGCTATGAACTCACATGATATAGCTATCAACGTTTATCGAGAAACAAACATCCAATAGTTGATACACGACTTCACGAGATAACAATCAATCGTTGATCGAGAGCGAGATGCCCAGCGGTCGTCATATGACCGAACGAGACCTATAATGACGAGACGCGTCTTAGGCTCGAAACTATACATAAGTCAAACATATATGTAAATAGTTTACTTTAGTAAGTTTGGACATTGCATAAGTTTTATAAGACTTTTTATAAAACATTTCATAACAATTTAACATATATCTTCTCATTATGACCATTAAGCCCATTCTAGCCCATTAGTGACCAGTTAATCATTTATATAACCTAATTCCATTTCAAACTCATTATTGATCTCCATATACATTATTAATCTCAGGTCCAATAATGGCCCAATAGCCATTATAAGTGTAAGCTGGGCTTTTGTGGCCTAAATCCACTTTATATGTATTACGGGTTCTAAAACGCCTCATAACGATGTAAACTTAATGTCCACGATGGCCGGGTCTCGGGTATTCTAGTTATCAATAAATAAACGAGTCTATATTTACTAAAAAGCGGCTCATACCATTTCGGTGTTTATAAAAATCATCACGTTTTACCATAATTTAATATAGTCTAATTCTTACAATTTTCACGACATGTCTCGTTAATTAGACCGTTTCTCCTAAACCGTATATAATATAGATGAGTTATTTTACTAAAGTCATTCTTAACTTATTTAGTTTACTTATTATAAGTTCAATTGCCTCTAATTTATATTTATCATAGCTTATTTACCCATTTTATCACTTAGAAGAGTTGGCTGTTTTTCGCAGCCAACTTCAGTTTCACCGTTTTGGCCGCCATTTCCAAACCGTTTATCCGTTGAAAACCATTCGATTCGTGTGTGTTCTAAATAAGTTTATCTACAACCCATAGTTTTACCCTTTTTAATGGTTCTGAGTCCTTCTAAGAGTTTTCTGTCAGTTTATATAACATGTTCAGATTTGACACTTTTTATCGTTTCGGCCATATTTAATTCATCGGGTATCGTCACGAAACGAGCGACCCGGCGAAATAACAAGAAAACATATATCTATCCATATATATGATTATCCCAGTGTCAATACCTAGTGATATTTGCAAGTCTACCTATTTTGGCCACTGACCCAAAATAAAACTTGTAAACATGGCCTAGAGTTTGCTTATGTTATGTTTTATTGTTTAAAACTCATGTATAATGTCCAAGTCCATAAAATGAATCTTACATCATAAAAATACAGTAGGAAATATGTATTTCAAAAAATAAGTTAATAACAAAAAAAAAACTATATTCTTACAATAGAAAATTGAAGAAATACCACAACTCATCAACAAGTCTTCACCCCTTGTTTCTAAAAATATTCTAGCAATACATACTTTTACCCATGTTTAATTCCACATGTAAAGAACCTTTTAAATCAGCCCTTGCAACTTTAGAAGATGATGATGATGTTTTGAACCAAGTACAAAGTGTAGGACTCAAACCTTCAACTTTTGGTCATGTAGTTGAACAAAGTAAAGTGATGATTTGTGTTTTGTTGCACAAGGGTGTACGGCAAAAAAAACAAATGACAAAGAAGGATGATTTGGGCTGTTGTTGTTCACGGCAAAAACAAAAAGTGGAGTGATGCATGAGTTTATTATATAGAAAAGTGTGAAGGTTAGAAATGAGATCTTAGAATTGTTAGTCCATACGTGTCCTTAATGTGAGCTAGAAGTGATGTGTGTAGGGTGATAATACTATCACAACATCTTATTAATGTGTTTGTTGTATATGTGGGGTGGGTTTAATATAAATCTCGTCCCGCAATTTGTTAAAGCGTGTATTATCGAATCCCGATATTTTAAAAGTTACGTGATTTAAAAGATGTGCGTTAAACAACGAAAAATAAACGCTCACTACAAAATAAAAACATCGACATTCAGACAACGTTGATATTTCGATAAATAAATGATGGCTTATAATTTAATAAATGTTAACGCGGCGTATAACGAATGACACCAAAAGGTTTAACGTAATTTATGAATAATGCTCATAAAACGATAAATTAAAATGACGACAATAGAAAATATTTCTATGTCATAACAAATATGTTTACGGTCTATGACGAACATAGACTTTACCCATAAATAATAAACGACAAGTTTGTGATACGTTAAAGCCCTAACTTTCCCGGTTAGCCAAGAATTCCATATTATTCACAAAAATGATCATGACAAATAAAAGTCGATTAATAAATATCGGTCCGAATATTAGAAATAGTATTAGAACTCGGTCTAAATGTCGATTTTAAAGTTCGAGTTACTACAGTAGCTACCCCTTTAGGAAGCGACGTCCCGACGCTTAATTCGTCTTAATAGTCATTGTTTAAATGTCGAAGAGGAATAGACAAGTTATCGTTGCCGTTTCCAATGAAGGTTTGATGAACAAAATTCAAAGTAATGAGTATATGTAACAGGCACAAGTGAATGGCTTGAATGTAACTTCGATCTTTATAAGCAAAGAATAATATATAACTCGAAAGGAAAGACAATGGAAGCAAAAATTAACATGTCGCTAATTTTTGTAAGCGCTTCAAGGTATATTACTACTAGCTTATCAAAACTTGTGGCGGTTGATATAAGTTTGAAAATTTCCACATGACAAATGACGAGTCGAAAGGAGTGGGCGTATTTGAAATATTTTCAATGCGACAATGAATTAAGGCTAATGGAGATCATGTCGATCAAATTAAAACACATACCGTCCATGGGTCTGATAAAAACAATTACGTCGTAAAAGAAAATCGCATGGATCACACATAAGTCCATCGAAACGTTACAAAATAATCAAGACGAGGTAATTATTACTAGTCATACAAAATAATCTAATGCATGATCTCGAACATGCAAACTTATTTCGTCAAAAGCGAATTCATCGACACGGAAATCGTTCGGAGTATACATTACTCGATCGGAGGAACTATGATCCAAATTTTTTTATAAAAGCCATTATTAGGCACATATATTCACATTACGACATGCTTGCAAAATATCCAAGCCATGCCAAATCAAATAAGTTCAATCAAGTTAACTCATGCTTGCTAAATAGCCAAGCCATGATAAATAAGAATACTTGACAAGATTTTCGAATAATCCAGTCAAAGAAAATTTTGCAAGTTAATGGATGTTCACGGGCCTAATAGCCATGGATGCATATCCTGAAATAATTTTTTTTTATCAGAGGGTACTCACACATAGATCCATACCCAAATGATATTATAGGGTGCTCACAAATAGATCCATACCCAAAATAATACAGGGTGCTCACACACTGATCCATACTAAAAAGATATTACGAGGTACACGTTACCCAATATCACACGTCATTTCAAAATGCCGCATCGATCTCACACAATGTATGACCAATTAACTAAATCACATATCATTTAAATACATAACAAGAAAAGGCTTTGCACATAAATCTCAAATATGGCTATCCATCGTTGACCAAGAAAGCCTTTAGTGAACGCTTGTTAATAACAAATAAAATTTCAAAATATTTACATCTAAGCTAAGTTGTCGTTGATGACTTAATCGTTGGTCAAACCATAAATACATACTTAAATCCTGGTGTCGATTAGGAAAGTCGTCTATTCTTGAAACGTGTAATGGTTCTTCACAATTAGCATATAAAGCTTGCGAAGTCGGGACATATTAGAAAGGGTCCATAGAAATAAATCATAACTCGAGAGAAGACTAACAGGGTTACTCGTACATAGACGATAATCAGTAATAACCATAAGGACGA
Organism: Glebionis coronaria; assembly: GCA_025667525.1. Classification (NCBI taxonomy): domain Eukaryota; kingdom Viridiplantae; phylum Streptophyta; class Magnoliopsida; order Asterales; family Asteraceae; genus Glebionis; species Glebionis coronaria. The sequence continues at coordinate 323,169,366 of CM046880.1, read as the reverse complement.
TCGTTATGAACGAATCATACCAACAAAACACGAGTCGAAGAAATACATCCGTATACACAATAATCACAAACCAACTCAGGCACACTTGAGCCCACTCGTTTATAATTCGTTGTTTACATCCAAAGGCGTCCCAATCCATGTGAACAAAAATTATAAATATATGGTTCGGGAACTCATAACTTTCTTGTTCAAATAAAAAGGCGTCCCAATTTATTTCAACAAGACGATTATAAATCATCCTACTCAGTAATACCGTCACAAAACACGATATCATAACCAACTTAAATTCCAAGAAAAGTACAGGGTGTCAAACTTACTCCATGATTTCTGTATTCAAATGTCCTATTCCATCTGAATAAAGAAACCATAAACAATCTAAGGTCTAGTGGTTTAAAACATTCTTATTCAAATGTCCCAATCCATTTCAATAAGAAAACTTTAAATGACACATAGTTGGGTAAGTTAAAACATCTATATCTAAATGTCCCATTTCATTTAGATACAAGATATTAAAAGTCACCCAACCGAATGACTACTACGAGCATATCTTTGTTGTACCAAAATTATATATAGTTGATTGGGTATATATATATTTTAGGTCCAACATTGACATCCTCCTTTTCCCCACAAAACGTAATCAAACACAATTAAATTAAACGTTATATTACGTAGAAGATGTATCCTTGAAGAAATGATTCTTCAAAATCATAAGGAGTGCAGAAATATAATAATATGCTTATCAATAACGTTTCAAAAGGAGATGTCCTAAAATGGCACATCATGATCCGATGACAAAAATCGAGCTTAAATTAGTCGACATGCAATATATTATGAAACAATATATATGTACCCAAAATATCAAACGAGTTCCATACTCGTATTCGGATAATAAATTAATTATCGAGAAAAGTGATTGGCGGCAAGGCCAAACTCTCTATAAAACCGTATCATAAAATGTACGATAATCACGCAAGGACCATTGTTTCATGCGCAATACCCTTAAGTACCATAGTATATACATTCATATACATACAACCATTTCTACATACATATAGGATCACATTATCACAATCAAACATTGGTTTCTAGGAGCCATGAGCACGCGGATACTTCGTAAGACAATAAAACAATTTTACGAAAGAGCAGTTATAGTCTAGGTTTTAAAAATGACCTAGTTCGCTATAACTAGTGCTCTGATACCAATCTGTAGCACCCCCAATTTCACAACGCAACAGAATATCAACATTGGGTGTTACTTCATAGCACATCACACACAGTCATAGAAAACGACCTCAAAAGAGATGTTTTTTAAAATAAACCATTCGATAAGTTTATTAAATCAGAGTTCAATATAAATAGGTCCCAATAAATTGTATAAACTTTAATAAATATATAAATGTTTGTCAAATGTATCGAATGGATATTGTTTGATTTGCCTTTACTGTATCCCACGCGGCTCCATGCTCAAGCTGCTCTTAAACCTATACACCGGAGAATACATGCTAACATGTCAACACAACGGTTGAGTGAATTCATAGGTTTTTAATAAACAATAATGGGTTTTTAAATAAACCATAAAGCTTTTGAACACAAGAATCTCATCCATTGGCGATATTGCAACACATACAATACCTATATTCCACACTATTACGCTAAGCTCATGACATCGATGCCTTAATCAATAAGTTTGCCCTAGTCAGGTATCTTGCCAAATACCTCATACTTCACGTACAACACACCCAGCTGAGCCTCCAACTCACAGGTGCGACCTGCCTGGGTGGGGGTCATCATTCCTAATGGATCCATTCGTCTGTACGAGCGCCTACCCATCATAGGTAGTTAACGGTTCACGATTTATAGGGACTTTTCACTGGCAATAAGCAACTTAGCCTTACTAATAGTGGCTCATTACCTATACAATCAACGCTTGTGTTCATTTTCCAAAAGTATTCAATCAAACTTATTTACATTTATTAACAACAGCTTGTATTCGTTCAAAGCATATATTCCAACAACGAATGTTTATTCACAATCATGTATCCTTTCAAAAGGATACAACACGTATGCTTATTTACCAAGAGCATGTATTCCCCCTCGCGGGTTTATAAACATATATAAAACATTAAAAGCGAGGCTATGAACTCACCTGATATAGCTATCAACGTTTATCGAGAAACAAACATCCAATAGTTGATACACGACTTCACGAGATAACAATCAATCGTTGATCGAGAGCGAGATGCCCAACGGTCGTCATATGACCGAACGAGACCTATAATGACGAGACGCGTCTTAGGCTCGAAACTATACATAAGTCAAACATATATGTAAATAGTTTACTTTAGTAAGTTTGGACATTGCATAAGTTTTATAAGACTTTTTATAAAACATTTCATAACAATTTAACATATATCTTCTCATTATGACCATTAAGCCCATTCTAGCCCATTAGTGACCAGTTAATCATTTATATAACCTAATTCCATTTCAAACTCATTATTGATCTCCATATACATTATTAATCTCAGGTCCAATAATGGCCCAATAGCCATTATTAAGTGTAAGCTGGGCTTTTATGGCCCAAATCCACTTTATATGTATTACGGGTTCTAAAACGCCTCATAACGATGTAAACTTAATGTCCACGATGGCCGGGTCTCGGGTATTCTAGTTATCAATAAGTAAACGAGTCAATATTTACTAAAAAGCGGCTCATACCATTTCGGTGTTTATAAAAATCATCACGTTTTACCTTAATTTAATATAGTCTAATTCTTACAATTTTCACGACATGTCTCGTTAATTAGACCGTTTCTCCTAAACCGTATATAATATAGATGAGTTATTTTTACTAAAGTCATTCTTAACTTATTTAGTTTACTTATTATAAGTTCAATTGCCTCTAATTTATATTTATCATAGCTTATTTACCCATTTTATCACTTAGAAGAGTTGGCTGTTTTTCGCAGCCAACTTCAGTTTCACCGTTTTGGCCGCCATTTCCAAACCGTTTATCCGTAGAAAACCATTCGATTCGTGTGTGTTCTAAATAAGTTTATCTACAACCCATAGTTTTACCCTTTTTAATGGTTCTGAGTCCTTCTAAGAGTTTTCTGTCAGTTTATATAACATGTTCAGATTTGACACTTTTTATCGTTTCGGCCATATTTAATTCATCGGGTATCGTCACGAAACGAGCGACCCGGCGAAATAACAAGAAAACATATATCTATCCATATATATATGATTATCCCAGTGTCAATACCTAGTGATATTTGCACGTCTACCTATTTTGGCCACTGACCCAAAATAAAACTTGTAAACATGGCCTAGAGTTTGCTTATGTTATGTTTTATTGTTTAAAACTCATGTATAATGTCCAAGTCCATAAAATGAATCTTACATCATAAAAATACAGTAGGAAATATGTATTTCAAAAAATAAGTTAATAACAAAAAAAATAAACTATATTCTTACAATAGAAAATTGAAGAAATACCACAACTCATCAACAAGTCTTCACCCCTTGTTTCTAAAAATATTCTAGCAATACATACTTTTACCCATGTTTAATTCCACATGTAAAGAACCTTTTAAATCAGCCCTTGCAACTTTAGAAGATGATGATGATGTTTTGTGATAGGTGTGTAAACACCCATCTTTTCTACCACTTAATTACAATAATAACCGGACCTAAACGTGTATTTTATGTCTTTTATGTCGGAATTATGCGTGGTTTGTGTTTTTGTTGTGATTTAGGACGAAAAGGTGAAAAGTGGAGAAAACACGGACATTCACGGGCATTTACGGACTTTTATTGAAGAAAAGGATGAAAGACGAAGTCAAGAAGTCAAGAGTGCAAAAAGAACGGAAGTCCACGACCAATTCTGAAGATTTATCGAAGAAAAAGTCAAAAGACGGAAGTTTATCAAAAGCCGAAGAATTCAAGTCTATTTTATTGAAGAAATTAAAGACGAATTCAAAGAAATCCCGAAGCCAAAAGTCCCTTAAAGTCCAAGTTTAATGAAGATTAGAAGAAAAGGACTAAGTATGCAATTAATGAAGATTAAAAGAAGGAGGGACTTAATTACGCAATTAAGAGAAAAAGGAAAGAGGGGAGGAAGCTTCCTAATCCTCCCCTTTATATAGATTAGGCTTGTTTACATTCCATTTTGTTGACTAATAGTGACAATTAGACCTTCCACCATTTACTTATCTTGTCATTTACATATCTTGTCAATTTAAATTCATGTTATGCACCTTAATTACCATTTAATTCCAAGTAAGTTTTCATTTTAATTCTTGTCAAATCTTTACTTTATTTTGTTAATCTATCATCTACCTTTCTTTATCTTTGATTTGTTGTGTTTATGTTTATGTTCACGTTCATGCTTTTATTTTGATCCAAATTGGTTTTTGATTATTGTGGTTAAAGTTGTTTGATTTCGTGTTTTTAATTGTTTGTTGATGTTTATTTGTTGATTCGTTACTGTTTATATTTATCCGTGTGTTTGATTTTGGTAAATTTGTGTTTATATCTGCTGTTACTGTATCTCCTTGTTCTTCGGGGGTGTTTGCTTTGTTTCTGATCTTTCCAGGAAAAGTTCCGAACCAAGAAGGAGGGAAAGCGCTCATTCGGAACTTCTAAAGTTCCGAATCAAGGCTTCATTCGGAAGATTTTAACTCAACAAATCTTCCGAGCCAAACTTGTTCATCCGGAACTTTCAAAGTTCCGGACGAAGTGAAAACTTCCGAACCAAGAGTATTCGTTCGGAACTCCAAAGTTCAGGACCAAGGTTTTCATCCGGAACTTCTCAAAAGTTCCGAATCAACTCAAAGTTCCGAATCAAAGGGCAAGTTCCGAATCAAGGCTTTTCATTCGGAAGTCATAAACTTCCGGATCAAGCTTCATTCGGAACTTAAAAGTTCCGAATAAAGTTCCGGATCAAGGGGCAGCTTCCGACTCAAGAGGTGTTCATTCGGAAGTTCTAAACTTCTGAATCAAGGGGCTTCACTCGGAAACTTCCGAATCAAGGGTGAAAAAATACTTCCGAATCAAGGCAAGATTTAGAGTTCCGAATCAGTAAAGTTCCGAACGAAGGATTGTTTTGGATAAGTGACATATTCAGATCAATTTGTTCCGGATCAAGGATTTTGGCAATATTCCTAGCGAAGAAGAATCATTTCAACCAAAGGTGACATTCCGGACGAGTGATTGTTCCAAACGAAGGTTTATTCCGAATGAGCTGTATTCAGGTTCTTATTAGCTTTTGTCTTTGATTTTTATTTTCAAAGCTTCATTTTTCTTGCCTTTTATTTAATTGCACTTTAAGATTACTTGCCTTAGTTTTAGTCGCACTTTAAGTTTGCCTTAGATAGATTTAAGTTTACGTCATTTACTTTAGTGCCCTTTAATTTCAGTCACGTTTTTAAATACCTGCACTTTTACTTTAATTAGACTTAGATTTGCTTTACGAGCACCTTTACTTTAAGTCTTTGCATATTTAATTTAAAAAAAACCAAAAATATTCTTTCTCACCAAAGATCAACTGAGTCACACATAGGACCTAGATCAATTCGTTAAGATACCGAGAAAACGAACTTCATCTTAAATATCTTTTTAACTAGGTAAAAGCCTTGTATTAAATGGCGCCGCTGCCGGCTCTTTTCGTTAAGATTGACGGTTTTCTGTGAGAGACACGTTGCTTTTTGGGATCCGCTCACTTGTGAACGTTACTTTTCTTGCATAAAAAAATTCCAAAAACTCATAAAAATTAAAAATTGATAAAAAACCATAAAAATTAAAAATTTCAAAAATCCAAAAAGATTTTATCTTTATTGTGTATATATATTGTCTTTGCGTTTGGTTTCTTATTCTTTTGCATTTTCAGGTGTATGCGTACTAGATCTTCTAACTATCAAGAGCCCGAGCCTCAAGAAGATTTAGATATGGCAGGTGTTAACAACAACAACATTCCACCGAACCTCAATAATAATAATAACAACAATGCTCTTCCACAGCCCGATCTTCGGACCATGGAGGAACTTTGTCAACCAACCATGTTTGGACGAGGAGGACCGATTGCGCCGATGCAAATCAACGCTCCTGAGTTTTCGTTGAAGCACCACATGATTCAGCAAGTACAAACAAACCCATTTAGAGGATTGCCTGATGATGATGCCAACAAACACCTCGACAAGTTCATTACATTCACCCAAAGCATGAAGTTGCCTGGGGCCACAATGGATGTACTCCGCCTACAACTCTTCCCACATACTTTATCGCATCATGCCGAGAAATGGTTTGATCGTCTCCCGAAGAATTCTATTCACACTTGGGATGATATGACTCAACGCTTTTTGTCGCGCTACTTTCCACCATCCATGGTCACAAGCCTTCGCAATCAGATCAGCGGTTTCATGCAAGACCCTGATGAATCTCTTTTTGATGCTTGGGAGAGATATAATGTCTTGATCGACCGATGTCCAAACCAAAACATGCTCCCTGTGACCCTAATTGATACTTTCTACAACGGATTGACTTTTCGAGATCGTGATACGATCAATGCAGCCGCCGGTGGCACATTCATGAAAAGGAGACCCGAGGAGTGTAGAGAGTTAATTGAGAACATGACTACTCATCACAAGAACTGGGATTCTTCTGCTTCTTCTAGGAACAACCCGAGAGTCAATGTTTGCTCTACCTCAGCAAACCCTGAGATGACCGAACTCACCCGCATGATGGCCGAAATGAGCAAAAGTATTACGCTTCTCGCTTCAAACCAGCAACAACAACAAGTTAAAGCGGTTGCTAATCCTTGTGAAACATGTGGCGGTCCTCACTCATACACCGATTGTCCTTCGACACAAGGAAATCCGGAAAATGTGTATGCAGCTTACGGTAATTATTCACCGGAAAATTACCAAGCTAGACAACAAGGGGATAGAAATCTGCTGAGCTACCGATCTAACAACTACCTTTCACCCGGTTTTTCTCCTCAAAACCAAAACCCCGCCAACAACTACAATAGAAGCAACCAAATCCCACCAAGAGCTTCTAACCCTTATCAACCACCCACCCAACAACACCCACCCATAAACACCGATGTTGATACCATCATGAGAACTCAAGGTGAGCAAATCAAGAATCTACAGAGCCAAATAATCAATTTGAAAGGAGATATCTTGAAGCAAGGTAATGACATCAGAACCGAGGTTCGTGATAATCTTCAATCCTCCTTCATCACTCAAACGACTGAATTAAAGAATCTGTTGGCTAGTTTCTTGCCCGAAGCTCAACCTTCTTCCTCGGGTTCTCTACCTTCAAACACCGTCACCAATCCGCGAGCTAATGTGAGTGCTATAACTACGCGTAGTGGAATTACCATTGTCAATCCACCTGACCCACCACCATCATCTACACCTCCTCCACCACCATATATCCCTACTCCTCCTACACCTAGTGTTAGTACACCATTACCGTCTCCGCCTCGTCATGACGATGTATCTCGGAAGGACCCTTCAACATCACAACCTTCACCAACTACACCTTCACCTAACCCTTATCAACCCAGAATCCCATACCCTTCTCGCATAGGCAAGACCAACGAGCTAACCAAGAATGACTATCAAGTATCGAAATATGTGGATATGCTATCTAAAATGACCATCAACATTAGCCTTGTTGAAGCACTTTGCCACATGCCGAAATTTGTCAAAGCATTCAAGGAATTGCTTAGCAAGAAGGAGAAGCTGATTGAACTTGCCAACACACGATTAAATGAAAACTGCTCTGCAGTCCTTCTTAGAGAACTTCCAGAAAAGCTTGGAGATCCCGGTCGTTTTGTGTTGCCTTACGTGTTCAACAAAACTGAAGAATTCACTGCCCTTGCTGATCTCGGGGCTAGTATTAATTTGATGCCACTAAGTGTTTGGAAAACACTATCATTGCCCGGCCTCATTCCAACAAAGATGACTCTCGAACTTGCAAATCGCACTCTCGCTTACCCCGTTGGTATAGCCGAAGACGTGTTTATCAAAATTGGCACATTTACTTTCCCGGTCGATTTTGTCGTAGTTGATTATGAAATGGACCCTCGTATTCCTTTAATACTTGGTCGGCCATTCTTGAGAACCGGACGTGCTTTAGTATATGTGGCCGAAGGTGAGTTAATCTTACGAGTCGGGGATGATTCAAAAGTTTTTAAAACGGGGAAGCTTACAGGCAAATCCTTTGGAGGACGAGAATCAGTGAATATGATAAATGTGCTCGATGACTTTACCGTCTATGACAATCCTCTATTCGAGTCGTCCACTGATAATCCACTCTTTGAAGATAATGTGGATGATTCTCTCCCTACTTTGGAACCTTCTACCATTTATGATTCACCACCGGTCTTTGATGCTTATGATGATGATTCTAGCTCAGATTCGGATGATTTTGATTGTACTTCTGAGTATCCCGAGCTGCCCACTTTCGATGGTTTCGATGAGGCTGATACTCTCTCGAGCGATTCTTCACTTGATGAAGATCCTCCATCACTCGATCCTACTTTGGACGATTATTCATTTGAGGAAGATTTCTTTGAATTTCTCAACACATACTTCCCTCATGAGAGTGATGCTCCTCCTTTGGACTTTGAAGATTATCGTCTTGATCCTACTTTGGATTTGAATCACATTCTGTCAAAGGAGAAGAAACCGATCGACACCGAAATTCGTTGCACTTATGATTTGACACCTCTTTGTCCCCCTTCTGAGGACGAGGTTGTGCTTCTTTGCGGATCTTCTTCACACTCGGCTGAGCCTGAGTGCTATTTTCCCTTGAAGGAAAAGGTGTTCGACCCCGGTATTGAAGTCTTTAAGCCATCTCAGTATCCACCTGATGAAATAAAAGGAAAAATCTTTGGACCCATTGAAGACTTGCTTACACCACTTCACCCTTGCTCCCACCGTGCTTCATCACTGCTTAAGGCAACCTTGCCTACTCTTTTTTGGCTTGCCTTGTTCGCCTTAAGCTTGTGTTATTTGATGGATGAAAACTATGTCTTTGATCCTGGTGGATATGTTTCATGCTTTTTTCGTTGATGATCAAGGTCGAGTCAGGCTCATGACTCGGTAAACAAAAACCAAGCGCTTCTTGGGAGGCAACCCATGCATCTATCTTTTCGCTTTCTTTATCATAAGTGTAGGGGGGACCCTTTGGATTGCTATTTCCTCTCCTCACTTCTTAATCAGGGATTCGAGCTTCAATGATCCACTCTTGATGATTCTTAACGACCCGTGATTCCGTGTTCTACTTCTTCCCGGTTCTATCCTAAACTCTTTTCGATTCACTATTTTATATTTTCTCAATATTAAAATAGGAATCTCTTTAGTTGTCTTTTCCTTAGCGAGATTTAAACAACGTGCACAATGTCCTAAGTGTAGGGGAGTTTACTCCCACATGCTTAAACATTGAGGACAATGTTTATCTTAAGTGTAGGGGGGACTTCTATCGAAGTTAAGTGGTCTTTTCCTTGTATTTGTCCTCATTTTAACCGGAAAATCAATTTTTCGACATTTTTCAAAATTTTTGATCTGTTTTGGCCTATTAGTTTTCCCTTTGTATAGTAATTTTCTGACCTTATTAGAATAAATGTTTAATAAGTGGTTTTAGTTTTCAAACGTTGTAAATCTTTTGACTCAACCCGAGTTTACTCTAGCTAGTATCCTTAACGTGTTTAAGTCAAGTTTTGCTAGGCTTTTATATAGGGAGCTAAAAAACGCGAAAGTCTTAACTCTCACGGGTTAAGAACAAGAACTTTTCGCAAGTTCCTATAATTGATCCTAGAGAGTCGTTTATCAAGGGAACTTTAAAATGCAATTTCTAAACTTGAAAAAGTCTAAGAATTTGCAAGATCCTATAGGCGACTCGAAAACCCAAAACTTTGATTTAATAGGCTAAGCATCCACGAGTCTCATTACTTGAGATTTTAAACTGTGGAGAACGAGAGATGATAGAGCCAATTATAAGTCCGGTATTCTTTCATGAACTTATGTGAGTTAATTATGAGCCTATTTTCCCATCGCTTGCTAATAATTTATCTGCTAATAAACAAGGTTGTACGATTTGAAAAGTTACTTAGCTTCTAGCCCCAGATCGTTTAAAAGTTGCTCGGTATGGATTAGAGTTCATAGCCAAGGCATAACTTATTGAAGCGGGACGCGAAGATTGGCGAGTCCGAAAAGGCCCTAACAAGGCATGAGGGCTATATTTTGTTGCTAAAGATCCAAAATGATGTGAAGAATCATTTATCGAAAATCAATATGAAGGATCGAGACACACGACGTAAAGCAAAACTCCCCAAAAGTCATGGAGAAGTGTATCCGAAAAGACCCTAACAAGGTATGAGGATAAATAGATCCAAGTCATAAAAGGAGGGGGATCGTTGTATATCAAAATCCAAAATAAAGATTGGAGAAAAATGAAGAAGTCGTGGTCCAAGTATGAATCTCTCAAAACTTCAAGTGAAGAAATTCCTATATGAAGAGAAGACCATTATTTCATGAACGTCTCTCAAGATTTGAAGTATGAAGTCGATGCCAAATATCGGTCCGAGAAAGGTCTCAAATCGCGAAGCGAGTTATGCCAAGATATGAACTTTATGAGGTCCCGAGAAGCAGTTTTAAAAGATTTGGTCCTTTAGCTAACTATTGATTAAATCGTTCACTTTATTTTCAGACTAAATAACTATCAAAATAAGTCAAACAATGCATCCTCGTGATCATTCAAGACAACAATAAAATATAAGAGATACCACTAGGAATAAGGGAGTCTAAGTGAGTAATTGGCCCACATGAGTTCGTGTTAGTCTACTAACTTATAATAAAAATGATCTCGTTTTTAAGCTTGGTTTGGAGAAAGTGAAAATTTGAGGATGATGATTATTCATGACATTTCCAAAACCCAAGGTATGCTTTTGATTTCTTTATGTCTTTAATTTTCTATCTCTTTAATAAAGGCCAACGTGGATTAATTATGATGAAAAGTGTAATCTTGCTTTGTAACTAATGCATTGCATGAGGACATTGCAATGGTCAAGTGTAGGGGATTTGATAGGTGTATAAACACCCATCTTTTCTACCACTTAATTACAATAATAACCGGACCTAAACGTGTATTTTATGTCTTTTATGTCAGAATTATGCGTGGTTTGTGTTTTTGTTGTGATTTAGGACAAAAAGGTGAAAAGTGGAGAAAACACGGACATTCACGGGCATTTACGGACTTTTATTGAAGAAAAGGATGAAAGACGAAGTCAAGAAGTCAAGAGTGCAAAAAGAACGGAAGTCCACGACCAATTCTGAAGATTTATCGAAGAAAAAGTCAAAAGACGGAAGTTTATCAAAAGCCGAAGAATTCAAGTCTATTTTATTGAAGAAATTAAAGACGAATTCAAAGAAATCCCGAAGCCAAAAGTCCCTTAAAGTCCAAGTTTAATGAAGATTAGAAGAAAATGACTAAGTATGCAATTAATGAAGATTAAAAGAAGGAGGGACTTAATTAAGCAATTAAGAGAAAAGGAAAGAGGGGAGGAAGCTTCCTAATCCTCCCCTTTATATAGATTAGGCTTGTTTACATTCCATTTTGTTGGCTAATAGTGACAATTAGACCTTCCACCATTTACTTATCTTGTCATTTACATATCTTGTCAATTTAAATTCATGTTATGCACCTTAATTACCATTTAATTCCAAGTAAGTTTTCATTTTAATTCTTGTCAAATCTTTACTTTATTTTGTTAATCTATCATCTACCTTTATTTATCTTTGATTTGTTGTGTTTATGTTTATGTTCATGTTCATGCTTTTATTTTGATCCAAATTGGTTTTTGATTATTGTGGTTAAAGTTGTTTGATTTCGTGTTTTTAATTGTTTGTTGATGTTTATTTGTTGATTCGTTACTGTTTATATTTATCCGTGTGTTTGATTTTGGTTAATTTGTGTTTATATCTGTTGTTACTGTATCTCCTTGTTCTTCGGGGGTGTTTGCTTTGTTTCTGATCTTTCCAGGAAAAGTTCCGAACCAAGAAGGAGGGAAAGCGCTCATTCGGAACTTCTAAAGTTCCGAATCAAGGCTTCATTCGGAAGATTTTAACTCAACAAATCTTCCGAGCCAAACTTGTTCATCCGGAACTTTCAAAGTTCCGGACGAAGTGAAAACTTCCGAACCAAGAGTATTCGTTCGGAACTCCAAAGTTCAGGACCAAGGTTTTCATCCGGAACTTCTCAAAAGTTCCGAATCAACTCAAAGTTCCGAATCAAGGGGCAAGTTCCGAATCAAGGCTTTTCATTCGGAAGTCATAAACTTCCGGATCAAGCTTCATTCGGAACTTAAAAGTTCCGAATAAAGTTCCGGATCAAGGGGCAGCTTCCGACTCAAGAGGTGTTCATTCGGAAGTTCTAAACTTCCGAATCAAGGGGCTTCACTCGGAAACTTCCGAATCACAAAATACTTCCGAATCAAGGCAAGATTTAGAGTTCCGAATCAGTAAAGTTCCGAACGAAGGATTTTTTTGGATAAGTGACATATTCAGATCAATTTGTTCCGGATCAAGGATTTTGGCAATATTCCTAGCGAAGAAGAATCATTTCAACCAAAGGTGACATTCCGGACGAGTGATTGTTCCAAACGAAGGTTTATTCCAAATGAGCTGTATTCAGGTTCTTATTAGCTTTTGTCTTTGATTTTTATTTTCAAAGCTTCATTTTTCCTGCCTTTTATTTAATTGCACTTTAAGATTACTTGCCTTAGTTTTAGTCGCACTTTAAGTTTGCCTTAGATAGATTTAAGTTTACGTCATTTACTTTAGTGCCCTTTAATTTCAGTCACGTTTTTAAATACCTGCACTTTTACTTTAATTAGACTTAGATTTGCTTTACGAGCACCTTTACTTTAAGTCTTTGCATATTTAATTTAAAAACAACCAAAAATATTCTTTCTCACCAAAGATCAACTGAGTCACACATAGGACCTAGATCAATTCGTTAAGATACCGAGAAAACGAACTTCATCTTAAATAACTTTTTAACTAGGTAAAAGCCTTGTATTATTTTGAACCAAGTACAAAGTGTAGGACTCAAACCTTCAACTTTTGGTCATGTAGTTGAACAAAGTAAAGTGATGATTTGTGTTTTGTTGCACAAGGGTGTACGGCAAAAAAAACAAATGATAAAGAATGATGATTTGGGCTGTTGTTGTTCACGGCAAAAACAAAAGTGGAGTGATGCATGAGTTTATTATATAGAAAAGTGTGAAGGTTAGAAATGAGATCTTAGAATTGTTAGTCCATACGTGTCCTTAATGTGAGCTAGAAGTGACGTGTGTAGGGTGATAATACTATCACAACATCTTATTGATGTGTTTGTTGTATATGTGGGGTGGGTTTAATATAAATCTCGTCCCGCAATTTGTTAAAGCGTGTATTATCGAATCCCGATATTTTAAAAGTTACGTGATTTAAAAGATGTGCGTTAAACAACGAAAAATAAACGCTCACTACAAAATAAAAACATCGACATTCAGACAACGTTGATATTTCGATAAATAAATGATGGCTTATAATTTAATAAATGTTAACGCGGCGTATAACGAATGACACCAAAAGGTTTAACGTAATTTATGAATAATGCTCATAAAATGATAAATTAAAATGACGACAATAGAAAATATTTCTATGTCATAACAAATATGTTTACGGTCGATGACGAACATAGACTTTACCCATAAATAATAAACGACAAGTTTGCGATACGTTAAAGCCCTAACTTTCCCGGTTAGCCAAGAATTCCATATTATTCACAAAAATGATCATGACAAATAAAAGTCGATTAATAAATATCGGTCCGAATATTAGAAATAGTATTAGAACTCGGTCTAAATGTCGATTTTAAAGTTCGAGTTACTACACGTCGTGACATACTTATTATTTAGTTTCATTGACCAACTTGTAAACTTTGTTCAAAGTCTACATATGTGTATAAGAAGACATCTTTGGAAAATAGAATAAGGATTTGGAAATAAAGAATAAGTCGAAATGAGAAGAAGGTGCATCCAAAAGTGATAATCACCGAAGGATAGACACTGTTGGGAATCTAAGTCTGTTAGAATTCTCTTAGTCATAGATTTGAACTTAAATAAGCTGTTTGATATTAACTTGCATGTGCCTAGGAGACAGGCAAGTAATCCAAGACTCATAGAGTTTTAAGTCTTTGTGAGCAACCACAGAGGAGTCCATGTCAGAGACATTGTAAAGGAAGTCGAAGATTACTTGAAGACATACTCATTGGCTGTGTTGGATAACAGCCAAGATGTATCAGGGACTCTGAGTGGTTGAGTGTTAACAGGAGTGGCAATACCTTGTTAACACTCAGTACACTTTGGACATATCTAAGTGTTTAGGCAGGAAGTTTCACAACCTAAAGTACAAGGAATGAAGAAAAGGGAAACTATGTCAGCTCTGTTTCCCTAAAGCGTTATGGCAGACTACCAAGAATAGAAGAGCATATTTTGATAGATGTCTGACATTGTCTGTTTTGTGTACTCACCATCAACCAGTACAAATAGTCAACCTCGTACCACTAAAATAGGATATGTAGGCTAGAGTTAATTTTGTTCACTTTGTTAGATTTCACACATTAACTCCTTACAACTCATAAGAAGAACAGTTGTGCATGTGTTCTTGAGTTTGCTTTATTTTGTCCAAGGTGTACACAACACATTGTCATCAAACTGTGTTATCTATAACACATGTAATACTTGTTATACAATAATAAAGTACTACGTTTGAAAAGTATTTACTTGTGTTGATTATCCTTATTATTCGTTTCAAGTTAGTTTTAGGGACTTTCAATTGGTATCAGAGCGGCGTTTGATATTATAACCTTCATAAACATCGTTCTAAGTTTTATAATCAAGATCCACCATGCCTGAAACGAGCAACACCCCACCACCACCACCAAATTTGGTTTCTGGGAACAACACACCACCACCACCAAACTCACCTAGAGTAACCCCCACTCAAAATGAAGACGATCTTCCTCAACTTCTTGATTCAAGAGGTGGTTCCCATGTTACCAACGTACCAGTGTTTGATGAAGATGACTTTGCAAGTTGGAAAAGTCAGTTTCTTGTCTATCTAGATGGACTTGAACCATTTCTTCTAGAAATTCTAGAAAATAGACCATATGTTCCCATGTCTCTTACCTCTACTGATGAGAATCCTCTTCCCAAACCTCTCAAGCAATGGACTCCAGCTGATAGGAAATTGGAAAACCAAGATAAACGTCTCAAAAGCATTATCATCTCATGTCACCCAAAACACATCATGAAATCAGTAATCCAATGTCCTACAACCAAACAAATGTGGACATATCTCATTCTAGGCCACGAAGGATCCTCTGAAACCAGAGAAACAAAGATTCAGGCACCCAGGATTCAGTTTAATGCTTTCAAGGCACTTGAAGGTGAAAAGGTGCAACAGACGTATACAAGGCTGAAGATTCTTCTCAACGATCTTGCCATGAATGAAGTCAGCATTGGACAAGCTGAAGTTAATGCCACGTTTGTCAACAGCCTTCCCAGAAAATGGCTGAGCATGAATCAGACCCAGAGAGCCAATAATTCCATTAAGAATGATACATTGGCTCAGTTACACGGAAAATACAACTATGAAGAAGGGCTGATTGATGCCATTTACAAGTCTGAGTCTGAAAGATTTGTAGTTCAGGGAGAAACTTCTAAAGCATTGATTTCCACCTCACATACTCATGACAGCAATTCAGATGTTGAAGAAGACACTCGTGGCAGCCATGAGTTCATGACAGACCTTAAAGTTGAGTTTCATGAAAGAGCTTTACTAGCTAATCAAAGAAGATTCTACAAAGGTCTGGGAGAGTAGGATCAGCTAGTAAACAGACTGACAAATCCAAAGAAACTTGCTTTGCCTGTGGAAAACTTGGACATTTTCAAAAAGACTGTCCATCCACAAAAATATCCTTACCATCCTATCCTTTATCATTCAAACCTTACAAGTTCAAATCACAACAAAACAACTCATCTCACCAATCCAATTCCTTTGATAATGAGAAAATGGACTACAAAAACAAGTACAAGGCACTAAAGGCTAAGTTGGAACAGATGAATTTGAAGTTAGAATCTCTGTCAAAGAAGAAAGGGGGTGATAAAAGGACAGAGAAAGGGTTGGTAGTTGAGGCCTATGATTGGAATGATGAGCCGCTGACATCTGATGAAAAAGATACCACCAGGGTTAGGGCATTTATGGCTATAGCTGAGGATGAACCTGCTGTTGGCAAAGGAGATGCTAGGTCAGGACAATGGGTTGACATCACTATGAAAAAGGTACACAGGCTTATCTCTATGTCTGAAAGTGATGAACGTAAACATGTCCTTGATTACACCATAGTTGATTTACACTTTGTTGAGGAACAAAGAAAGAACCTGCTTGATAAATTTCACTATGTTAAACATGACTTGTTTACTGATAAGACTGAATATGAAACTTTAAAACAGGTTAACTCTGAAATGACATCTCTTCAAAATGAAGTTAATAAGTTAACTTTAAGAAACAGTGCCTTAAATGATCAAGTGTCTGAACTAAACAAGGTTATGGAAAAATGGTTGTGTAGTAGGTTCACCATAAATGAATTACTTGATGATGAAGTTCCAGCTGACATATCTAGGGCTGTCACTGCTAAGAGAAACAAAATGAAGGCACTTAAGAAACCCAAAGAGATTGTTTTCAATTCCACATAGACTATACATGTGTCAGAACCTCTTATGACTTATGTATCTGTCTCTGAAGTATTTATAGATAACATTGAACCTTTGCCACCATTGCCTAAACTCTCTGGTTGAACCCAACAGCTCTTCTAGAGGAGCTAAGGCTGAACTCAAACCAGATATTGAGACACCTCCTACTAAGGTTTTTGTTGTCCCTGTAAAACCATCTGTTAAGCAAAATGTTTATAAGGCTGTTTCAACAAACCCTGTGAACAAAGTAGAACCCTCAACTGAAGAACACCTGTTGTCTTTGATGAAAGAAGTAGAACTCTTAAAAGAACATATTAAGCCTTCCGCTGAATGCTCTGCTTCCTCTGAACCTAAGTCAGTCTTAGGAGAACCCAAAGGTGAAAAGGTTATCAAACCTTATTGTAATGTGTGTAAGAATTCTCACCATATGACCATAGATCATGATAGACATATGGCTGTTAAGAGAGCTCAGACACCTTTTAGGGACATACAACAGGCTACTAGGAGACCATCATGAAACTATAGACCTTACCCTCCCTGTAAATTTATGGTCTTACAAACCACCACTCAGACGAGTGCAGGGACTTTCCTGGATGTGACATCTGTGGAAGGTACACCCATGACACAGCCAATTGTCCTTCACATCGTCACAAGTTCTACAGGAACTCAAGAGTTGCTAATCATCAATTCAGGGAAACCACTAAAAAGTGGGTTCACCATAGGAACTTATCTGTTTCTATATATCTGTGCAGAAACATCTTAGGGAATCGGTCTGGTATCTAGATAGTGGCTGCTCTAGACACATGACAGGAATCAAACAATATCTGAACAGATATTCAAAGGAGCCTGGTCCTAATGTGGTGTTTGAGGATAACTCTTCAGGCGACACAGAGGGATATGGCTCAGTTAACTACAATGGAATAACATTTACAAGAGTTGCATATGTGAATGGTCTTAAGCACAATCTCATCAACATCAGCCAGTTGTGTGATGCTGACTACAAGGTTTTGTTTACAAAGACTCAAGGAACCATATTCAACAAGAATAATGATGTGGTGTTAATCGCACCAAGAAGAAGAGATGTGTACATCATCAACATGGCTTCTTGCTCAGAGGACAACTCTAATTTTTTTCTAGCAAAAGCCTTTGAAAGTGTCAGATGTATGTGGCACAAACGACTATCTCATCTCAACTTCAAGAACATCAACAAGCTAGCCACACAAAACTTGGTTGCTGGTCTACCACCTGTGACTTTCACTAAGGACAAGACATGTTCAACATGTGTTAAGGGAAAGCGTCATAGGTCATCATTTAAGACCAGGCAATCATTTTATATTGACAAGTGCTTACATCTCCTTCACATGGATTTGTTTGGACCTATCAAACCACATACCATTAATTACAACAAATACACCTTGGTCATAGTTGATGAATTTTTAAGGTACACATGGGTTTTCTTCCTCAAAAGGAAAACTGATGCAACATATGCCATCATGTCCTTCATCAGGTAGGTTGAAAACATGAATGAAGTTAGAGTAAACTCTCTAAGAAGTGATAATGGGACTGAATTCAAGAATCAAAAGTTTGAAGCTTTTTGTGATTAAAAAGGACAAAACTTCTCTTCAGCCGGTACTCTTGAATAAAATGGAGTAGCTGAAAGAAGAAACAGATTATTGATTGAAGCAGCCAGAACCATGCTAAATGGTGCAGCCTTACCAAATCAATTTTGGGGTGAAGTTGTTCACACTGCATGTTATACCCAGAATAGATCAATCATTGTTAAAAGACATGGAAAAACCTCTTATGAAGTTTTTCGAAAAAGAGCACCAGATGTCAGCTATTTCCATGTCTTTGGATGCCTTGTGTTTATTTATAATTACAGGGATCAACTTGGAAAGTTTGATGAAAAGGCTGATGATGGTTTCTTCTTAGGATACTCTCTAACAGCCAAAGCGTTTAGAGTATTCAACACAAGAAGACAGGAACTAAAAGAAACCTTACATGTCACATTCAATGAAGATGATGACGTGCTACAAAGAACATGAACAGAAGGTGATGAAATTGATTTCAACGAAAATAGGTCTTTCCCATCAGATGAGTTCTCTAAGCTAAGGCCTGTCTTTCATCATCATACACACACATATACTCTTGTCCTATATGTTCCTGCACATGATCCGCTGTCCACACGCAACATTGAACTTCCTTCTACCCAAGTGACAACTGAAAGTGAAAGTCAGCTTTCCACAAGCCCATGTTCCACCTCAGCTAAATATGACTCTCCTATTGTTGTTAATCAAGAAGACTCTCTTGTGGTCAGTGAATCATCACTCCCTGAAATAGCTAACGAAGATAAAGACACGGAGATTGTTTTTGAAGAAAGTCCTCCTACTCAACAGAATGAAACTCAAGTTGTAATTTCATCCTCCATACCTGAACCTGTCTATGACTCCCCAACTCCTCAAAGCAAATGGTCAAGAGATCAGCACATTCTTCTTGTTAACATCATTGGTGAACCAAATGCTGGGGTTACTACTAGACAGAGAGTTCATGACTCAGAATCAGCCTCAGCCAATGAATGTTTGTTTACTGAATTTCTTTCCCAAATTGAACCCAAGCGTGTACCTGAAGCACTTCTTGAGGATGGCTGGGTTGCTGCTATGCAAGAAGAAATCAATCAGCTTAAAAGAAACAAGGTATGGTCTCTAGTGCCTACTCCACTTGGTAAGAACATCACAGGCACTAGATGGATATATATAAACAAGATGGATGAAATTGGTAATATCATAAGGAACAAGGCAAGGTTGGTTGCACAGGGGTATACACAGACTGAAGGGATTGATTATGATGAAACATTTGCACCTGTAGCAAGACTTGAAGCCGTTAGAATCTTCCTTGTTTACGCTGCATATATGAACTTCACTATGTATCAAATGGATGTTAAAAGTGCCTTCCTCAATGGAGATTTGGCTGAAGAAGTGTATGTTGAACAGCCAGAAGGTTTCAAGAACAGCGAGTTTCCCAACCATGTGTACAGGCTTCACAAAGCAATGTATGGGCTGAAACAGGCTCCAAGAGCATCGTATGAAACATTGTCTACTTTTTTAACTGAAAATAAATTTGTCAGGGGTTCCATTGATAAAACACTTTTTACCTTCAAGGATAAAAGTGATTTCATCATTGTACCGATTTATGTGGATGATATCATCTTTGGGTCTACTAATGTTAATCTTAGTAAACGTTTTGCTAAATTAATGACCAAGAAATACAAGATGAGTATGATGGGTGAATTAACTTACTTTTTAGGTTTTCAAATTAAACAATGTCCCAAAGGAATTTCAATTTTTCAAGAAAAGTATGTTAAAGATTTGCTAAAAAAATATGACTTGGCTGATTGTGCATTAGTGAAATGCCCCATGCTTCCACCCAATAATTTGGGCCCTGATGAGTCAGGGGTCTCTGTGAATGAGACTATGTATAGAGGCATGATTGGGTCACTCATGTATCTCACTGCCAGTCGCCCTGATATCCAGTTCTCCACATGTCTCTGTGCAAGGTACCAAGCAACCCTAAGGAATCCCATCTAGTAGCTGTTAAGAGAATTTTCAGGTACCTCAAAGGAACAACCTCTCTAGGCCTGCGGTATCCCAAAGAATCAGGCTTTGATCTCAAGGCTTATTTAGATTCAGACTACGCTGGGTGCTGTATTGACAGGAAAAGTACCTCAGGGAGCTGTCAAATCCTAGGAGGCAAGTTGGTTGGATGGAGTGCAAAGTAGCAAAACGCTATGGCTATGTCATTAGTTGAAGCTGAATATGTTGCAGATGCTAGTTGTTGTGCTCAAGTACTTTGGATGAAGAGTCAACTAGCTGACTATGAGATTCTATATGACAAAGTACCCATCTTCTGTGACAATACAAGTGCTATTGCTATCTCAAATAACTATGTGCTTCACTCCAGAACCAAACACATAGATATCAGGTATCACTTTATCAGGGATCATATTATTAAAGGAGATATTGAGCTGCATTTTGTTCCCACTGAGCTGCAACTAGCTGACTTATTTACAAAGCCTTTGGCTGAACCTTCATTCAACAGACTAGTTGCTGAGCTGGGTATGCTTAATATCTCAAAGCCTGTGGCTGATATTTAATGTGTGTCATTAATGTCTGAATAAATATTAAATGTTTTCACATGAAACTAGGTAGTTACTTTCCAAGTAAATGCTAAAAACATTCCCAATATTTTATTCGCATTTTTTCGATAAACGAGGAGACAAACAGTTTTGAAAGGTTAAGGGACTCATTTATGTGCAATCGTTTTCCCACTACGCATTAAATGCGGTTGAATTACTCTCTCACCAAAACATCTCTCTAAACCCTCTCACCATCTACATCTTCTTCATTCTCGATTCAATGGCGTTTCCAGTACCTAAAGCTTCTAACTTTAACTTTGAAATGAATGATTGTATCCTCGCCGTGAACAACTCTATAGGATGGCTCAAGGCTCCAAAGGACACATACTCAGATCTGGTAAACTTCATGAAGAATTGTGATGTAGGAGAAGCGTTCACAAGAACCCTATCCGTTTTCTACCAAGAATACCTTAGGGAATTATGGTATTCTGCTGAGATCCTTGATGACAATACCATCTCCTTTAACCTCTCATGTAATGAACACCCTTTCGCATTTTCTGTTGCTGATTTTTCTTCTGTGGCTGGGCTAAGACATGGCGAAGAATGCCTAAAGTCTGTTGATAAGAAGGTTGTAAAGGACGCCCTTGCCATACTCTTCCCTGTCTCTGATGTTAACCCAGCCCTCACACCAGCTGAAGTGGTCCTGAAGTCTCCCCTGAAGATCAAGTTTTTCCCACCTATGTGGCGTGTCCTCTTCACTCACATAGTCAAATCCCTGGGTGGTATGCAGGGATCTCAAGACCAACTAGCCTTCAACCACCAAACCATTGCCTATGGACTTATTTAGGGAACAGACATCGATATTGGAAGCATCTTATTCTCCAACCTTGTTGAACAACTGAAGGGTATCAACCAAGTCAGAGGGAAAAACATTTGCTATGTTCTTTTTCTATCTCTAATCTTTGAAAGTCTGTTGGGTGATAACTATCACAACTCTGCGCTGACAACCATGAAGCCTTATCACATAACTAGGGCTATCTACAAGGTGATGGGACCCAATGACGTGCCAACGACTGCTCACATGAAGAACATTGCTAATAAACAACCATCGATTGTGAAGCCCTTGATCCCTTCCTCTGAGAAGGTGATTACAGCTGGTGTGTCTGGTAAGTCAGCGTCTTTGACCTCTGAGCAACACACCACGTTGTCCAAGGCAACAACTGGCCAACAGCCAAAGAAGAATAAAAACCCCTCTTCTTCCAAAACCCAAATTGTTGCTAAGGCCAGGGTTAAGAAGACAGCCCCTCCTTCCTCTGGTCCAGATATTTCTGTGGACACAGAGACTACAACTGATAAACAACAGGAGTCGAGCGTCTCTACATCAGCAGAGACAACAGGTAACCCGCCTAATTCCGCTGATATCTCACACGTAATCAGTTTATAATTTTTAGAGGTACACAAGCCACCACTCTCAAATGTCTGTAGGTGAGAGTGGGGAAGTTAGGGTTATCCTCGACCCATAGGAGTCTATGTATGCACTTAGAAATCTTTTAAGACTTCTGTACACCCTGTCTTTGCACCAAGGAGTGATTCATTTGTGTTTATAAAGCACCCCGATGACCCTGCACCCTCTAGACAGTATTCAGGCGAACAACAACCTGAATACATATATGTCTCGACCTAGAGTAGATGTACTTCACATAGCCTTTAGGTTCCGTCAGAAAAAGAATCCCAAAAGTTTAACTTTTAGGGGGGGCTGAATCATCATCCTCAGCCTTCCTAGGGACAGAGTAATATGACGATCATTAACTACATCTTTTTCACAACTAAAAGAGTCCCAAAGGATTTATCCTTTTAGGGGGAGCTGAATCATCACCCTAAGCTTTCCTAGGGGCAGCGTAACAGGCGATCCTAACCCATATCTAATTCAAAAATAAAAGAGTCCGAAAGGATTTATCCTTTTGGGGGGCTGAATAATCACACTCAGTTTTCCTAGGGGCAGTGAATGACGACCATTAACCTCATTACTTTCACACTTAAAAGAATCCCAAGGATTTATCCTTTGGAGTGGCTGAATAATCATCCTCAACCTATCTGGGATAGCGAACTGGTGACCATTCCCTTTATCTATTTCACTGTTACTAACTTAAACAAATTGCAGGCTGATGTTATACAGCCAAATGTAGACTCTCTGGCTACACCTGAAGGAGCTAATAACTTGACTCAGGATCAGCCAAAAGAAGACGAGCCCATGCCTGATGTTAAAGAGGATGTGCTTGCCTTCATTGAAAGCTTATCTGAACCTGAATCAATGCCAGATGATGAAGTTCTCCCTGAAAGGATGATCGAGGAGGAGGATGACGAAGAAGATGAACAGCCTCACATGTCACCACCTAAAGTTGTGTCCACACCAGCTAGAGAGCCAACTCCTCCTCCAAAAGAAGTTGTTGGGACACCTACCTCAGCTACATCTGTCACAAAGGAGCTTCAAAGCGTTGTGTATGATCCTACAGCTGAGTTTCTATTGTTTGATCATCCAACACAAACAAATTTTGATCTTTTTCCCAGGGAAGTTGATTATGAGCAGCAAAGCCTGAACATTCATGATTTAAGGCCCTATCATCATGCTTCAGACATTGAACGCCTATCAAGAAAGTTAGATAAAATTGGATCTGAAATGCATTCCTTCACAGTCAACTTCCCAAAGATCATTTCCAACGCTGTTAAAGAAGCCATTACTGAACCCATCCAAGATGGCACAAGAAGAGGCGTTTCACAGGGACTTAGTCACTTATATACTTGTATCAAAGATGCCATCATCCAAGAAGTCCCTGATATGTTTACAGCCCATGAGTTAGTGCTGCACAAAGAATTTGAGGCTGTGTGCAACAAGCAAAAACGCCACACTACCTATTTTGCTGGACATGTGGATCGATCTGTGAATCACAACTTTAACAGGCTTCTCAGAATTGCTAGAGGATCACGAAGTAGGCAAAAGTAGTTGGCCACATCTGTTGAACACGTTGCTCGTTATATTCGGTCACGTTCAGCCAAACGTCTTAACAGACAGGCTAAACGTGAGGGGGAGAAAACTGAAGTACTGAAACTAGGACCTGTTAACACTACCACCAATACAACTAAAAACCCCATTCCTCTCTAAGTCATCACAACAATCACTATACCTGATGATGATGTTGAAAGTAAGGGGGCAACAAGACAAAGCAGCTTATTCATCAAATTCTCTGTCCTTGGATAACACCAATAAGGCTGAGGATGATGGTGAACCAAAAGCTAAGAAACTCAAATTCACTGTTGGCTCCCTACCAAAAGCTGTCCAAGAACAAGCTTAAATAGCATTTTTGAAGCATGCTGATGAGATGAAGAAAGGAAGTGAAGAATCCTCTGTCTCAAAGAAAGGGAAAGAAATAGTTATGGTAGACATAGACACCAAACTAAAGAAAATAGCTACGATGCTAGAGACAAGAGGATCCACCACCAAAATCTCTCAATTCTCAACTTTCAAAGTTGCTGATGAAAAACCCTTAACAGCTAAAGAGATTGAGAAACAGGCACTTGAGTTTAAACGATTGAATGAAATCAAGAAATCCCAAGAGATAGATGAAGCCAAGTTGAAAGCCATGTCTCCTCAACCCAAAGAGGAGCAAAGACAAAGGCTCATAGAATTGGAGATGAAACGCGCAGAGGCTCTGAAAAGGGTAAAGGCTGACTATGATGCATGCGTTAACAAAAGATATGTCCAGGCACAAGCACCAAGTTCAAATACACTGTTACAAAATCAACTCATACCCCACAAATGGTTATTTGGAGAGATAACCAACAAGGCAACATGGATGTATTTGAGGATTTCAAGCTCAAGACACTTGGCCTGTCTGAATGGTTAGAAGTTGAAGCTTTAGCTGTAAAGAAAACTAGACAGGCGAACTTCTTACTTCTTAAGACCCTGAGAGCTAAGTTCAACTGGCTGAAAGAAACAGCAGCCAAACTCAAAATTGATCCACCCCCACAGTTGTTTGAACCAGAACCCACAAAGGCTGAGAAGAAAAGAAAAAGGATGTCTCAATTCCTTTAAGAAACCTTTGTAACTGATGATATCCAAGTAGATGGAATGCACAGGAACTTGATTCTCCCAAATGGGATTGTAGGGCATGTTGATGGTCAAACCTATAGTGAGCCTGAAAAAGGAATGACATACATGAACAGGGGATGTCAGTATGTGTTCCAAAGGGAAGATGAGCTGGGGCTGGCATCAACTATTCAGCTTATTTTGATTCAAAAGGTGCTTAAACTAAACAAAGAGTACTCCAAGGAATTTGCCCAAGCATTGAAGGCTGAATTGGATACCAGGACAGACATAGCTGAAGCTGAAGAAAAAATCAAGAATGATGATTTTTAAAAAATTTCACAGCTAAACTTTTACTATCATATTTTGTTCACTCATGTATTGTACTTGTAATTTTTTTTAAAATGAAGTATGATGTTGTTTGTTAGATCTGTCATGTGTAAGAAAAAGCTGTTATCTCACTTACTATAACTCATATAGATCTAGTTGTATTTATGTTTAAATAGGGGGAGATTGTTGGGAATCTAAATCTGTTAGAATTCCCTTAGTCATAGATTTAAACTTAAATAAGCGGTTTGATATTAACTTGCCTGTGCCTAGGAGACAGGCAAGTAATCCAAGACTCATAGAGTTCTAAGTCTATGTGAGAAACCACAGAGGAGTCCATGTTAGAGACATTGTCAAGGAAGTCGAAGATTACTTGAAGACATACTCACTGGCTGTGTTGGATAACAGCCAAGATGTATCAGGGACTCTGAGTGGTTGAGTGTTAACAGGGGTGGCAATACCCTGTTAACACTCAGTACACTTTGGACATACCTAAGTGTTTAGGCGGGAAATTTCACAACCTAAAGTACAAGGAATGAAGAAAAGGAAAATTATATCAGCTCTGTTTCCCTAAAGCGTTATGGCAGACTACCAAGAATAGAAGCGCATCTTTTGACAGATGTCTGACATTGTTAGCCTCAAAATATTGAGTCAAACAAGAATGTTCGGTCATAGGTTTAATTGTAATATTTATTAGAACGTTTTAATAGTTAGATAAAATAGTCGTGACATTACGGGCTTGATGGTTATCTTAAAAGACCTCTTTCAAGGTACTAAGTATTTATTCAAGCCCCGCTTAAAACAATATAGTCCATTAGAGAGCCCGCATGTGGGTGGACTATATAAGTACCCTCCTAGCATGTTAGGAGGGTGGAAGTTTCTCATTTTCTTAATCTAATTTCACCAAGTTAATCACCTCCTTCTCTCTACTTTCTCTCTCTAAAATTCATATCTTTTATATCTCATTTCTTTAATCTATCATCATATTATTAGGGACAACAATTGGTATCAATCGCCCTGGGGTAGATTCGTGTTTAGTTTGTGGTTATCTTTTTGATTCGTGTGATTTTCTTCTTCAAATCCTCTTGTCTCAAAAAGTTTTATGTTTTCGAGCTCAAAATCTTTATACAAATTGCCTACAAAGTTGTGGTAGGAATTTGTGTTTGTCATTTTCTTAATTTTCACGAATTTTGCTGGTAGTTTTGGCTTGATTATTGGTAAATTACAAGGTACGAAAATTTTTTTGTTATCCGGATTATAAGGGTTTTGGTTTGATTTTTGGGAAAAAGTTTGAAAAAAATTCCAGTTTTTTGGAAATTTTCACTATCCGGGTATGAGGGTTTTGTTATTCGGAATAAGAGGTTAGAAAGTTATCCCGGATAAGTAGTAGCAGTATATTCCGGATAAGAGATAGCAGCGTATTCCGGATAGTATCAAGTATCTACATTCCGGATAACACATACAAGATATATTCCGGATAACACATAGAAGCTTAGTATTCCGGATAAGAAGTCATACACGGATCCCAGATAAGACATTGAAGTTTTGGATTTCGGATAAGGTGTAGATCTCGATTCCGGATTAGCTTTGAAGGCTTCATATTCCGGATAAGGGCAAGACGTGAGATTCCGGATAAGGTTACGAAAAGGTGTATTCCGGATTAGCTTCAGCATCATTCCGGATAAGAGTGTTTTTGGGATTCCAGATAAGAGTGTTTTTTTGGGATTCCGGATAAGCTACAATACATAGATTCCGGATAAGCTGAAGAATCATTTATCCCGGATAAGATAATGTACACGGATTCCGGATAAGCCCAAACATTCCGGATAAGGTTTCCTATAAGTATTCCGGATAAGCAGTGGGAATTGATTCCGGATAACATCAACATTGTTGGTTCCGGATAAGAAATAAAAGTAACATTCCGGATTAGAAGTTTTTCGAGATTCCGGATAAGGTTTTATTCAGATTCCAGATTTGCCATATAATTAATATTCTGAATTAAGTGGTGTTTGTTATTCCGGATAAGATAAAGGAAAGTTATTCCGAATTGTTATAAAATTTTCAAAAACGTGCTTTTGAATTTTTTTTTTGTGATTTTTCGCCTACGATTTTTTGGTTTCTTACGAAGACATTGTTTAGGGTTTTCACACCATATCTTGAATTTTCAACCACAATCTTCTCTCAACATCATCTACTTAAGATCCTATTCACTTCACTTTATTCTTGAGATGGATTCTACTACTGAATATCGTGTTACTAATAACAACATCATGGTGGCGGGTAACAAAGAGAGACCACAAATGCTTGTGACTGGTCGATATGCACAATGGCAATCATGATTCCTTCGCTATCTTGACACCAAACCCAATGGTGATGTTCTTCGACGTTGCATCAAAGAAGGACCCTATACTCCCACCATAATAACCATTCCTGCAATTCCAGCAACCGACTCGACGATTGGTTCCGATGAGCAAACAATTGAGGAAACATATGAGAATACTTCGAAAGAGAAACGTGGTTGGATTGACGCAGAGAAAGAAGCAATTTATTTGATTCTAAGTGGGATTGGGGATGATATTTACTCAACGGTTGATGGATGCTCTACTGCTAAAGAGATGTGGTTTGCCATTGAACGTTTGCAACAAGGTGAATCACTTAACAAACAAGATGTCAAAACTAACTTATTCTGGAACTTTGGTAAGTTTACTTCATTGGATGGGGAATCAATTGATTCATATTACTCAAGGTTCTACAAGATGATGAATGACATGACAAGAAACAATTTGCAAGTCTCCACCATGCAAGTCAATGTGCAATTTCTACAGCAACTTCAACCTGAATGGACACGATTTGTAACTTTGGTTAAACAACAAAGTAAGTTAGACGAGGTCAATTATTACACGCTCTTTGACATTTTGAAACAATTTCAGAATGAGGCAAATGAACTTTGAGCTGAAAGGATAGCAAAGACTGCTAATCCACTTGCTTTGGTGTCTACCACTTAACACACTCAAGATCATTGCTCTCGTGCTCCAAAGTCATACTCTACTACATCCTCCTCACCAAGGTACTCCACTACATCCTCCTCACCAAGATACTCCACTTCATCTAAGTATTCTGCTCCCACACAACCACGAGACAAAAAGAACCAAGTGCACCATCACCATCACCTGAGCCATCCTCTGAAGAGGACAATGATGAAGAACTAGCTCAGAAGGATAGGGAGATGAAGCAACAAATTGCTTTCATTATGAAGACCTACAAGAAAATCTTCAAACCCACCAACAACAATCTTCGAACATCATCAAATACAAGGAATCAATATGTTGAGACTCCTCGAAGGTATGACACACGTCAACGTGATGAAACTACTCCAAGGTATGATCGACGTAATCCAACACATGTTGAGGGTTCTGCTCGGTATGATCGACAAACTGATAAGTATGATGCTCAGAGGATTTCTACTGCTGTTGGGAATAGGGAAACTGTTAGTACTCAACTGATTCAACAAAGTGGGATTCAGTGCTTTAATTGTCAAGGCTATGGGCATATGGCAAAGGAATGTAGGAAGCCGAAACGGGTTAGGGACTCTGGCTATCATAAGGAAAAGATGTTGCTTTGAAAAAAGATGGAAGCTGGGGTTAAATTGTCGGCTGAGGAAGGAGCAATGCTTGATGATACTGATGATGAAGCCTCCGACCAAGAACTTGAAGCACATTACTCGTACATGGCAAAGGTTGAAGAAGTTCTCAACGTCACTGAAGATGACAATGGTCCTATCTTTGATACTGAGCCAATCGATAAGGTACACACTGAAGAGGAATATAATGTGTTTAGTAATACTCATGAGAATTGTGAGTTACCCAAAGCCATTAATGACACATGTATGATGGAAACGATTGATAGCAATACCATACTCGATTCATCAGACATGTGCAATAATGAGTCTGAGGATGATCAATATGCAAATGAGTATGATGATGACGAGGAGCGTATTGCGCTTGCTAACTTAATTGCTTCTTTACAAAAAATATGTCAAAGATACTAGAAAGAGTCAAAAGCAATTAAAGAAGGCAAACGCTACGCTCACTCAAAATTTTGAAGAATGCAAAGCTTCTTCAAAAGACCAATGATCTTGAGGGGTACAAAGGGTGTTTAATTAATGTCAAAAAGGACGATTTTCAACAGAAATATAACGAAACTCTTAAGCTTCTAGAACAAGAGAAACGTAATTATAACACCTCTTTAAGTACTGAACGTCACAAAACGTATCTTGCTACCACTAAAGTCAATGATCTAACTCAAGTAAATGGTTTTCTTCAAGAGGATAAAACTAAACTTGTTAATGAAAAGAAAGATGTGGTTGAAAAGATGGAAAAGGATTTCAAAACTAAACAAGCGAATGACATCGACAAAATGGTTGAACTTGAAACTCAACTTGATTTTTACAAGAAAATTGTTTACAAAACTAATCAATCAATTCAAACCATGAGAATGTTAGCACCTCATTCGTTCTTCAAGGATAGACCTAGTTTTGCAAATCCTAAGTACCTTGAGCAAGCCCAGTCTGCGAATCAAGACTTATATCTTGATGAGTCCCAATGGACCGATCTTGATTGTCTTGTTGTTAGGCCCGATAGTGAAGAGACACACGATTTGGAAGAAGAGAGTAGACCAAAAGTTAATAAAGAATTTGTTAAACCATATAATATGCTTATGAAAACAGTCTTTATGGTCTTTTCAAACCGCAAACACAGAAAACTCGTGAGCAAATATTTTTCGAATGTGAACAAATAAGAATTAAATGGAGACAAGCTTTTGCCACTAAGAAAACTAATGTTTCAAAATTTATTGACTACTTGCCATTTAAAGCTTCTGTAAGCAAGCACTTAGTATTCTCAAGAGTAACATTGAAAATTTCAAAAAGGTTGTTGATGATGACTGGATAAAACGTGAACTTTCGAAAGGAGACAAAGAAATTTCTCACGATATAACTGTGCTTGTGAAAAGTATTTTGATTCTGCTTGCGGAAAGAACGCAAAAACATATTTTGGAATTTGAAACACAAATAAAGCAAGAAATGTTTGATGATTTGAAATATGTGGAATCTCTTGAACAAGAAGTGAACGACCATCAACCTCAAAGAGACGAGTTTTCTACAGCATATGATCTACTCTTACATGAATGTCTCTCAAATGATATTATATGTGCTTATGTTACATCTTGTGCTGATATTGATGAATATTCTGATGTTGCATGCAAATATCTTGATCAAGTAAAAGAATGTGAACCTCTTGAAACTGAGCTTTCGAATAAAGTTGACCAAAAAGAGTTTAAGTTACTTCAACATAGATATGATTATCTTCAAAAACATTGTCACTCACTTGAACTTGCTTTGCAAAAGAAAGTTGGCAGCTTTTCAAATGATACACCTTTGGAAGTAAAATTATCTGAGTCATGTCGATTACTAAACGAAAAAAGTCTTGATATTTCGGATTTGAAAGCTTAGTTACAAGAAAAAGACATAGCAATAGCAGAGTTGAAGAAACTCGTTGCTAAGATGGGTGGGAAAGTTGTGGAACCTAGCGTTAAGAAATAATAAGTGTGAAAACACGTGTATTTTATGTCGTAAATGTCGGAATTATGCGTGGTTTGTGTTTTTGTTGTGATTTAGGATCAAAATGTGAAAAGGGAAGAAAACACAGGCTTTCACGGGCTTTTATCGAATAAAAAGACAAAAGACGAAGTCAAAAGATCAAGAGTGCAAAATGAACAGAAGTCCAAGGCCTATTCTGAAGATTTATCGAAGGAAAAGTCTAAAGACGGAAGTTTAATGAAGTCGAAGAACTCAAGTCTAATAAATGAAGAAATTATAAGACGAGTTCAATTAATCCCGAGACAAACTCGAGAAAGTCGAAGAATTTATAAAGACGAAAAGACGAGAAAGGAAGAAAGCATCAAGACATCTAATCTCCCTATAAATACCCTCCTAATGTGTCATTAGGAGGTGTTAGCTAATTTGACAAATTAGTCTTTCCATTATTTTTAGTTGTACTTTCATATTGTCATTTACTTAATTGTTCTTTAATTTCAAGATTATTTCAAGTAAGTTTTAATTTTGTTGTTGAATCTTTATTTTTAATCAAGCTTTTTATTAATCATCTCATTCTACCTTTCTTGTTTTTAAATCTTATATTTGATTTGGTTAATCATGTAGTGGGTTTAATCTTGTTGATTGTGTGATTGGTTTGCTTATTAGATTGTGCTTATTAATTTTCATGTGTTTGATTATTTATTTTTATTATTGTGTCTAGTGCTTATTGTTTCATTTTCTTATTTTTAATCATGTGTTCTTAATAGTTATTTTTATAAAAAGTTGATTTTAAATATTTTGATTATTTAGTGTTATTAAAAGTTTTTAAATTTTGGCTTATTAGTTTTTTCTTAAAATTATTTTGGTTAAGTTTTTAGATAAGTGCTTATTGGATTTTAGCTTAATTTTACTTTTTGCTTAATTTTTATGTTATTCGGGTTTTCTAAAACCCCAGTATCCCGGATAAGGAATTTTAGACATTCCGGATAACGAGCCAAACTTATATTCCGGATTGGTGCTTAAACACAAATCCTGGATAAGTGCCAAAATCATTTCCCGGATAACAACACAAAGTATATCCCGGATAAGACAAAAAAATAAAATAAAACCCGGATATAGTTGGAACCCGGATAAGGATAGCAACATTCAAATTCCGTATAAACAAAAGGTCCATATTCCGTATAAAGCAAGAAATGAAATTCCGGATAAGAATGGAAATCTCAAAACCCGGATAACGAAAAGAATAGTTATTCCGTATAACTATACTTTGACAT
Organism: Glebionis coronaria; assembly: GCA_025667525.1. Lineage (NCBI taxonomy): Eukaryota > Viridiplantae > Streptophyta > Magnoliopsida > Asterales > Asteraceae > Glebionis > Glebionis coronaria. The sequence continues at coordinate 323,137,146 of CM046880.1, read as the reverse complement.
GATAGCCTACCTGTCTGCTTCCTAGTTTCCCGCCATTTTAAGCAGCCAGCTTGGTTGCTTGAGCAGCTTGGTTGCTTGAGCAGCTTGCCTGCTAACTTGTTTATTTATTAATATTGTTCCGTAATCATTTAGTTTAATCTGAAAGTTGTTCCGATTTTAATTCTGAAAGTTACGTAATTTTAGTTGAATTTTTCGTCAATTTTTAGTATTAGTATTTTTTCGAGAAGTTGAAGTTTTATCTTTTATTTAGTGCCCGCTTTAGCTTTTACCTCGTTTAGTTTTAAAGTACCCTCTTAGTTTTATTTTCTTCTTTTTCATTAGGTTAATTTTATTTTTCAGTCGAAAGTTAATTTCTTCGTTTCGTTTTATTTTTATTAATTGTTTTGTTTTAATTTATGTTTTATTATTTGCTTCGCTCCTTTATTATTAGTTAATTATTTTTGGCTTATTTTTATTACGTTTCGCTTTTTCCTTTTAAATAGAAATAGATAATCAAAACCTTCTTTTTGTTAACCAAAAACGACTGAGTCGCACTTTTAACCGGATATCAATTCGATTAGACACCGAGAAAAACGAACTTTTTAACTAGTAAAATTCAATATCAAGAAACCTGTTGTTAGACAACCCAATGCCTCTAGAGTGAATAGATCCTCTATCTTGGGAAAACCATCTGCGTTCTCAAATTATTCGTTTGCAAAACCTGTGTTTTGCCCCCAAGATGGATGGAAAGGAAAGGTTACCACATACTCAACCCATAAGGAATGCTATAGCACCAAGCGTTGAGCACAATAATGTGATTAAACCAAGGATGTATAGAATGACCACTAAGCCCACAAACAAAGTTAGTAACTCGCCTCAGACTTCTAGAAACACTAATATTCGTGTGTCTTCTACTACAGGAGTAGTCTCTACTGGTAGTGTTAGCCGGCCTTAACTTAAGAGCACTCAAGTGAATGATAAGGTCTGGAAACACAAGAGTCAAGATAAGATAAAGGAAGTAGAAGAACACCCTAGGAATTTAAATGTTTTTAAGAATAAAAAGTCTGTAATCGCGTGTAATGACGATTTGAATGATTTGAATGCTATGAATGTGAATTTTGTTTGTGTCAAATGTGGAAATTGTGCTAATGCTAATCATTCTATGTGTGTTATCAATAATGTCAAATGCGTAGATACTAGAACTAAGAAGCAAGTTGCGATGCCTATTAGTGCTAATAAACCCATACGCAAAGTGAACCATTCTGGTGCAACCCCCACTAAGAAAAGTAATGCATCAGACTCCACCACTAAGAACCCTAGAAGCAGAATTACGGAATTATATGAGTCTGCTAGCAAGTCTTGGAAATGGTGGTTTGCTAATCAATGTCCTCCGAGATATAAATGGATGCCTAAAGTTAGGACAAAAAATATGACAACGAGTGTTAGTATGCCTTTAATTGTTGCTAAGGATACTAATGATTCTACAATCACAACTACTGTGGTATCCAGTTTAGCAAATGCTCCATCGTGTTCTAACTCTTCTGCAGGTGATACAAATAATTCTCTTCATACTGGACTCCGGATGCACGAAGCACATGACGGGGAATCTCAAGCTTCTAATTAACTTCGTGGAGAAGTTCCTGGGTACGGCCCGATTCGGAAATGATCAATTTGCACCGATCCTAGGATATGGAGATTTGGTTCAGGGGAATATAACGATCAAAAGGGTATACTACGTCGAAGGGCTCAATCACGATCTTTTCTCGGTTGGTCAATTCTGTGATGCAGTTTTGGAGGTTGCTTTCAGAAAGAAGAAATGTTTTGTTCGTGATTATGATTGGAATGATTTACTCACCGGCTCACGGAATACCGATCTTTACACGTTTTCACTACAGGACAAAACTTCATCAACTCCAATTTGCTTCATGGCTAAAGCTTCAACGACTCAGGCATGGTTATGGCATCAACGTCTTTCTCATCTCAACGTTGATACCATCAACTTGCTTTCCAAGAAAGATATTATGAGAGGCCTTCCAAGCTTGAAGTTCATCAAAGATCATCTTTGTTCTTCTTGTGAGCTTTGTAAAGCTAAACGAAGTAGCTTTAAGACAAAGACTACACCAAGCTCTAAAGTACGGTTAGATCTTCTTCATATAGATTTTTGTGGTCCCATGCGTGTTCATAGTATCAATGGGAAGAAATATGTTATGGTAATTGTCGATGATTACTCAAGGTACACATGGACTCACTTCTTGAGGTCCAAGGATGAAACACCCTAAGTTCTCACCAGCTTCCTTAAACTGATACAACGTGGTCTTCAAGCTCAAGTAAAAGTGGTTCGTACTGACAGAGGCACATAATTTTTGAATTCAACTCTGAGAAACTATTTTGAAGCTGAAGGAATTGAACATGAAACATCTATTGCCCGAACACCTGAACAAAACGGCGTTGTTGAAAGACGAAATCGTACTTTAGTTGAGGCTGCTCAAACTTTATTATCTGGTTCAAAACTACCACTATATTTTTGGGCCAAAGCCGTGTCAACTGCATGCTACACACAAACAAAACCGATCTTTAATTATCCCAAGACACGAAAAGATACCATATCACATAATTCATGATCGAAAACCTTCACTCAAACACCTTCATGTTTTTGGATGTACGTGTTACATTATTCGAGATGGTGAAAATCTAGACAAGATGAAAGAGAAAGGTGATGCATGTATTCTAGTGGGATGTGCAACTCAGTCTAAGGGATATAGAGTTTACAACAAGAGAACAAAATTAATAGTTGAGACTATTCATATCCGATTTGATGAATTACAAGAAATGGCACTTGAACAAAACAGTTTAAGTCCCGATCCACAACGACAAACGACTTCCGTTCACAACCACACAGAACTCAGAACTCAAGACCACAGCAATGAACCGTCAAGTTCAAAGCTGGTTCAAGGAAATGTTCCAAGAGCAGATATGACAGCAACACGACAATTGAAGAGTTGGAAATGTTATGTGGACCAAAGTATGATGAATATTTCACGGGGGAGAAACTTTTTGTATCGAAGTCTTCCGTTGTCACTTACGATAAGAATGATGATACCGATAATCATCAACAAAAGGATACAACTTCATCTACTTCAACACGGGTTGCTGCAGATTTACCTCCTCAGAATCTCACATCAACAATCACTCCTACAACATCCACAACTACTGTCATTGCTCCAGAGAACAGAAATCAAGCAAACAATGCATTATCTGACGAAGACGAATTTATCAACCCATTCGGTACACCGGTACACGAAACTGGAGAGTCTTCTACTCGCCATGTTGATCCGTCAAAAATGCATACGTTCTATCAACGACATCCTTCAACACATCATTGGACCCAAGATCATCCTTTGGTTCAAGTAATTGGAAACCCTTCACAGCCCGTTCGTATAAGACGATAGTTTCACACCGATGGCGATGTTTGTATGTTCGCACTCGCCGTGAGTTCAGCTGAACCGAAAAACATCAAAGAAGCCATGGCTGATCATGCTTGGATTGAACCGATGACGGATGAACGTCAACAATTTGAGAGACTTAAAGTCTGGGAACTTGTTGACAGACCATACGATGTAATACCATTAAATCTTCGATGGATCTGGAAAAACAAGATGGATGAAGAGAACACGATCATCAAGAATAAATCTAGGCTAGTGGCTAAAGGGTATGGACAGAAAGAGGGTATTGATTTTGAAGAATCATTTGCACCAGTAGCTCGAATGGAAGAGGTTAGGATTTTCATTGCTTATGCTGCACATAAGGGATTCATTAACGTACCTATGTACTCACGGATTATGGATGAGAACACAACTCACGGATTATGGCTTCCACTTTGATAAAGTACCTATGTACTGTGACTCAAAGTCCGCCATAGCCATCTCCTGCAATCTGGTACAGCATTCCCGCACGAAGCACATTGAAGTCAGATATCACTTCATTAAGGAACAAGTTGAAAAGGGTATCGTTGAATTATACTTTGTTGAAACTGATTACCAATTAGATGACTTGTTTACAAAAGCTCTTTCGAAAGAGAGGTTTGCGTATCTTGTTAGGCAAATTGGTATGAGATATTTGACTCCAGCAGAACTGGAGATTATGGCAAAGAAGCCTTCTTGATTCATCTATCAAACATCTACTTGTAAATATTAATGAAAAATCAAAATACAAAATTAAAAATCTTTCAAAATTCCAAAAAGATTCTTCTCGACATGTCTTTCAGTATTGATAATATGGACGTACCTAGAAATGTCGCTCAATAACGACGCGGGTGTGTACATAAAGCTCGAATGAAAGTTGTAGTAAATTACACCTCTTAGGAAAAAGGCGTAAAAGTGGTAAGTATCAAACAAATGACTTTAGGAAAAATCAAGTGTTAATGACCCTTAATGAAATGAAAGTTCGTTTCCCAAGTAGGTATATGTGTTGTGAAAAACTTGTAAAAGTTTGTGATTAATAATTGGTTTAGAAGGGGATGAGAAAAGAAGATGACGAAGACGTAAAAATAAAAATAAACACTACTAGAAAGTTAAGACGTAGAACCTAAAAAATCACAAAAATAAAAATTAATTCTAAAAATTACCAAAAATTCAATAAAAATCAAAATAAATAAACTAAGAGTTTACCAATGATCAAAACTTTTTCAAACCTTTTAAATAATTAAATATTCAATTTTTAAATGCTAATTAAAGCCCTAAAAATCAAATAAATTATCAAAAAGCCCAAATAAATATTTTTCAATTGGTAAACCTCTAAAATGACCTAAAAAGATTAAAAACTATTTTTAGAAATTTTTAAACTAATAAAAACTATTTAAAATGATTTAAAAACTATTAAAAAGTTAAAATAATTATAAAAATTAATCTAAAAGAGATAAAATTATTCTAAAAGTTGCTAAATTCCTATTTTAATGTATTAAACCTAAGAAAAATGTAAAAAGTTGGAAAATGTGAAAATTTAAAAATAATAATAAAATAATAATAAAAATCCAAAAATTATAAAAAATTCTAAAAATTTGCAAACTAGTTTATTTTAACCTAAATAATCAGAAAATCAAAGTGAAATTACCAAAATACCCCTATTGGGCCCTCAAATGGGCCAAAACCAAAAGCAGTCAACCAAATTGGGCTTTTGGGCCCAAGAAGTCATACTTGGCCCAATTGACTTGGAAAAGCCCTATCTAACTCAAAATTCAATTCTAAGAACAAAACTCTAAAGGCCCAAAAGCTGAAAATGAGCTTATCATAGCTTATTTAACACTCAGCTTATTCTTATTGGGCTTTTCAGCCCATTAAGCCATAAGCTAATGCCATAAGCTCTAATTTGGCACACAACCTTCTTTTGGGATGCTTATGAGATCTGTAAAAAGAAATTTTGAAAAAGCTCACTCAATAAGCCAGAAATAAGCAAAGTAAAAATTCACTAAAAGACAAAATAGTCGGGTTTGAGAAATAAGGCACCTCAGAAGCTCTGGTTTGTTGCAAAAGCTCACAAATAGCTTAACTAAGAATAATCAATCAAGAAAATCACAAAAAGCCAAGTAGAATAAGCTGTATGAGCAAATAAGCTGGCTGAAAAAGCCAAATAAGCTAGTTTTCTAGCAAAAGCTTAACCAAAAGACTTGTAAACTTCCAGAATTGATATTAAGCTGAGAAAAATGAGTTCTATTACAAAAACTAAGTTGTTGCATGTACCAATAAGCAAAACAGATTCAATAAGCCTTGAAACCAAGTTTGACCAAAAGTCAAACGCTGACAAGTTGAAATCAAACGCTGACAGGAACAAAGTAGACATTGACAGACTTAATGAAGTGTATGGACTTGTTTTTCACCCTGCTGGTCAAGGTTTGAGTGCAAACCTTGTCAATCAAAGCTTACCAGTTGGGTAAACTTGATGTGTTTTGGCACAAATAAGCCAATAAGCCAGTGGGCTTATAAGCTATGAACAAAACAATCCAAATAGCCAAATACTCTCACAAGCAGCACACAAATAGGATCCAAGCAACAAAACAGCAATCCTTAAACTAGAAATCAAAATGCAACACCAAATGAGGTGGTCACTTTGCTGATGCAAATGACCACTTGGACAGACTTTGATAAGCTATAAAAACCACAATAAGCCACCAAATTCAACAAGCAGATAACCAATAGATAGCTTATCACCCAAACTATTCCCAAACCAAATTTCAGACCTTAGATCCAACAAACAAAGAAGTTATTGGATCTGATGTGTTTGACCAATTTCAAAACAACTTTTATCAGATTTTTGCAAAACTTCAAATCTCTTTTCCAAACTTTTAGAAAGTAAACCAATGACTAAAACTTGTATTTTAGGACTTGTTTAGACCATCCAAACCCTAAGAACCAAGGGCACAAGGCCACAAGGCCTTATGAACCAGTAATCCCAAATAACCCTTAATCAACCACTTTTCAAACAAACTTGTGATTTCTTCTAATAACCTACTGATTTTAATGATCAAAAACACTTACTAGATAGCAAATAACACAATCAAACACAAAATTCACCAGCACAAACACCAATACTCAAAATCAAAGCACCAAATCAAAATCAGTCATAAACATGAAACTTTGAGAGGAATCTTAACAAAGGGTTATACCTGCCTTCCACAACATCCTAGGAAGGCCAGCTATGCTCCTTGGACCTTGTTCAACAACTAGAACAAGACCAAGGTACTTCAACAAAGGTGATGCAACTCTGCCTTGGTTGATGGTTCAAAGTAGAACCTCAAGGACTTTATGTCTTCAACACAAGCAGCAAACAACTCAACCAAGGGCTCTAATCCCTTCACAAGCTTGGTGTCAACAAGCTTGAAAGAGCTTATAGCAAATGGCCAAGGGTTAGTACACAAAATAAGCCAAAACAGAACCTAGGATTTCAAGGTATTCAAACCTTAAAAACCTTATGAAACAAGACGTGCCTTAACCACAAGATTAAGGTAGGCCTTAACAATCAAATGGAACTCAGAATTAGGCTACTCAAACACCAAACTTTTATTAATCAAAAAGAGATTTCACAATTTCAGAAATTCAAATTTTATTTAAACTTAAAAAGGAATTACAAAGATAATAGCCTAAAACTGGAACAAAGGGACTCTCACATGTTGAGGTCTCCTTTTATAGGCAAATGCCTGGCTACACTATTCACAAACCCTAGAAGTGAAATTCCCTAAATACCCCAAGTCCTTCTAGACGTTTTGATGGAATGAGCTGTTCAAATTCATCTTGGACGTTCATTTCAGCTTTGATATGAAGCAAAGAGTCTAGGCTGTTGATTTGGCCACGTCATTTTACTTGAAGGCCAAGTTGTGTTTTCATTGGTTGAGAATGTTGAGTGTGGGGTCCAGGGAGTAGTGGGAGTGAGGGTTTTGTGTGTGGGATTAGTTTCTGCTAATGTGAATCAAGTATGGGTAAGGTTAATTTGGATTTACCCTTTGTTTAAGTTGGTGTAAATTCTGGGTTGGTAAAAGGTGAATAGTTGTCCTTTTGATCCGAAATTGGGGGAATGGGAGTTGTTTGGCGCAATATTGGAGTTTGAATGTTTCAGTGTACAAAAATGGCCCTTCTTTTTCCTTTCTTTTGTCATTTGTGTTTAAAATCTGTCAGCGCTCATTTCCTTTGTAACAACTTTCACACTTTGGCATTTTTGGCACAAAACTTTCCAAGAGGTGTATCAAGGATTATTTTTGACACTTTTGCATATTTCAAGGGCTGATTTTGGACAATGTTGATCTTCAAAGGTCTTCAATGTATCTTTGGCTTGATGAGGGACCATAATTGACAATTTTAAATTGTTGAGGGACTAATCTTGCCATTCCTTCAAAGTTGAAGGACCTTTTGTGTATTTTTGACAAACTTAAGGGACCAAACTTGTAATTATTAATATACAAGGGTTTTAAGTGGCATTTCTTCAATAATTGAGGATCAATCTTCTTTGTCTTCAAGTCTTCAAGGGTATTTGTTGAATTTTCCATGATTAGGGCCCGGTTCTTTGTACGGCTTCGTTTCTAGTGTCCGTTTTTCCTTGTATCTTGTGATCTTTTGTCTTTTTCACGATATCCATATCTAAAATACACAAGTAAACAAACACAAGCATATATATGGTATATTATGACATTTTTATGCATTTAAAGCCCGAAAAGAACGATGAGATCATGTATAAATGCCATCTCATCACTCCCCCATACTAAGCCATTGTCGTGCCCTCACGCAATGCTAGAATAAAGTATCTAAGCATCACCAAAATTCATTTTTTTTTATCCTTTATTGAAAAGTAAAAGACTTGGAACATACCACGATGATGTGTAAAGAGATAATGTATGATTTTCATCACAAAAAGTGACTTTTAGGGTCAAAGAATAGAAACAAGTAAATGTCCCTTAGAGTAAACTTCGTCATCCTTGATTGTCATACATTCCATGCTAAGTGCAAAAACGAGATCATTGTTGGTACAAGTCACAATGCTAACACTACTCATACGTCCAAATTGTGTAATACTTTTTCTTCCCGCAATCCTAGTTATTATAAAAGGAAATGGGTTACTAGCATTTTTTATCTATTTGTCATGGATCACAAGTGATTCATATTGACTTATTTGAGTAGTTATTAGTCCGAAATCAAAGTAGCACGATTTGATCAATAGTTAGCCGAAGGACAAAATCTTTTAAAACGGCTTCTCGTGTATCTCCTTAAGTTCATATCTTGGCATAACTCGTTTCACGATTTGAGACCTTTCTCGGACTGATATTTGGCATGTACTTCATACTTCAAATCTTGGGAAGACGTTCTCGAAATTATGGTCTTCTCTTCATATATTTGAATTTCTTCACTTGACGTTTTTGAGAGATTCTTCATATTGGACCACGACTTCATCATTTTTCTTCAATCTTTACTTTGGATTTTGATATACAACGATCCGCCTCCTTTTCGGACTTGGATATATTTATCCTCATACCTTGTTAGGGTCTTTTTGGATAGACTTTCTCCATGATCTGTAGGGGAGTAATTGCTTCTCGTTGTGTGTCTCCATCCTTCATATTGATTTAGGAATAATGATACTTCACATCATCTTGGATCTTTAGCAAAAATAGAGCTCCTCATGCCTTGTTAGGGCCTTTTTGGATAATCGCCAATCTTCGCGTCCCGCTTCAATAAGTTATGCCTTGGCTATGAACTCTATTCAACCCCGAGCAACTTTTAAACGATCTTGCGTTAGAGGCTAAGTAACCTTTCAAATCGTACGACCTTACTTATTGCAATTATGGTTTATTCCTAATGCATTGATCTTATGGGAAGAAAAAGCCACAATTAAAAACATATGAGTTTTTGAAAGAACATTTTCATGTTCTACGTTTAGCATGATCACTTGTCTAACTCTATCATTTCTCGTTCTTCACTATATAAAGACCTCTAATTAAAGAGACTCGTGAATACTTAGCCATGCAAGTCAAAATTAAGCCAAATTTGGATTAGCTTTCATTAAGACTATATCAAATCAAAGTTTTGGGTTTTCAAGCCACTATAGGATCTTGCACTTTCTTGGACTTTTTCAAGTTTAGAGAATGCGTTTTAAAGTTCCCTTGATAAGTGACTTTCTAGGATCAATTATAGGAACTTGCGAAAAGTTCTTGTTCTTAACCCGTATGAATTAAGACTTTCGCGTTTTAAAGTTCCCTATATAAAAGTCTAGCAAAACTTGAATTGAGCGGGTTAAGGAATGTAAATGGCTCCAAATGCCCATCAAGTCAAAAGTTAACTCTTATTCTACCCATCGGAAAATATACATTCGTGTCTTAAAAACACTTATTAAAACTAAGAAAATTTTTCAAAACGTGTCATTTCTATCTTTTATAAAGGAAATTGTCTCTTTTGGACAATTTTTCCAACAACGGGTAGAGCAATCTATCTCGGGTTGAGCTTGTCACAAAACATTCTACGTTTTGAGCTCAACACTATGGCTTGTAATCACTTTCAGATTGCAACCCGGATATATATTCACGGGGGAGTGTACGCTTTAGTGCCCTTACCCTCAGCAAAAGAAGAGAAATCTTCTTACACTTGAGTGGATTTGTCAAGACATTCAAAAGTCTATGAACTCAAGTTTATGCTTTAGAAAAACTTTTTCGCCAAAAAGAAATAGAGTTTTTCAAAAAGCGTTGAACACAATTTTTTCAAAATTTCTCAATGATATTCAAAATCTTTCAAAAATTGTGTGTTCAAAAACTCCTATCCTCAAAAGTTTAATGTGGATCATATCCTCGTAATGACAATTTCATTGGTTCAATTTTTGAGGGGGAGCGTTCCAATTTCATGCTAAGTTTGACACATCTTTCTCCCGAAAGTTTTCAAGACTATTTTTCACAATATATTTTAATCAAATTTGGTATCTCTAATATCAAACGATTTTATATATTATAGTAGGGGAGAAAATGTGATTAAAATGTGATCTAAAGACTCAAGCACTCATCGTTATGATCAAATACCCACAACATCTTTAATTCACGACGTTATTGGTGTCAAAAGGGCGGTTAGGTTTAAGTCCTATGATCCAGCCAGAACCGGAGGGATCTTCCCAGGGACAATCCAATAGATTATTAGAAGTCCTTAGGAAAGATGGAGTAGAATGTGAACGTAGCTGAATGTTGACTAAGTACCTATGCTAGCACTGGAACAATCATAACAAGGTGTTAGTAATGAGGTCTTGGTAAGCATTGAAGGGATTCAAGAATGAAAAAGAAATGTAAGGATAAAGGGTGTAAAGAAATTAGCCCTCCATACAACTTAGGCAGAAACCGGGTCAACACATCATGAAGACAACACATCATGGACCTAGTGATGTAATGCACAACCCCTTCCCAGCTGACTCAGGCTTCTCTCAAAAGAAGTTTGTTTTATTGTTACGGAGATCAACACGACTTCTATTAACTTTCTCACTCCGAGATAGTTGATATTGAATAGGTGGCATCTGCTCCAGCCTCCGATCACTAAAGGTGCACAAATCGAGTCTAGAGCCAAGAGATCAATCAAATCTCGTTAGGACACACGGATGACGATCAAGAGAGTCCTACGCTATATCCTTGCGATATTACTGGAACAATCAGAGTGATACTACCTAGTATTCACAATGATGAGTGGAAATCCTTCCAGTGTTAACATCAAACAGCACTGCGGTAGGTCATGTGTAAGATTATTTTAGAATTGAACATGTGTAAACTTAAAAGCAACAGTGGTTTGATTCTGAATTGATTCAAACCGTTTCAGGTTTCTATGCAATATCTTTATGGTCTTGCCAGAACATTCAGAGTGATATTTATTAATATTTACAATGACGAATGGAAATCCTTCTAGCGTCAACATCAAACAGCGCTACGGTAGGTAACTTGTGAGATTCTTTAAGAATCAAGCTTGTGTCAACTGGAAAGCAACAATGGTAAGATTCTTAATGAATCAAGCTTGTTCCAGGAATTTGAATTGGCGACTTTAATCAAACGGAAATTTATCCAATTGATTCGCTCTTTATGTTCGCAGTCTTGCTTTGAGACGGTCGAGTAAAGAGAACGGTTAGTACAGAACCCTGTCAAGGAGGTTCTTAATTGAAACTACCTAATCACAGGTACGATATTTAATATCGTGTAACTGTCTTCATCGACCAGAGGTAAAACAGTACCGATTTAGGACGAATGTCAAAGCCATTCAGTCCGTGTCTATGTTTTGTCTCAAGAAGGTGGCGTTACGGTGTACTTAGCAAAGTCAAAGATTCATAACCACATTCTCATGCCCAAAGACATTCAATAATCAAGAAAGCTAAAGACTTCCGCAAATCTGATGTTCAAAATCTTCCTTATCAATTAATGTAGAGGAATGACTTCTCCTCAAGGGAGATTGTTAGCAAGCTTTCAAGATTATGCAAAGTATGAGCATGTGGATGAAGACACAAAATCGCAAGATGGCAAAGACAAGTCAAGAATGATTTGAAGATCTCAAGATAAAAGACAAAGTCGAAAGACAATGAAAAAGGTTCAAAGATCACAGCATGAAGGAACAAGACTACTATTACACGTTCAAGATTCATTATGACGAAATTCGTAATCTCCATTGATCTCCAAGTATCGAAGAGGAATGACCTCACATTGGGGGAGATTGTTAGCCTCAAAATATTTTGTCAAACAAGAATGTTCGGTCATAGGTTTAATTGTAATATTCATTATAACGTTGTAATAGTTAGATAAAATAGTCGTGACATTACGGGCTTGATGGTTAGCTTAAAAGGCCTCTTTCAAGGTACTAAGTATTTATTCAAGCCTGACCCAAAACAATATAGTCCATTAGAGAGCCCGCACGTGGGTGGACTATATAAGTACCCTCCTAGCATGTTAGGAGGGTGGAAGTTTCTCATTTTCTTAATCTAATTGCACCAAGTTAATCACCTCCTTCTCTCTACTTTCTCTCACTACTTTCTCTCTCTGAAATTCATATCTTTTCCATCTCATTTCTTTAATCTATCATCATATTATTAGGGACAACAGACATTGTCTGTTTTGTGTAGTCACCGTCAACCAGTACAAATAGTCAACCTCGTACCACTATAAATAGGATATGTAGGCTAGAGTTAATGTTGTTCACTTTGTTAGATTTCACACATTAACTCCTTACAACTCATAAGAAGAATAGTTGTGCCTGTGTTCTTGATTTTGCTTTATTTTGTCTAAAGTGTACACAACACATTGTCATCAAACTGTGTTATCCATAACACATGTAATACTTGTTATACAATAATAAAGTACTACATTTGAAAAGTATTTACTTGTGTTGATTATCCTTATTATTCGTTTCAAGTCAGTTTTAGGGACTTTCAGACACGTATATACACGTGTGAGTATATAAACTTGAAGTGTTATAAAAATAGATGATGTTATACATTCACTTAGATTACTATATTTTACAAACAAAACAGTCATATTATAATATCGCATAACCACACAATGAAATTATCAATAGGAAATGTTTGTATGTTATGAAACGTGTAAAGCTAATAGGTGTGATGAGATTTAATATAATTTTTGCCTCATAATTTGTTAAAGCGGGTATTATCGAAGACCGATATTTTAAAAGTTACGCAATATAAAAGATATAGGTTAGACACGAAAAATAAACGCTCAATATAAAATAAAAACTTTGGCATTCGGAGAACTTTGATATTTTGATATAAGAATTGAGGGCTTATTATTTAATAAACGTTAACGCATCATATAAGCGAATGACGTCTAAAGGTTTAACTTAAATTATGAAGAATGCTCGTTAAATGAAAAATTAAAACGGCGAAAATAGAAAATATTTCTATGTCATAATCAAAATATTACGGTCGATGACGGACATAAACTTTGTCGATAAATAATAAATGACACGAATTTGATACGTTAAAGCCCTTAACCTTATCGGTTAGTCAAGAATTTAATATTATTCGTCGAACGAACATGACAAATAAAAGTCGAGTACTAATTATTGATCTGAATATTAGAAATAAGATTAGCTCAGTCTAAATGTTGATTTTAAATTTCGGGTCAATACAGTAAATAAATATCGAAAAATAAAAATAAATTTTAATAATTCCAATTAAATTATTTTAAATTGTTGGAAAAATAATTAAAATACAATTTAATTAAAATTCTCGAAAAGGATTTACGCATAAAAAAGTAAAGAGGAACAAGTAAAACATTGTAAAATCGAAAAGTACGAATAAAAGAATAATTTAATTACCGAGAAAAAAATACGAGTTCTCATACATACTACGCAAATATATATGAACACTCTTGCTCCATTCAAATAAGTTGGGGCTATCGAGCTTATTATCAGTATTCCGCGTTCGGAAGTACATCAACATAACCACTACTAAAACCATCATATCCTTTCGTACCATCAACCATGATTCCAAATTCAATAATCAAACTAACCTATGAGAACAAGAAACTCAAAAGTTCTAAATTAAATCAGAAATAAACCTTAATTTGATAACTAAATCAAATTCCTAAGTAAAAAGCCACAACCTCATAATACCAAGCAAAAAAAATCGAAGAATCAAAAAGTTCATAAATCAGAATATATTTCAGTAGGGATCTAATAAAAATGCATGAATGACAAATCTCGAAAGTTTCTGACAACGCGCATGGAAGGTGAGATTCGAAACAAGGCATTGCTTTAGAACAAGATCAAAATATATAAACCTAACCTTAATTAGAAGTAAATTGAAATCAAAGCCCTTGTGTCTCTAATACCATGTAATGAGAGATGATTAGACAATAAGAACAAGGATATTTATCTAATGAGTTTTAAAAAAATGAATTTATAATAAAAGACCAAAAATACAAGAGTATAAATAAGCCAGCTAAGCTAGGTTAACTAAAGGGTCGAGCCCTTATTACTAACTCTAACAGTGTGAAATTAGGAGTGGGATGATTGACACCATTTTTGCTAGCCATCTATAAGATAATCAATTTAGTTAGCATGAATATTTCTTAATTATTTACCTAATTTGAAATTATGGTTATGATCCATATTCTAGATCCGATTATGAAGAGGGTTAGCGTAATCACATCAAGAATTTATTTTAGGTAGATAATGTCTTTGTCAAGTTCATTCTTGATAAAATTCATAGTTCTTTTTAGATTCATTGATTTTACTCAATGGCACGTTAATCTCGAATATGCTCATCTACTATTTACGACTAGAATGTTGAGGATCATGAACAATATGGTGAATTTAACCATGTAAACCTCGCGTGGTACCTGACTCGAGTCAGCCCGAGAATCACGACTTCCACATCACCTGTCACTTATGCTCTCTTTTATTAATGTACCGATGACCACACACGCTCCATTAACAACCCATATGAGGTGTTACACCCGCCAAGGTGGAAATCGCGAGGCATGATCAAATAGAACATCATCACGACACAATGACGTCACAATAGAGAAATAAAATTTAAAGATGACATTCAATAAAACAAATACCACATAATTGTGTCATATAATGCTCGCATATTGCATAGTCATAACATAAGTTCAACAAAAGCAAATCCTAAACATAAATCAAATTATCTGCAATGCAATCCTAAGGTTAAGCTAATCCATAGCAACTCCTTAATCACATGGTGTGATTATGTGAAAATGATACTAAACTATCAACACAAAGTTGGTGAGAGTTACTAGTTTAAAACATAACATTTACCGCATGCATACAATCCATGAACATATAAAACACATTCAATCATCATAATCATATATCATATAACCAATGCATGTTTACTTTGCAACTATATCGTAGGAAATGCGCTAGATCCGTAAAACGTCACCCCATATAAGGTCGTTATCCTCACTATGGGAGACACACTCAGGGACGTCATCTTGTGCTACTCCGGTTGTGTACACACACCACCCACTAACCACGTTTTATAACCGCTTGCGTCTCGGTAGTGTTAATCCATACTCATAACATATCAATACAAACACATCCATGTTCATCATTTAAGAAAAAGCATAATGACATATTTATAAAACAATGAGTATCGTTTCCAGCCCAAAACATTTAAAAGAAAATGGGCTTAGTAAAACTCACCTCGTGCAAAGTAAATATATTATCTTCACACAACACGCAAATGATCTATATACATAATTATATAAACATATGTTAAGATTGGTTTAGGATACTATTTATATTGAAGAGTATGAATCACCAAGATAAACTTAGCAAGAAAAGCCTTAGCATGCCTCGCTATTTATATTGAGAGAATAGGGTTTTAGTTTACACTTTGGGACGATGCGGGATCCCTCACAAACGTCCTCCAGCTGTCCATGTGTCGTATAGGATCATTCCTATACGTTATGTCCGATCTTTCCCTTATACATCGTACAGGATCATTCATATACAACGTATCTAGCCTTAGACAAATTCCTAAATCGTATTCGAGTTTCCTCTTGTTGGGAAGTGCGAAAGTCATAGTTATATTTATACGGCTAAAAGTACGTGAGACTATGGGGTCACACACTTATACACTTAGATCATGCTTTATTAAATCTATATGATAAATCTATATATGCATTATATTTATTGTATTTAATTAATTTACCAAGACTTGAATATTTAATGGTTGTAATTGTACATAGTTAAATAGTTTAACGTTAACTAACATAAATGCTTTCTAAATTAAAGGTAACTAATGTAAGTATATTTATTGTATTGTATTTAATTAATTTATCAAACTTTGTGGCACTCTTTGGTCAAGATAATCATATATTCCTAGACTCAATGTTAACAAACGTGGAGCAACTAGCAAAGCAACTTGACAAAGAAGACTTTAACAAATATGCATCCGAATGTGCATATAAAGTTTTAGTGACGCAGTTTTTGGCTTTCTTTCAATTTAATATCTTTAAGTCTGAAAATTCAGTGATCTGCCATTCATTTCTTCAAGACACAAATACCGAGGTTCAAGAGTTCCGTGGTAAATTGTTAAAATACATGGCATCGGTTTCGACTTTGATGTATGAAAGATCACGAACTAAACAAACATATGATAGTCGGATGCAATAAACTCAGATGCAGAGGAAATGGTCATAAGGATGACACAGTGGAGACCGCTTTGGTTAACAATGATAGCAGTGGCATAGAATCACGATGACATGACTCTGGCATGTCTGCCAAAGAGCCAACGATTTAGGTACAACTGAATGTTGTATATGATGAATGTACCAATGATATTCAACATGTTGAGCATTCTGATCTTATTTATGACAAATATGGGATGGAAAAGGGTGATAGTAATATAACTTCTGATTCATCCGACGTGAGTCATAACGTAGAAGAGATTACCCAACATGTTGCAATAAATCATTACAAATGCCATATGACTTCTTCATTAATCAATTCTGATTCCATGATTAAAGAGCTCGAAACCGATTTTAGCTCAGCAATCTAAAGATCTTGATTGGGTCAAGCTTCCAAGATAAATGGACCAATGTGACAAGTTTATTGGTCCATGCCTTATTTATTAAGAGGTCAAGTTCAAGTCAAAAGGGTCAATTCATATAACAAAATCAATAATAATCTACACAATCCCAAAAGAGAGAAAGTCCAAGCCCAAAAGAAAGGAAGTATAAGGGCCTGTTTGCACTTGTTGATGTATATCTTCTTCAAGAGTATGAAATCACACGCCAAAGTTTACACAGGTTATCTGATGTAACCAGATTGTATCTAAGCCTACACCTAGATTGGCATAGTTTAAAATACAAATCTCCACGTATACAAAAACAAACGTCATTTCAGCCGAATTGAAAAAATAAAAGCCTCTCATTGGTCCCCAGTTCATGGGAGCTGACACAACAAGCACGTCCTTCTAGAAGAAGAGGCGTTTTCACTCACAAAAGAAGCATATCAACCAAAGAGCTCAAAATCTAACCTCATCAGTTAAGATCACACGACCAAGAATTGAAGATCCAAGTTTGTTAGTAATTGATAGGTGTGAAAACACCCATCCTTTTACCACTTAATTACATTAATAACCAAGCCAAAACGTGTATTTTATGTCGTAAATGTCGGAATTATGTGTGGTTTATGTTTTTGTTGTGATTTAGGACCAAAATGTGAAAAGGGAAGAAAACACGGGCTTTCACGGGCTTTTATCGAAGAAAAGGACAAAAGACGAAGTCAAGAGATCAAGAGTGGAAAAAGAACGGAAGTCCAAGACCTATTCTGAAGATTTATCGAAGAACAAGTCTAAAGACAGAAGTTTAATAAAGCCGAAGAACTCAAGTCTTATTAATGAAGAATTTTCAAGACGAGTTTAATTAATCTCGAGACAACGTCGAAAAAGTCGAAGAATTAAGAAGACGAAAAGACGGAAAGAAAGAAAGAAAGATAGAAAGAAGGAAGCAACACATGCTTCCCTTCTCCCTATATATAGTTCACTTCCACCTCATTTCACACTTGTTAGCTAATGTGACAATTAGTCTTTCCACCATTTTTCTTTATTTGCACAACTTTAATTTTCATGTCATTTACTATCTTGTTCTTTAATTTCATGTCTTAAATTTCAAGCCTTTTAATTCCAAGTAAGTTAATTTCATTGTTAATCTTATTTTTATTTAATCAATCTTTTCTTTATATTTCTCATCCTACTTTTCTTGTTTTGATTTGATTTTTGGTTCGGATTAAGGTTTTATTTTGCTTATTCATATTGCTTATTTGAAAAAGTTCACCTTTTTATTTCTATCTAAGCTTTCATATGAAATAAGCTATAAGTTTGACAATCTTATTGGCTTATTTTGTATTTAACTTATTTACTTTTTAGTTTTCTTAAAAAGTTTGCTTATTTCGTAATTTTAAAGTTTTCAAATTTATGCTTATTGATCTTTTAATGTTTGATTTTTATAGCTTAAAGTGTTTTAGTGCTTATTGTGTTAATTTTCTTATTTTTGATTAAGTGCTTTCTAGTTAATTTTTATAAAAAGTTGTTTTTAAATATTTTTTATTATTTAGTATTTTTAAAAGTTTTTAAATTTTGGTCTATTAGCTTTTTCTTAAATATGATTTGGTTAAGTTTTTAGATAAGTGTTTATTTGGTATTTGCTTATTTGTTTATTGTATGCCATCGTAATGCTTAAGGGTTTTACTAGTACGATCCAGTAAGTGTGATCGCATAAACCCGAGGGTTTCTACTTGCGATCCATTACTGCGATCCTTAGTACGATCGTCACCACGATCACACTCCATAATTCTCACCACGATCACTTGTTGCGATCGTGGGTGCGATCCGTGGGTGCGATCCGTGGCTACGATCCTTGACTGTGATGGAGTCAAAAATTGCCCTGGGTGCGATGGCATTTTCATCACTACGATGGAATTAACTCTACAATAAGAGTACGATGGAACAATATGAGTGCGATGGAAATGTCATGCAAGCATGCATGCTTTTGTTTGGCGCCATTTTCACCTAGTAGGCTGGCTGCTTCCAGCAGCTAGCCTGCTAGCTTGTTTATTTAATAGTATTGTTCCGTAATTATTTAGTTTTGTCTAAAAGTTGTTCCGATTTTATTTTTGAAAGTTACGTATTTTATGTTGAATTTTTTGTCGATTTTTAGTATTAATATTTTTTCGTAAAGTTCAAGTTTTATCTTTTATTTAGTACCCGCTTTTGGTTTTCCCTCGTTTAGCTTTAAAGTACCATTTTAGTTTTATTCTCTCCTTTTTCATTTAGTGAACTTTATTTTCGAGTCGATAGTTAATTTCGTCTTTTAGTTTTATTTTTATTAATTGTTTTGCTTTAAATTTCGTTTTATTATTTGTTTTAATATTCGTTTTAATATCGTTTTAATTTTTAGTTTTTAATATTCGCCTTGTTTTACTTTTGTTATGTGTACCTGTCTTTAGTTTGCTTTTAAATACTTTTCGCATTTACTTTTTAATTAGTTATAGATAATCAACTTTCCTTTTTTCTTTACCAAAAACAACTGGGTCGCACTTTGAACCGGAAATCAATTCGTTAAGACACCGAGAAAACGTAATTTTTCAACTAGCAAAATCTTAATTTAAAATGGCGCCGCTGCCGGCTCTTTTCGTGAAGATTAACGGTTTTTTTTAGAGACGCGTTGGCTTTTGGGATCCGTTCACTTGTGAACGTTATTTTTCGTGTCAAAAATGTTCAAAAATCCCAAAAACATTTGAAAAATCATAAAAAGCATCTCTTTTTCAAAGTTTTGCACCAAAAATATTCTTCTTGCTTATCTATTTTTCTTTATGGATTCTTATGTCCATTGCGTCGGGTGTGAGAGACGATTATACGGGAACGACTCATGTCAATGGTGTACATGTGAGCAGTGCGGAAACGATATCGATAATACACAATTCGGATTTTGTCCATCGTGCAACTCGACTAATTCGTCCTTTTCTAATCCACCTCCTATTCCCCCTTGCATCTATTGTGGAAGCGATTCTCATTGGCATGTTTCGTGTCCGGTTCGATACCCGTATGATCACGGGCAAGAACCGAGTTACAATTATGACAATGGAAATAGCTATCCACAAAACTCACCGGATTTTTCTCCATACCTATGTTGCCAAAATTGTGGGGGCCCTCACGATACTTCTTATTGTCAGCCAATGAATTATTATGAGCCAAATGCGTGTCCTCATTTTTCTTCACCGATGGATTATTATGAACCACATCCGTGTTCTAATTCTTCTCAACCGATAACTTCCTATGAGCCACATCCGTGCTATAATTCTGGTTTTCATAACTGTGAGCCCCCACATCCCACCCTCAATCATCAATCCTCTCAGAGAATTCGTATTGCCCAACAACTCACTACTTTGAATGACGAAACACAAGCCATTATTTTGCAACTTCAAGAAGTCGTTGTTCTGCTAAAAGAAGTTAGGGAGGAGGAAAAGCGCCAACAACAAGAGCAAGTATCTAATCTTAGTGATTATACCCCTCCAATTGTGCGTCCATACTATTATGATGATGATGACGATGAGAATACTATTTCTTGGAATGATCTAGTTGCTCAATGTCCTAGCGTAATTGCACTTCCCTCTCTTAATATCCCCAATGCCTCTAAGGATTGTGATACTTCGAGTGAGATTAGTGATTTTGGTCTTGATAAATTCTTTGATGAGGTTTGTGATGTGCTAACTTTTGAGGAGCTTACGGAAGAGGTCGTTCTTAATGATGATGTTCCTTCCACCAACACTTTGGAAGATGATTCTTTGGCTTTCTCTAATCCTCTTTTTTATCAAGATGATGATTTTACTTCTAGTGATGACGAGTCACTATCCGATGAAGACGTTCCGAAAGAAACTTTCAAGATTTATATGAACCGTTTATTTGATTTTGATGACGCCTACATATCTAGTGAGGTGAATCCCCTCTTTGACGAAGAGATTGAGGACATTGATAGCCCTGTTTCTCTTGCTATTAATGAGCATAATTTGTTAGCCATGCCTCCTTCTATCGCAGAGGTGGAAAGACTTGACTCTACGCAGGTGGAAGGTAATTGTTCTCATACTTCTCATATTATATTGCCACCTCATCCTACCGCGTGCACACCCAAGCGGGTGATGTATCGCTTTTACTCTCCTCGTTTCATACCGGGAAATGAGGATGAGTGCTTTGACCCGGGAGGTGACAATGACCATTCTATGATTGATACCTTTACGGCTTTGCCGAATAGTGACCATCCATTATCTTTGGGGGATGACAATTTGTCTCCTTTACCCACCCCACCTCCCGTGGATCAAGACTTCATATACTTCTCGTATGTTGAAAGGACTTTTCTACCTTTCAAAACTTATCCTCCGTCCTCTCCTTTATTATTTTCCTCCGGGAACGAAGACAAGGTCTTTGATCCCGGTATTACATTTGAGGCTTCCCCATGGACCATTTAATTCGGGGACGAGTCAGGCTCGTGACTCGGTTTACAATAAACAAGCGCTCTTCGGGAGGCAACCCGATTATCTATCTTTATATGTTTTCATCATAAGTGTAGGGGGAGCCCCGTTGGTGTTTCTTGTTTTCTTTCTTATCATGTGCAGGGATTAGAGCTTCAAAGACACACTCTTGATGACTTTTGACGACCCGTGATTCCGTGTTCCCGTCTTCCCGGTTCTATCCTAAACTCTTTTCGATTCACTATTTTATATTTCTCAATATTAAAATAGGAATCACTTTAGTTGTCCTTTCCTTAGCAAGATTTAAACAAAGTGCACAATTTCCTAAGTGTAGGGGAGTTTACTCCCACATGCTTAAACATTGAGGACAATGTTTATATTAAGTGTAGGGGGACTTCTATCGAAGTTAAGTGGTCTTTTCCTTGCATTTTCCCTCATTTTAAGCGGAAAATTTGATTTTTCGACATTTTTCAAAAATTTTAATCTATTTTGGCCTTGTAGTTTTCCTTTGCTATCGTTATTTACTTTCTTTGCTAGAATAAATTTTCAATAAAGTGGTTTTAAATTTTTCAAAGTCGTGAATATTTTGACTCAACCCGAGTTTACTTATCTAAGTTTACTCTAGCTAGTATCCTTAACGTGTTTAAGTCAAGTTTTGCTAGGCTTTTATATAGGGAGCTTTAAAACGCGAAAGTCTTAACTCTCACAGGTTAAGAACAATAACTTTTCGCAAGTTCCTATAATTGATCCTAGAGAGTTGTTTATCAAGGGAATTTTAAAATGCGATTTCTAAACTTGAAAGAGTCTAAGAATTTGCAAGATCCTATAGATGACTCGAAAACCCAAAACTTTGATTTAATTGGCTAAGCATCCACGAGTCTCATTCCTTGAGATTTTAAACTGTGGAGGACGAGAGATGATAGAGTCAATTATAAGTTTGGTATTCTTTCGTGAATTTATGTGAGTTAATTATGAGCCTATTCTCCCATCGCTTGTTAATAAATTTATCTGCAATAAATAAGGATGTACGATTTGAAAAGTTACTTAGCTTCTAGCCCAAGATCGTTTAAAAGTTGCTCGGTATTAATTAGAGTTCATAGCCAAGGCATAACTTATTGAAGCGGGATGCGAAGATTGGCGAGTCCGAAAATTCCCTAACAAGGCATGAGGGCTACATTTTGTTGCTAAAGATCCAAAAGTGATGTGAAGAATCATTTATCGAAAATTAATATGAAGGATCGAGACACACGACGAAAAGCAAATACTCCCCAAAAGATCATGGAGAAGTCTATCCAAAAAGGCCCTAACAAGGTATGAGGATAAATATATCTAAGTCCTAAAAGGAGGCGGATCGTTGTATATCAAAGTCCAAAATAAAGATTGGAGAAAAATGAAGAAGTCGTGGTTCAAAGATGAAGAATCACTCAAAAACTTCAAGTGAAGAAATTCCTATTATGAAGAGAAGACCATAATTTCAAGAACGTCTCTCAAAGATTTGAAGTATGAAGTCGCTGCCAAATATCGGTCCGAGAAAGGTCTCAAATCGTGAAGCAAGTTATGCTAAGATATGAACTTTATGAGGTCCCGAGAAGCAGTTTTAAAAGATTGTGTCCTTTAGCTAACTATTGATTAAATCGTCCACTTTATTTTCGGCCTAAATAACTATCGAAATAAGTCAAACAATGCATCCTCGTGATCATTCAAGACAAAAATAAAATATAAGAGATACACCTAGGAATAAGGGAGTCTAAGTAAATAATTGGCCCACATGAATTCGTGTTAGTTTGCTAACTTATAATAACAATGATCTCGTTTTTAAGCTTGGTATGGGGAACGTGAAACTTGAGAATGCTGAACATTCATGACAACCAAAAACCCAATGTAAGTCTTCGATTTCTCTACTTGTTTTGTTCTTTAAAGTTTTCTTAGTGTTTAGTATCTAATAAAGGCCAAGGTGGGTTATCTATGATGAAAAATGTAAACAGTGTTTTGAAATTAATGCATTGCATGAGGGCATTGCAATGATCAAGTGTAGAGGATTTGATAGGTGAAAAACACCCATCCTTTTACCACTTAATTACAATAATAACCAAGCCAAAACGTGTATTTTATGTCGTAAATGTCGGAATTATGCGCGGTTTGTGTTTTTGTTGTGATTTAGGACCAATATGTGAAAAGGGAAGAAAACACGGGCTTTCTCGGGCTTTTATCGAAGAAAAAGACAAAATACGAAGTCAAGAGATCAAGAGTGGAAAAAGAACGGAAGTCCAATACCTATTCTGAAGATTTATCGAAGAACAAGTCTAAAGTTGGAAGTTTAATAAAGCCGAAGAACTCAAGTCTTATTAATGAAGAATTTTCAAGACGAGTTTAATTAATCCCGAGACAACGTCGAAAAAGTCGAAGAATTAAGAAGACGAAAAGACGGAAAGAAAGAAAGATAGATAGACAGAAGGAAGCAACACATGCTTCCCTTCTCCCTATATATAGTTCACTTCCACCTCATTTCACACTTGTTAGCTAATGTGACAATTAGTCTTTCCACCATTTTTCTTTATTTGCACAACTTTAATTTTCATGTCATTTACTATCTTGTTCTTTAATTTCATGTCTTAAATTTCAAGCCTTTTAATTCCAAGTAAGTTAATTTCATTGTTAATCTTATTTTTCTTTAATCAATCTTTTCTTTATATTTCTCATCCTACTTTTCTTGTTTTGATTTGATTTTGGTTCGGATTAAGGTTTTATTTTGCTTATTCATATTGCTTATTTGATTAAAAAGTTCACCTTTTTATTTCTATCTAAGCTTTCATACGAAATAAGCTATAAGTTTGACAATCTTATTGGCTTATTTTGTATTTAGCTTATTTACTTTTTAGTTTTCTTAAAAAGTTTAGTCTTTTTAAAGTTTGCTTATTTCGTAATTTTAAAGTTTTCAAATTTATGCTTATTGATCTTTTAATGTTTGATTTTTATAGCTTAAAGTGTTTTAGTGCTTATTGTGTTAATTTTCTTATTTTTGATTAAGTGCTTTCTAGTTAATTTTTATAAAAAGTTGTTTTTAAATATTTTTTATTATTTAGTATTTTTAAAAGTTTTTAAATTTTGGTCTATTAAATTTTTCTTAAATTTGATTTGGTTAAGTTTTTAGATAAGTGCTTATTTGGTATTTGCTTATTTGTTTATTGTATGTCATCGTAATGCTTAAGGGTTTTACCAGTACGATCCAGTAAGTGTGATCGCATAAACCCCGAGGGTTTCTACTTGCGATCCATTACTGCGATCCTTAGTACGATCGTCACCACGATCACACTCCATAATCCTCACCACGATCACTTGTTGCGATTGTGGGTGCAATCCGTGGGTGCGATCCGTGGCTACGATCCGTGGCTACAATCCTTGACTGCGATGGAGTCAAAATTGCCCTGGGTGCGATGGCATTTTCATCACTACGATGGAATTAACTCTACAATAAGAGTACGATGGAACAATATGAGTGCGATGGAAATGTCATGCATGCATGCATGCTTGTGTTTGGCGCCATTTACACCTGGCTGGCTGCTTCCAGCAGCTAGCCTGCTAGCTTGTTTATTTATATTGTTCCGTAATTGTTTAGTTTTGTTTGAAAGTTGTTCCGATTTTATTTTTGAAAGTTACGTATTTTTAGTTGAATTTTTCTTCGATTTTTAGTATTAATATTTTTTCGTAAAGTTTAAGTTTTATCTTTTATTTAGTACCCGCTTTTGGTTTTCCCTCGTTTAGCTTTAAAGTACCATTTTAGTTTTATTCTCTCCTTTTTCATTTAGTGAACTTTATTTTCGAGTCGATAGTTAATTTCGTCTTTTTATTTTATTTTTATTAATTGTTTTGCTTTAAATTTCGTTTTATTATTTGTTTTAATATTCGTTTTAATTTTTAGTTTTTAATATTCGTCTTGTTTTACTTTTGTTATGTGTACCTGTCTTTAGTTTGTTTTTAAATACTTTTCGCATTTACTTTTTAATTAGTTATAGATAATCAACTTTCTTTTTTTCTTTACCAAAAACAACTAAGTCGCACTTTGAACCGGAAATCAATTCGTTAAGACACCGAGAAAACGAAAATTTTCAACTAGCAAAATCTTAATTTCAGTAATGAAGGGCTTAGATGATAGAATAATATATATGCAATCTCTCTTATCCCAAACCTCTCATTAGCTTATAACCCCCCTCTCAATCATCACTTTAGATATCTTTTTCTAGCTTTTCAGAGTGTATATTTTAGTTAAAATTGTATTTTTCTTTCAAATTTCATTTCAATTTAAGCAATGTACTCTTGATTTAATGGAATAAAACTTTAGTTTCTGTTAGTTCTCTTTTGTTACTTCACTTTACTTGTTTAAGCTTCATGATATCAAATCTTTTTTATGGATAAGCTCTCAATAAGCCTATATTTACTTTTTAACTAACTTGTACAATCAAGCTTCCCTGTAGCTTGATTGTGCAAGTTTTACATTAGAAAATCTTAATAAACAAAAAAATTGAAATAAGCTAAGGAATTGAAGATAAGAAGCTTGGATGTGCTTATATGACTTATTCCCTAGTTAAAATACTAGATTTGTAGACTAGAGCTTTATGGAGCATTGATATTTGTTTAGCTAAGATCTAAGGTTCTAGTCTTCATTTCTCTCTCATTTAGCTTAAAAATAGATTATAGCTTATCAGCTTATAATAGTGCTTAACTGTTTGTTCTTATGCTTAATCCATGTTTATTACAAACGTTTGATGATCTCAATGTAATTAGTTTAGCTTATATATAAATTGTTGTTTTATATCTCTCTTAACTAGTTTTATATTCAAGTTTTTGAGCATTTGCTTAATTTGTGGCTTATTGGTGGAAGAAAGTGTTAAAATAGGTCTATTATACACCAGTTATATTTTTTTGTACTTTGTTGTCAGATTGGAAGTTTTAAACAGATAAAAATAGAATTTGAGAAAATTCAGGGTTATTTGGGTTAAGAGATTACTAAAATCTAATTTTGATTTTGAGTATGCGAAAGCTTACTTTCAATTGTAATAAGGTATAATTATTCTCATTTTAATTTTTTCTTAAAGTTTGAAGTTATTGAGATGATTTGCAAATTTTTGGAAGTCTAGTCTTCAAACTCTGGTTATCTAAGTTTTCTAGCTGTCATAAGTTGCTTTTGACTATTGGAAGTAATTCTAAGTAATTTATTGTGTCTCATTATTGAAGGTATAGTAGAGTTTGTATCTAATTTTCATTATTTGGTGAGTTATAGGTTAGTATTGCTTGATAGTTAGTTAGTACTGCTTTGGATAATTTAGTGCTGCTAGTGTTGATTTGTATATTTAGGTTTGTACTTCTTAGCATATTAGAGTGCAATATTTTTAGATTTTTTTTATTTCTAAGTGTTGTTAGTCTTAGCCTATTGCTTTTGAGAGCAAACTAGTTGAGTTAAATCAATTCGTTTTTTGAAGTTTTGAGCCTATATGATAGCCTGCGTGTGAAAATCTTATATGATCTATACACAGCTTAGATTTTAAACAAAAGTCGTTTTTCTAGTAAATCCAGTGTAATGATTAATCTGTTTGGGCTTAATTTGCTATTTGAAGCATGTTGGAGCTTATTTTCCTCTTTAAAAAAATCTGTGCAAAAGCAAATTATTGAATTCTTAGTTTTAAAGTATCTGTCACTTCGATTTGATTTTAATATGTTCATAATGTTTTTAGGAGTTGTAGTTTTAAAATATGCTTATTTTGAGCTTATTTTAGTCGGCCAGTGAGTCGGAAATCACGGTTACCAAAAAAAAGTAAAAAAAATAAAAGAAAAAAAAATAAAAAATAATAATTTTGGCGATTAGTTCTCAGAAATAAAATAGCAACACAAAGTTGTTTGGAGGATTCGAACCTATCACCTTTAGGTTAATAGCAAAGTGTGTTATCGTTGCCTCTGTGGGACTGTTATGTTAGCATTTCCCCATATTTATAGTTATAGCATTCTTCTGTAAGAGCTTATTAGGTTTTCAGCTTATAAGTGTTTAATTGGAGCTTAACTGCTTATCAGTTTTTGGGGCTGTTTGGTTAATTAGATTTCTACTACTTTTCTAGACTTCTCATAATTTTTACAGATTTTTAATAATTCATTTACTATTTTTTATTTAGTTTTTAATTCAAAAAGTTATTTAAAAATAATAAAAATCGGTTTAACAATATGAAAAAAATTACTTTTATACTCTTAAATAACATTTTGTACTTTTACAATAAGAAAAATCATTCTTACACTTTGTTGAATTTTAATTAGGTGTTTAAGTCTTATTATTAGTTTAAAAATTAAATAAAAACATTAAAAAAATAAGAAAATAGTTTCATTTTAATTTTGTATATTTTATAACCAATATTTTTAGGAATTTAGTTGGTTAAGATAATTTTAGGATTAATTTTGTCTTATATGAATTCTTGTTTTGATTCTCTTAGTTATCGTTTTGCTATTTTAAATGCTTTTATTTTTTCACTAGTAGGATTTAGAAAATCAAATAAATGTATCTGAAATTCAATCATTGAATCTAAAATTAAATGAGAGTTTCAATTCATAATTTCTTCGAGGATAAACGACCCGAGAATCACATCCCGTAGATATCGTATTTATGAGTTTTTGCAAGCTCTTCTTTTTCCTAAACAAATTTCTTGTTGAATTCGCCTATAACATATATTTTTATTTACTTTCACGGGGAATAAGAACTATCTCCTTTGATTAAAATTTATTAAAGCTTCCAACTAACTTTCTCCTCCCCTTAAAAAAAGAAATCAAATACTAAATAAGTCTTTAATTTAATTAAATCATATTACATAAAATGAATAAAATAAAACACATCCATCCCAAAATAAGACTTTAGCTTGACTTTTTAAAATCAAACTGATTCAATTTTAACTACTTTTTAGCAAGGCTATCTTTAAGAGAGTGTAAGAGGTGTCGTCGCATAGGACCACTACTTGACGATAGCTACCAAATTTCATATACTTCTATTAACTCATGCATGCATGTTTCGTGTGTATGTTTAAGAGTTTTTGTGGTGATGGTATGGGATCATCGAAATTAATGAGACGAATTTACTTTCGACTGTGTTCTGTATTTGGTATAAAATTTATGAATGGATTGAATTTTGTGAATATTGTCATTAGTAAAGTTTACTTTAAATATTATATAGCATAAAAATATTGATGTTCTTACAAAAAAGTTTTTTGTAAAACATCTATAATACATGTGTTTTAATACACTAGCAGGGTACCCGCGTGTTGCAGCTGCGGGTACTCAGTAATCAAAGTCTAACAATGACGATTTGATTAGCTGAAAAAAATGATTAGAATTCGGTCTGATGCACCTGTTCTCCCCGATCTTATGGGTCTAAAACCATTTGAACCATCAATGTGACATATAAATTGCATAAAAATTTATGTGTTATTCTGGTTTGTACAATATGTATAAGAACATAATATATTTTAATTTTTATGATGTTAACATTAGTTAGTGACTTATTGTATTTAATTAGTTTGTATTGTACCTTATACTTTAATGTGTATTGATTAAATTTTTAAAATTTAGAAGACACTTAGTGGATGAAAGGTTTATGAGATTGTACTATATGTTTTAAGAGTTATATTTCTTAAAATTTAATAAGGAGAGAGATATTAAAATGTTTTATATGTAGTATAGATGTGTTTTAAGATAACTTTTCACTATTGAAAAAAGTCTTTGTTATAGTTTCTATCATTGTGACAAAGACTTTGTACATGACTTATAAAACATCAAACGTTTGATGAAAACAACAACAAATTATTAACACTAATATGAGATGCATTAATTATAAAATCAAATATAGATGAAAAAACTCATGTATAAAATGCACAAATATTATAATAAACTTTTCTAGAGGTTCATAATATTAATTTACAAAACTTTATGTTTTATAAACCTACTTCCACTATGTATAAACCTCTTCAAAATTTATAAACCTCTCACATAATTCAAAAGCATTAAATTATGAAGAGGTTCAACACCTTAAACCTCTTCATGCCACATAAGCTTGAAATGCATGTCCACTATGGTTTACAAGTTTTTAGACCTCTTCATAAATTTATTAACCTATATATAAACCACCAGAGTAGATGTCGTAAGACTTTGTTGCATTGTTGTTGCTCTCATTTAAATTTAGAAATACTTTTAAACATTAAAAGTTTTTGAAAAAGCTTTTAGAGCATCCACTATGAGAGGTTTAAGAATAGGTTTAAAAAGTTTGAAGAGGTTTATGTTTCATATTAACCATAGTGGAGTTTCATTTTAATCCTATGTGGCATGAAGAGGTCCTAAATCTTAGACCTCTTCATAATTTAATACATGTGTTGTATGAAACAATTATAAACCTTTAAGAAATTTATGTCATAGTAGAGATAGGTTTATTAATTCAAAAAGTCTAAAACTTGTTGATGTGTCATGAAAATTTTAATTTAAAAAGGTTTATAATGTTTTACCATAATGGATGCCCTTACAAAAGATTAACAACATTAAATCTTTTGTTTCATCAAATATATTTTTCATTTAATTCATTAAACGCAACAAATCTACTAAAAATTTATAGAAAATGCTCATCTTAGTAAAAAAGTCAATAAAAAACATTAAAATTATCAACAAAATTAACAATTACTTTCTCCTTTCTAAAATTATAATCTATTTTATTATTTTTAACCGTTTTAAGTTAATTATTTATTTCTAAAAATAGATAATAAATATAAATTGAATTTACTAATCACTCTCATTTCTCATTTGAATGTATTATTACAAACAATAAAAAAATTATAAATTAATTGGTTAAGGTTAAAACTATTATTGTGTAAAATATAAAAAAATCTAAAATAGTGCTCTCTCTGTTTCAAAATTATAATTAAGTATATTTTTTTAAACGTCCCATTGTAATAGTTCACTTAAAAAAGAAAATAAAAATGTAGATTAAATTTAATATATTATATTTACTTGAAAGTATTATTAAAAACAATAGATAAGTTGTAAATAAATTGTGTAAAAGTAAAAAATTGTTAATGTGTAAAAATAAAATAAGAAATTGAAAAAAATGATTTTTTTTAATTAAATTCCGTATTTTTTCTATAGAATATATTTATAAGACCGGGAGTAATGTTTTTGTTAAATTAAATAATTTTTTAATAAAAAATTTAACTATGAAACGGACCACCACCACAGCACTTGTTCGTGTGTGGTCCCGGAAAATGCCCGGAGACCACGACACGTGTCACTCGCCGGAACCAGCACCGGGAAAGTATGCCGGAATAGGAATCCACATGGCGTGAACAGTACCATGACGTCAGCAATGATTCATAATGTCCTAGGCCCCACCTAGGATATTGGCATATGCTCAAAGGAGAAAGAAACAGTGTCGAGTCCCAAGGCGTACACAAACCCATTTTGGGAAACAAGACAAGGTATGAACTGTCACATCATAAGGTATCAACAGTACCCTATATATAGCCCTCATTTATATCCTTGTACACATTGAATATTCTGACAACACACACTTAATACCACATACCATATTTCGTACCATTACTCATTCTCACACCGGAGCTTGGTCCTGGGATAACACCCGGGGCGAGTTAACGTGTGTTGCTTCTTGTGTGTAGGTGCTTCATCCATTCATAGCTTACGTGGAAGGTTTCTAGTCCTATAGGCCCTACCGGAGGATTTTAGCATCAACATTTTGGCGTCATTCGTGGGACCCAAACTTCAAATTACCTTGAGTATTTGATGGCGGGTCCTCAACAATCACCAGTCACCCCTACAGAGGCTTCGGGCTCGGGGGGCAATAACGAAAACCGTGAAACACTTAACAATGAAACTGAAGCCAACTTGGCTAGCCTTCAAGCCCTCATCACCGAGTACAACTCACGGTTGGTCGGACCCAATGTCACTCCCATCCGGCTATCATTCGAGGAGACCGAGCCAAGAAGGAACGTGGCCAAACCTGTGATAGCGGAAGAGCCAGAAGAAGACCTGTGGAAGCCCTATAAGGAGGTGTCCCGTTCATACTTTACGAGGCGAATCATCCAGTACTCATCCCCGAAGCACATCTTATATCCTCACCTCAAGTTGTATGACGGAAGTACGGATCCGGACAACCATGTTACGCGGTTCTCCAGAGCGGCAACACAAGGAGATTGGCCCATGTCGGTATGGTGTCGCATGTTCCAGCAGACGCTGGACGATGCCGCTCGAGGATGGTTCGACCGCTTACCGAATGGGAGTATAGATAATTGGGTGTACTTGAGAGATCAGTTTGTAAGAAGGTTTGCATTAAGGAGAAAATGCACCAAGGAGGCCATTGACGTGACCAAAATAGTGAGAAAGGCTCATGAAAGCCTTCCGGCCTTTAAGGAAAGATGGACGGATGAGACCAGCTACATTGAGGGTGCTCCTGACGTAATGTTGATCTCATCATTTGTGAGCAATTGCAAATGCCCCGAGTTGGCTCGGAGATTCGCAGATAAAACACCCCAGACCATTGACGAGATGATGAAGAGAGTCGACGACTACGTCAAGTCGGAAGAGGCATTCCGGACCACTGAGCTCCCCAGAGGGGAATATGCCGAAAGAGGAACCAAGACTTTCAACAAGTCTGAAAGGCACGGAGGAGGAGAGTACAAGAGGCAAAGCCGTTACGGACGAAAGTCCGACAAAGGGAAGGAGCTATACCAGCCATACCCACAATACCCACCTTCTCGTCCACACGAAGTGAAGAAACCTCTCCCCATATCTGCCATAGACTTTCTGTCCCGGACTCCAAAGGAAATAATAGCTTTCGAGACTCATCTCCGACTACCTTGTCCGGAACCCACCAAAGGAATGGTCAGAAGGGAAAACATGAATAAGCACTGCGACTACCACGGTCAAAAGGGACACATGACTAATGACTGCTTCCAGCTGAGGAGGCAGTTAGAGGCAGCGTTGGAGGAAGGGAAGCTCAATCATCTGGTCCGTAACCACGAACCTAAGGCTGGATACCGAGACAATTCCTCTAAGCCTAAGGATGACTATAGGGGCGGAAGGAAGACAATCAATATGGTGAGGTCATATAGGACTGGGGAAAAAGGAAAGAACCTACTCCGGAAGACTGGGATTGGATGCAAGCCCCCATCAGCTTTCCCCCTCTAAACGGGAACGACGCCTCCGATGAACCGCTAATCATCGAAGCAGAAGCAGAAGGACACCTGATAAGACGTATGCTCGTGGACAACGGCGCATCAGTCCAAATCATGTTCGAGCATTGTTTTAACCACTTATGCCCCTCGATCAAGAAGAGACTGGAGCCGTCACAGTCAAACTTGGTTGGTTTCTCAGGGGAAGAGTTGACGTCGCTAGGAAAAGTGGAACTAGCTGTCTCGTTCGGAACGGGGAAGTTAAGACGCACGGTCAACTTGAAGTTCACCATTGTGCAAGCTATGTCCCCCTATAATGTCATCCTAGGGCGCACCAGCATTAGGGCGTTAAGGGCAGTCCCATCAACCGCCCATGCCATGTTCAAGTTTCCAACCCCGAAAGGGATTGCCACGCTGGTCCCTAAAGCATCCATTATAGCCGAATGTCGAATGTTGGAGGACAAACAAAAAACCAACCAAGGTAAAGCAGCTGAGGCAGCCGTAAAACATAAGGTCGAAGAAGAAAAGCCTTGGGGAGATGAAGCAGACCTCCCGTTTACAGAGGAAGTGTTAGTGAATCCGGCTCCTCCGGATCAACTAGTGGTAATCGGGAAAAATTTCTCCGAGGAAGGGAGAGCATGGTTAATTGATTTGCTCAGGCAAAGTCAGGATGTGTTTGCATGGACCCCAGCCGACATGACCGGGGTTCCCAAAAGACTGATCAAGCACTCGTTGAATGCTAACCATTCGATGGCTCTGGTCGCACAGAAGCGACGAGTACTCGGTGAAGAAAAGAGCGGGGTGGTGGCCAAAAAGGTGGAGGAATGGGTCAAAGCAGGTATTGTCCGTCCGGTGAGATACCCTACCTGGATATCTAATTCGGTCTTAGTCAAAAAGGCGGACGGCAGCTGGCGAATGTGTATTGACTTAAAAAACCTTAACTCTGCCTGCCCGAAAGACTACTATCCCCTCCCGGAGATAGATTTGAAGATATAATCGGTGATGGGCTACAAGTATAAGTGCTTCCTAGGCGCTTATAAAGGCTACCACCAAGTTCAGATAGACGAGGAAGACGAAGAAAAGACAGCCTTTTATACAGACCAGGGAACCTATTGTTATAACAAGATGCCCTTTGGGCTCAAAAATGATGGGGCCACCTATCAAAGGCTGGTGGATGCGACCTTTAAGGAACAAATAGGTCGTAACTTGGAAGATTACGTGGACGACATGGTCATCAAGAGTTCCTCCAAAACAACCCTCCTGGCTGACATTGCCGAAACTTTCAACAACCTTCGGAAAATTAACATGAAGCTCAATCCCAAGAAGTGTTCCTTCGGGGTAGAAGAAGGGGAGTTCTTAGGCTACATGGTCACCTCGGAAGGAATAAGGGCAAACCCCAAGAAAACGAAGGCCATAATGGACATGAGGTCCCCAGGACGCTGAAAGAGATGCAGTCGCTAAGTGGCAAGGTAGCAGCGTTAAACCGCTTTGTCTCCAAATCCGCTGAACGTTCCCTTCCTTTCTTTGAAACGTTGAAGAACATCACCAAGGAGAACCGCGATGAGTATAAATAGACTACCGAATCTGAAGCCGCCTTCCAAGAGATGAAGAAGGTAGTCATGGATTTACCACTCCTAACCACACCCGTCAAGGGAGAAACGTTGTACATCTATTTGGCTATGGCCAAAGACGCTGTCAGCGGGGTACTCATGGCGGAAAGAAAGCAAGGGCAGGCTCCGATCCGCTACGTTAGCCGAGTGCTACATGACGCAGAACGAAGGTATGCCTCATTGGAAAAGCTAGTCCTATGCCTGCTCCACTTGTCAAGAAGACTGAGGAGATACTTCGAAGCCCACCCAATCAAAGTGATCACTGGCCAGCCGATCAAACAAGTGTTGTCAAGGGCCGAAGCATCGGGAAAGTTGGCTAAATACGCGATTGAACTGGGAGCATATGTAATCAACTATGTACCCCAGAACGCGATAAAAGGTCAAGTGTTAGCAGATTTCTTGGCCGAGACACCATATGGGGAGAAACTAATTTGTACCATGGAGGTATCCTACCCCAAGGAAGCAGAATGGACGTTGTTCACAGACGGGGTTGCAAGCTCGAAGGGGGCCGGAGCGGGCCTAGTGCTAATAGATCCCTCCGGCACAGAATATACTTATGCTCTCTGTTTGGACTTTGAAACTTCAAACAATGAAGCTGAATACGAGGCCTTGTTGGCCGGTTTAAAGTTGGCCGAAAAGATGGGAGCCCAAACCCTTCAATCAAAAGTAGACTCGAAGCTAGTCGCATGCCAGATAAATGGTGAATTCGTCGCTTGTAAGGAACGAATGAAGTACCTCGCCGAGGCGATGGAGCGGGTAGCCAAGTTTAACAAGTTTGCAATCCAACACATCCCGAGGAACAAAAACTAGAAAGCGGATATTCTAAGAAATCTAGCCTCGGTCGCCTTCAACCATCTTACCAAAGAAGTCTTAGTGGAAGTATTGGCATCCCGGTCAATTGAAAGGGAAGAGGTAAATGATGTGGTGGAGGAAGAAGAGGACAACTGGATGACCCCGATTCTCAAATGTTTGCAAGAGGATGTATGGCCCACCAACCCGGATGAGGCCATGAAGCTTCAAATGAAAATACCGCAGTTCGTCATCGAAGGCGGAGTGTTGTTTAAGAAGTCATACCTCTCGCCCATGTTGCGGTGTGTAGGGCCCCTACAGGCAAACTACATCATCCGAGAGGTTCACGAAGGAGGATGCGGAATGCATCCCGGATACAGGTCGGTAGTGGCGAATATAATGAGGCAAGGGTACTATTGCCAACGATGTATCAAGACACATATGAGGTGGTAGTGAAGTGCGATTCTTGTCAAATCAATGCCTCGGTCCCTAAGCTGCCAAAGACCCTCATGACCTCGATCATGTCTCTGGGGCCCTTCTACCAATGGGGCCTAGACATCTTGGGTTCGCTTCCTGAAGCGTCGGGCAAGGCCAAATTCATCATAGTGGCCATAGACTACTTCACCAAGTGGATGGAAGCCAAACCACTAGCAAAGGTCCGGGGAAAGGACGTAAAGAAATTTGTTTGGGAAAACATAGTATGTAGGTTCGGCGTACCAGGCATCATTGTTACGGACAACGGAACGCAGCTTGTGAATGATCCATTCAAGGGATGGTGTGTTAAGTGGCAAATCAAACAAATCAACACCGCTGTAGCACACCCACAGGCCAACGGGCTCGTCGAAAGAGCGAACAAGTCCCTCATGCACGGACTTAAAGCCCGCTTGGGAAGGGAGATGACCGGATGGGTGGACGAATTACTCAGCGTCCTATGGGCTCACCGAACCATGATGAAAACCAGCAATGGAGAAACCCCGTTTAGTCTGACTTGCGGAAGTGAGGTATTCAACCCGGCCGAAATAGGAATGAGGACCTTCCGAACCCTCATGTTTAATAAAGAGACAAACAAGGAAGAGCTTCGGCTAAACCTAGACCTCATCCAGGAGCGAAGGGAAATGGCAGCCATCAGAGAAGCCAAGTATAAGAAGAAGATGGAACAATATTACAACAAAAGGGTTAAGCAAATTTCATTCAAAGTCGGGGATTTTGTCTACCGAAAAAACGAAGCAAGCCGAGTGATAAAACCGGGCAAGCTAACTCCGAACTGGGAAGGCCCATACCGGGTCACCGAAGCGTTTTAGAACGGCTCCTACAAGCTAGAAACTATGGAGGGAAAAGAGATCCCAAGGAAGTGGCACGCTATGAATTTAAGAAATTGTTTTATGTGACCAAAAATGATTATTTATTATATAATATATCCTCCCCGACAAGGGGAAGGAAATTTTCCGAAGCAAGTACCTAACAAGCGTAACAATAACAGAACAACCGTGAGAACAAACACCAAATCCCCCCGACGAGTCTGATCAACTCGAAGGAAGAGGAACGCTTGTAAAGGTCGAAGAACCTCATTGAGTGGCCCTATTGGTTGTAAAACGCTTGTAAAGGTCGAAGAACCTCATCGAGTGGCCCTATTGGTTGTAAAGGTTAAGAGCCTCATCAACCGTGGTAAAGTTTAAGAGCCTCATCCACCGAAGCGTAAGACCGCTTGTAAAGGTTAAGAGACTCATCGAGTGGCGGCCCTAATGGTTGTAAAGGTTAAGAGCCTCATCAGCCGTGGTAAAGGTTAATAGCCTCATCCACCGAAGCGTAAGACCGCTTGTAAAGGTTAAGAGCCTTATCGAGTGGCGGCCCTATTGGTTGTAAAGGTTAAGAGCCTCATCAGCCGTGGTAAAGGTTAAGAGCCTCATCCACCGAAGCGTAAGACCGCTTGTAAAGGTTAAGAGCCTCATCAAGTGGCAGCCCTATTGGTTGTAAAGGTTAAGAGCCTCATCAACCGTGGTAAAGGTTAAGAGCCTCATCCACCGAAGCGTAAGATCGCTTGTAAAGGTTAAGAGCCTCATCGAGCGGCGACCCTATTGGTTGTAAAGACTAAAAGCCTCATCAACCGTGGTAAAGGCTAAAAGCCTCGTCCCCCGAAGCGCAGTACCGCTCGTAAACATTAGAAACCTTATTTAGCGGCGGTCCACTCGAGATAAAGGCCGAGAGTGTTAACCGGGACAGCTAGGATGAACCACGGTTGGTCGAAGCGTGTGCAGGGGAACTTTTCCCCGTCCTACCGAATGTAAGGGCGCATGCAAGTCATGTATAAATAAAAGGAATCATCAATTATCATAAAGAAGCATCATTGAAAAATCGTAGAAAAAGCAAGTCAATTATAAACAACTAAGCAGGACGAATAAGATCAAATAGCAAATCAAACAGAGTTAGTTACATAGCAAGTCATAACCGGAACAGGCTCCGGGGAAATAAAGTGTTCAACATTTAATACATCGTAAAAGTAAATCGGAACAGGCTCCGATACAAAGATAATAAAGCAAAGCAATGGTAGATCACTTGGGTCCGGTTCTTCGATCCGCTTGGGAGGTTGAGGAATGAGTAGGCACGGCTCGGGGGATTGTGACACCCTCCGGTACATCGGGAGTCAAGCTCATCAAATTGCCAATTGAGCACTTAAAGGATTGGCTTACCTTCTCGATGAACGGGTATGACGGAGCAAAGAGCTCGTCAGACTTAGCAATCCAGGCCTTGACCGCCTCCTCATCGAAAAACTCTGCTTTGGATAGGGTCTTAGCAAAGGACTCATTAGACCGGTTCACCTTGGTACCCTCATACCACCCACCGGAGTAACAAACAGCCGCCACCTCGACAACGTGTTTCCGGTACTCAGCACTACCATGTAAATGCTTAACGACCAGGGGAAAAAAGTCCTTCACAATCCTTTGGCGATCCCAAGCAGCCTTACCCAAATTCACTGAAAGTTTAATGTTGGCCGCTTTGGCATCCGAAGCCCATTTGGTAGCACGAGCAAGATCTTCCTCTTTGAGTCCTAGAGTACACTCCAGGTCACGGTTCTTCTGGTCCCGTTGAAGAGCTGCGGCTTCAAGGGCCTCAACACGAGCCTTCAGCTCAGCCTCCCGGGACGAGCATCCGGTATGCTCAACCTCTAATTGCTTGTGCTTAGCAGAGATCTGTTCCAATAGAAGCTTACCCTCTTGGAAGTCAGCAGCGTTGCGGTTGGTAGAGTTTATAAGCTCCCGGTGATCATGATTAAGCAACTCAAACCGCTGGATTATCTCAGTTTGGTTAAGGATAGTACGAGCTAAGGCATGGTATCCTTGACGGATAAGCTCATGGTCGGAGAGTGCAGCTAAAGCTCTCTGTTCGGCCGGAGTGCTTATGTGCACCAGCAACTCCTTAGCAGCAAAGTGGCTGTCAATCAAAACATTGTTTTGGAGCCTCCAAGACGGAACAAAGGCTGTCAAACCTTCATCATTGTCATCCTCCTCTCCTTCTTCCTCGACAATCATATCCTGGTCTACGTTTGGAAGGAGGATTAGGATAAATTCAGAGGGAAAGAAAGATGTGCAAAAGGAAAGCAAAAGAAAGAAAGGCTTACCAGGTGCAGGCTTTTTACCACGGTTGTTCCTCGGAGAAGGGGGAGGTTGCTCCGACTACTGGTCCCCTCCATTGGCCTCTTGGTGTATGTCAGAAGAAATACTCTGAGCTACCACGGAGGGATTGCCTTGGTCTGGCGGCTTGGCAACGCTAACCGGATCCGGAGAAAGGGTCTTACTTGAAGATCCTAGTCCAGAAGGTCCCGTCTTGCAAGGATGCTTCCTTTTTGTCCCGGTGGAGGTCCCCTTACCCTTCCTCTTCTTGCCTGTCGGTTCCTCCGGAACATCTAAATTTTGTTCAGCAAGGTTCTTCTCAAGCGTAGCGGCCTCTCGGCGCTCACGAGCGGCTTTAATCCGGGGATCCGCATGTTGAACCGCTTCTTGTGCCGCGGTAAGAGCTGGGATAGCATCTCCGGTGTTCAAAGGCTGCGCGGCCCGGTCGACCGTTCGTTGGTTTTCCGGAAGCTCTTCTTCAACAGTGATTTTGGTTCTGGTCCACCGAGGCAAGCGTAGGAACTGTTCCATCGTGTATTCTGTGAAAACAAGAAAGGAGGAAGAGGGGAGAACAAGTAAGGAAATCCGGTTAGCGAAACGTAAAAGGACTTAAAGAATAAAATATTACCATCTCCTTTTGCATCTCCAAGGGCACGTCGATAGTCAAGACGAGACAACGGTCTAAACAAACCACACAAATATAGTAAGCCTTTGTGCGGCGGCCTCAATGGAATCAAAGTTTCGGCCAGCAAATCCGCATTAGCCTGGTTATATGTACGAGGAAACGAATCTGAAACACACGTACCCCGATCCCTCCAAGGCATGGCATCCGGTATTACTCTGCGGTCAATCAAGAAGAATTTCTTCTTCCATCCCTGAAAGCTGGATGTAGTCTCTATACAAAACTTCAATGACTTTTTGTGCACCTTACTGACGAAAGAAAACCAATGACCCTGCTTACCCAGCTTGTAGAAAACCCGAAACAAATCAATTGTACAATTTATGTTCAGACTCCTACACCGGATCTCAAACATAACAACCCGGTTCACACCGATGGGAACCAGTTGGGAAATATGCGCCCGGAAGTGCTTAATCACGGCCAGGAAGAAGGAAGAAAACGGAATCCAGAGCCCACCATGTACCAAAAAATCCAAGTATATACCTACGTGCCTATCTCGTCGCAATAAATGCATGGTCATGTTCGGATCTGGAAGTCGAGGCCGATACTCCTTTTGGTATCCGGTACTCATCAATCGCATGATCTAACTCCTCGTTAGTCATCTCGGAATACCGGATGTGCATGTCGCACTTCGGATCCGTCAAGCCGAAGCTGGATGCAACACCGTCTGACTCGTCGTCGGACATGTCGAGATGCAAGAAGGACGGAAACAAAAGATCAACCGGGAAAGAAAAACCTACCTGAGAGAAAGGAAGGAGGGAGACCGCAGGAAAAGCACACAGTAAAAGTTTGTGAGTGAAAAGTGAATTTGACAAATGTGAAAAAGTGAAGTATATATAGAGGAATCCTCGAAAAGCGTGATAGGGCATTAATGGGGAACACACGTGGCAAGCGCAGGGACGTTTTGGGCTAGTGAGTGCGCTCCACGTGGTTGACCATAAAGTCTCCCTTACAAAACGACAAGCCCATCTTAGGCCCAAGCCCATGACACCCCAAAGCCTACCAAAACCCAAGCAAGTATAATGTCACCCTGCGGATAACATTATACTTGGGGGGGACATGTTCGTGTGTGGTCCCGAAAAGTGCCTGGAGACCACGACACGTGTCACTCGCCAATACCAGCACTGGGAAAGTATGCCGGAACAGGAATCCACGTGGCGTGAACAGTACCATGACGTCATCAATGATGTAATAATGTCCTAGGCCCCACCTAGGATACTGACATATGCTCAAGGGAGAAATAAACAGTGTCAGGTCCCAAGGCGTACACAGACCCATTTTAGGAAACAAGACAAGGTATGAACTGTCACATCATAAGGTATTAACAATACTCTATATATAGCCATCATTTATATCCTTGTACACATTGAATATTCTGACAACACACACTTAATACCACATACCATATTTCGTACCATTACTCATTCTCACACCGGAGCTTGGTCTTGGGATAATACCTGGGGCGAGTTAACGTATGTTGCTTTTTGTGTGTAGGTGTTTCATCCATTCATAAAAACGTAGAAGGTTTCTAGTCCCATAGGTCCTACCGAAGAATTTTTTCTCACACCGGAGCTTGGTCTTGGGATAATACCTAGGACGAGTTAACGTATGTTGCTTTTTGTGTGTAAGTGTTTCATCCATTCATAACTTACGTAGAAAGTTTCTAGTCTCATAGATCCTACCGAAGAATTTTAGCATCCAACAGCACTCGATGTCATTTACAATTCTTAATATAAACCGATGATCAGAAAAAAATATACATATAACATCGATCGAGCTGTGACTAGAACAATCGATGATTTAATTGATGGAGAATGTACATGCACCCACTACTAGTCATGAACCCAACCCGTCCTACCTAGTTGATGACGCAAAACAAAAAAACCAGACACGAGTCAAACGTAAAACCTATCCATTGAATATGTCCAAACCACATGACGCATGCAATGACACAATCTCCTTCACTACCAAATAACACGCGTCACACATCCATTAGCCCACACATTATTATTTATTTTACAGCTTCGCATAATATACAAGGCTGCGGTCAACAATAACCTCACAAAATCACTGCCTTCTTATCCAAGCAACATTTATAGGTATAACCTCTCTCTTGCTCTTTCTACGAAGCCACGTTTTCAACTTGTTCCAGATTCAATCATCCACGTGCTCACATACTTATAACACATCGTCACATAACTTCTTCTTTGTGTTTATATAAATCTTGCCTCATAACCTCTTGTTCCAAACTACTGAGAAAAAAACTAGCCAACTTGACATCATTTCAAGACAAAGGGTTTATTTCATTTTAAGGAATATTTTTAAGGAAGATTTGTTGTTTGTGGAAATGAGTTCATGTGAGAACTTGGAGTTGCCACCAGGGTTTAGGTTCCATCCAACTGATGAAGAATTGGTGATGCATTATTTGTGTAGGAAATGTGCTTCTCAAACTATCTCTGTTCCTATTATTGCTGAGATTGATTTGTATAAGTTTGATCCATGGCAACTTCCTGGTAATTCTTTTTTTTTTCTCTAATCTTTTATTTTATTTACATAGTTTGTTTTAGCTATTGGTATGTGCACAAAAAGTATATTAGAAAAGTTTAGATAAGTTTCAATGAAAATACTTATTTCTGTTTTTCATTATTCTTTGCTTTTTTAGTACTTTTTAAAAGAGGGTGTATAATAAATTTTATCTTTTATGTTTAATAATTGTTTACTATACATAATTAAGCAAAAAGCAAAGATAAATATTTATTTTATTTGTTTTTGCTAAAAGGTTTAATAGTTTATATTGTACATTGTTATTGTTTTAGATGCATTCATTAAGTTTTGGATCTACGGATGATTGATTTTGTTTATGGGTTTATAGATATGGCTTTGTATGGAGAAAAAGAGTGGTACTTTTTCTCGCCTAGAGACCGAAAATACCCGAATGGATCACGGCCTAATCGAGCTGCTGGAACTGGCTATTGGAAGGCCACAGGGGCTGATAAACCAATTGGTAAACCAAAACCAGTCGGTATCAAAAAGGCTTTGGTGTTTTACGCTGGAAAAGCCCCTAGAGGAGTTAAAACTAATTGGATTATGCACGAATATCGTCTTGCTAATGTCGATCGATCAGCCGGAAAGCGAAACAACAATCTTAGGGTATATAACTTTACACTAGAAAAAGATACTTGTCTCATCGGTCACATGAAGATTAGTACTAAATGTTTTTCGTATTTGTGTTTTGCAGTTGGATGATTGGGTACTATGTCGAATATACAACAAAAAAGGTACACTCGAGAAGCATTTTGTGGACAATACTAGTCAAGAAAATCAGTTTTCTGAAATGGAAGTCGAAACGAAACCGAAGATAACAGGATATACCCCTACACCGCCACCGTTGCATCCGCCCTCATCAGTGCCACATCACGTCATGAACGATGTGTTCCATTTCGATACATCCGAGTCGGTTCCTACTGCACATACGGATTCAAGCCCTGAGCACGAAAGAGAGGTGCAAAGTGACCCGAAAAAGAACGAGTTCCAGTTTAACTACATAGACCCTTTCCCGG
Organism: Glebionis coronaria; assembly: GCA_025667525.1. Lineage (NCBI taxonomy): Eukaryota > Viridiplantae > Streptophyta > Magnoliopsida > Asterales > Asteraceae > Glebionis > Glebionis coronaria. The sequence goes on along the minus strand of CM046880.1, from coordinate 323,094,226 downwards.
ATGATGCATTTACCCCTCAATCGAATTACTATAGCGACTTTCAAATGTCCCCGTTACAGGACATGTTCATGTACGCACCAAAGCCCTTCCAAATGTGAGATGTCGCGCAAATCCGCAATGTGTCGTGTTTGGAAGTACTTTTGTAAAATCGCGCCGTGCCTTGGTGACACGAGTCGAGTCTAGTTGAAGTGGCCTAATTGTACGCAATGGGCCAATTCTTGAAATGGGACAACACAAGTTGAAGGGCGAATTGGGGACAGTTTTGTGTGGGCAAAAGCGTAAGTTCTTGGATGCACAAGAGGGTTTATATGTGGGGTGGATAGAGTAGTATAGCATGGGGCAACATTGCCATAGATGAAAGAATTCTTGATAGTGGCATGATTTGCCCAATGTAGAACATATTCACTTCTTTTCTTAGATTTGTAATTTCATGAAAAAGGAATGCATTATAAATGTTTTGTTTAGTACATTTGAAGTGATGTTCGGCCAAAATTTAGCATCATGTACTGAATATTTGTAGTTTGAACATGTTTGTTTGATTGTTTGATTGATGTTCAAACATGCTTCTACCAATTTGTTTCGATGTTGTACTCATTGCATCGGTAAGAACTGGATGCATAATTTAGGTAATCTACAGCGTGTTGCGAAAAGCTTAGTCAGCTAGCGCTAAGTGAGTTTGTGTACTTCACCATCGAGGTATCGACACTTTACTTGGGTGGTTCGACACTTTAGTAGGGTGCTTCAATTGTGTACTTGGCCAAGTTAAGTTATTTACAGCGAGCTAGCTAGCTCTTGTCACGCATACATCTAACTCCAATACTGGTAACCTTGTTTGACTTTAGAAGGTGTTTGGCATTGAAGGTGGATTATCTGCTTACTTTAGAGGGTGTTTGGTATTGCCTTGATTATCTGCTTATTGTGATGTTTAAAACGTGAATAATTTAATTTGGCAAAAAAAGTAAAAATGTAAATGATTATTTACGTTATCAGCCATTAACAAAACGTAGTTTGCATCATTATGACAAGAGGTGAGATCTTTATAGAATATACATCAAAAAGAAAAGGAAGGAAACAATCTCAACCATTCATTCAAGTTCCATCTAATGGTTTATATTAATCTTTTTAAATTTAATTTAAAAATCCATTTTCATTCTATTTCTTAAAAATTAAATATCTCTCAAACCGTTAATCGTTACGAAAAACTAATTATACCATCGCGACGGGAATTAAGTTATCTTTCTATAGATAGGCACTTCTATACACTTTCGGCAAACTTTTTTTTTAAAATTTACGCATAAAAAATTACATGTGATTCTCGAAAAATTACATGTAATTTTCGAAAATTACGTGTAATTTTTTTGGCGAGAATTTTTAACACTGTAAATCGTTAACTTTTGTGTGAATTACATGTAATTATGTGTGAATTACATGTAATTTTTGTAATAAAATAGTTTATTAGTGTTAAATGCAAATCACATGTAATTATGTGTGAATTACATGTGATTTTTGTAATAAAGTGGTTAGTTAGTGTTGAATGAAAATTACATGTAATTTTGTGTGAATTACATGTAATTTTGCTCAAATCACATGTGATTTTATACAAAATTACATGTAATTTTGCTTTAAATCACATGTGATTCATGTAGACTCACATAACTTTACATCTAACTTTCGTCCCATTTGACGCGTTAGTCTTTTTTTTAAGTTACATGTTTTCATAGATTTTTATTTTCAACTTTAATACCAATAATCTAGAAACCAAGTAAATCACATGCGATTCGTGATAAATCTCATGTAATTCGTGGTAAATCACATGTGATTCGTGGTAAATAACATTTTCTCTCCATTCCTCACATCATCCATCCTTCCGAAGTGGTCTTGTGATCCATGTATGCTATCTAAAGTGGTCTTGTGATCCATGTATGCTATCTCGTGATCCATGTATGATAATTACATGTGAATTTGCTTGCATTACATGTAATTCGTGATAAATTACATGTGATTCAAACAAAAGCACATGTGATTCATTTAAAGTGGGTTTGTTAGAAGAAGTTAAAGTTTTGAAATGTTTGAATCACATGTAATGCAAGCAAATTCACATGTAATTATCATCGAATTACATGTGATCCAATGCAAGCAAAATCACATGTAATTATCATCGAATTACATGTAATTCAAGCAGACAATTTAATATATTAACAAGATTGCATGTGATTAAAAAAATCACATGTGATTCATCTAAAGTGGGTTTGTTAGAAAAAGTTAAGGTTTCGGAATGCTTGAATCACATGTAATGCAAGAAAAATCATATGTAATTATCACCGAATCACATGCAATTCAAGCAGAATTACATGTGATTCAAACAAAATCACATGTAATTTAGAAGCCAATTTGTTTTATATATTTTACATAAATGAAAACATAATACGTGATTAAAAAAATCACATGTGATTCATCTAATGTGGGTTTGTTAGAAAAAGTTACGGTTTCGGTATGCTTGAATCATATGTAATGCAAACAAAATCACATGTAATTATCACCGAATCACATGTAATTCAGAAGCCAATTTGTTTTACATATATTTTTTTTTGGTAAAGGGGACTCCACCCCGGTAAAATGAACATATTTTATATTAATGGCAACAAACATTTTAATATATTAACAAAATTACATGTGATTCAAACATTTTAATGTAATTCACATAAATCACGTGTGGTTTTAAAATAATAACGAAAATATTTTTGTCATTTAATAGACGGTTATTTTCATATACTTTTAACGATTTTACAATGTTGAAATTCTCGTCAAAAAAATACACGTGATTTCACAAATCGCATGTGACGTTACAATTCAAATGTGATTTTTAAAATAATTAATCAAACATGAGTTTTCGAGAATTACATGTAATTTTTCGAGAATTACATGTGATTTTTTTACGAAATTTTTTAAAAAAAGTTCGCCGAAAGTATATAGAAGTGTATATCTATGGAAAGATAATTTAATTCCCGTCGTGATGGTATAATTATTTTTTCTTAACGATTAACGGTTTGAGAGATATTTAATTTTTAAGAAATAAGATGAAAATGCGCTTTTTTAATTAAATTTAAAATGATTAATATTGGATGGTGGAGATTGCTTCCTTTGTTCTTTTTTGGATGCATGTTCTTTATAGAACTTTTCTCTATGAGAAATTAGAAGTGTTAGGATCACTTGCAGCTAAGGAGCTTGTATAATCCAAGTAGGATCACCTAAAAACTCACTTAAGTCCACTATAGTCTAAATGGTTCTTTTAAGTACATCGAAACAAATTATGAAATGCGAAGATCATTATAGTGTACGCCAATAGCATATCATGTTATCTAACCGATTAAAAAACGTAAGTGAATGTGTAATTTAAAACGAAACAAAAATAAAGAAAGCTTGACTTACGATTTGAACCATATGGGGAATCAAATTTTTTAGTTAAAGGGCGCGGCTTATAGAAGAAAGGGCTAAGAGGCTACGTTACGGTGGCTGGTCGCTCGGCTGGCTACCACGGCGCGAGACGACGACGGCGCCAACCGCATCGTGGCTCGCGTCGTTGAGTTTGGGCTGGATACTATCAGCTGAAGCCGTGGGTGACGATGCGACACCATGGCGCAACCAACTACACCGTGGCTCGCGTCATGGGTTGGCGTTATGATTTTTTTTAAAATTTTTTTTTTGAAAATTTTAAAAATTAGACCGTTGGGGAATGGCTATTTTTTTTCCTTGTTTTTGACCGATTTGAAGGGTTAAATACCCATTTTTTTCTTAGAGTTTCACTATAAATCACACAAACACATATTATTTTTTAATTCACACACTATTTTATCAATATGAATCCCGGAGGTTTCGATTTGTCCGCTATTTACGAAAACTACGATCAAGATGATATGAAAGATTATGTCCGATATCTTGAATATTGGGAACAAATTGAGATGTTAGATGACGAGAGCAAGAAACTAGGAGTAATGCCGGTTCTCGCGTTAGAACATACATCTCACGTGAACGAGAAGATACGGAAAGAAAACTTATGGCCGATTACTTTGGTGAACTTGAAACTCCGCCAAAGTATCCGGAGGATCGATTCCGACGAAGGTATCGTATGAGTGCTACCATTTTAAAAAAAAATAGTTCATGATATAACTAGTTACAACGTTCATCCACTACCACCCTACTTCTATTTCTTTTAAACAACGTATGGATGCAACGGGTCGTTTAGGTTTTAACGCCACTATGAAATGCACATCGGCAATACGCCGATTGCCATTTATGTATTGTATGTTGAAAAGTATCATAGAACGCCTACTCCTGAGGATGTACAACATATTTATAATTTGCACAATAGGAAACATAATCTCTCGGGTATACTCTGGAGCATAGATTGTATGCATTGGGAATGGAAAAATTGTCATAAAGTGTTACATGGTCAATTTAAAAGGCGTGATAAAAAATACCCAACATTATGCTCGAGGTTGTTGCTGATCAATAATTATGGATATGGCATTCTTATTTTGGGGTGTCGGGGGCAAATAACGACCTTAATATTTTATATGGTTCACCGTTATTTGATAACCTTCTTTTGGACGAAGCTCCAGATACTGAATTTGTTGTTAACGGTAAAACATACAAGCAAGAGTATTATTTAGCAGATGGAATTTACCCTCAATGGGCTTCTTTTGTTAAGTCGTATACAATTGCAACATACGAAAAGAAAATGAAATTTAAAAGGGTTTAAGAAAGTGCTAGAAAAGATATTGAGCGAGCGTTCGGGGTATTACAAGGTCGGTGGGGATTATTCAACAACCAGCACGAAATTACCAAGTCAGCACGCTTAAAAGAATCATGTATTGTGGCATTATATTACATAACATGATATTGGAAGACCAAAAGTTTGACATTAGTGAATATGACCATATGTATGCTCCGCCTCAAGCCAATCTCGAGCGTACTTGGGTTGAACGGTGTGAGACATTTAGAAGGAAAATAAGGAACTTCGGGATAAGAAAGTTCACGATGCACTTCGACGTGATCTCGTTTAACATTTGTGGAACCTTATCATTAATGTTTCTTAATTATTGTTTTTTTTAAGATGTAATTTTTTAGTGTTTTTTTTCGTGTATTGTTTTTTAAAAATTTGTATTTGTATTTTTATTTATGAATGAAATGTGTTTTTATTTTAAAATAAATTGTTGAAGAAAAAAAATTGTGATGGGGTGACGACGACACGAGAATGTTGGTGTTAACCAGGGAGGAGTTGTGCCATCGTGGGAATAAAAGGTGATGTGGCATCATTTTTTGCCCACGACACGAGCTTGATGACTCGACTGTACCGTGCCCTTTAACAGTAATAAGATGATAGAAAAACGATTTGTAATCAAAATACTTTTTTTTAGCAAGGTAATCAAGATACAGTAATATAAATTTATAATTGATTTTTAAAATGATGGTTTAAAATATTAAAAAAGGTTTGTTGTTGAAATAATTTATCAAAACGATTTGCGGCGTTAAAATGTCGTGGCGGTTAAAAAAATATGAGAAATTTTAAAGATGATTTTACCCTTGTTTGGGAGTCACTTGATGGCAGTTAACAAAGAAGGTGTAACATTGTTAGCTTTTTTAGCTTTAAAGGACTAATATGTTAAGGAAAGTGAAGTATAAGGATGCTCAATGTAATTTTAAAACTACAAGGATGGTATCCATACTTTTAATACAACCACAGGGATGATCCATGTAATTTACTCCAAATAAAATGTTGATTACAGCGAATCAACACTTATTAGTCGTCTTGCTAGCTCTGTTTTTAATTTGAACGAGTAAAGTATTGTTGTCGGAACAAAACATTGGATGGAACAGACTAGCGTTGTCTAGTAGGGGTGTAATTGAGTCGAGTCGAGTTCAGGGCTTGAGCTTGGCTTGATACTAAAAGTGTAGGCTTGAGCTTGGCTTGATAGCTTGTCAAACTTTATCAATTCAGGCTTGCGCTTGGCTTGATAAGGCTTGATAAAAGCTTGAGCTTGGCTTGAAAAGCTTGAATTTATATAAATTTAATTTTTTTTAGCATAAAACTCATAAATAAACATATGTATGAAATAAAAAAACAAAAATCATTACTCAAAACAAATTTGATTTATTTAACATTAATAAAATCAATAACAAAATCATCATACAATCTTGGTTTCAAAATGCACTCTAATACGATTACGGTCCGAAAGGCCATTGCATGATGTGAATCCGAGCACAATTTAGACACGTCGCCTTTAGTATTAAAAAGAGTAAAAAAATATTTATACACATATTGTATTCCACCAAATATAAGTAAATGCAATAATTAAATTTATAAAAATAAAGAATCATTTAAAATACAAAGAACTAAAATATAAATTGTAATAAGAGTTAAAAGTCCTTCTAAAATATATTATTTATTTATGAAATTAACCCTTAAAATTAGGTTAATACTCAAATTAACAATTAGTTGCTTATATAAATTCATTTTAAAACATATTTTTGATAGAGCTTGAAAAAGCTTGATAAGAACTCGAGCCGAGCTATCAAAAGCTTGAGCTTGAGCTTTGTTCGCGTATGTCTCCGGCACATGGCCGAAGGCATGCCACTATCGCCGAAGCAATTGCCACGTAGGAAGGAGACAGTAGACAAGATCCCCCATATCCTGGGAGACCTTGTTTTACCCAACATGCAAGGCTTTGTCCAGTGGATCCAACCATAAACCGCCGCCTGCTTTATACTGTTTCTGACCACAAGGTACTGTTCATGGTGCATGTCTCGATGACATGACTATACAGCCAGGTATGCTTTAACTTTGGGTATAAATACCCCAAATCATTTACTACACACAACAACACACAGTACATCACATTGAATTCTACTTAATAGTATTCCTCCGGTATTCCACACCGGATACCACTCCTGTGATAGTTACTTACTCTCACGCCGGAGCTTGGTCTCGGGTTCACACCTGGGGCGAGCTAACGTGCGTTCTATTATTGCAGGGTAGTCGATCCTACAAGCATACTATACACGAGACCGAATCTTAATATCCTTGGGCTGAGTGCTTGCGGAAATTAGTTTCAACATTTGGCGTCATCCGTGAGACCCTAAACTCGAATCTCCGACTAGCTAACAATGCCGGGGCCTTCGGGAAGCGGGTCTCCTGTAACCCTTTCACCAAAGCGTGATAATACCACCGGAGGAGGAGAGACAGAAACGCCTTCCACGTTGCAGCAGAAAATCCTTGATAGTGTGAGTGAGTTATGGAATTTGGTCGGACGTTATAACGCCGTTGGGCAAGAACCTCTTATGCCTATGAAGTTGGTCTTCGACGAAGAGCCGCGGGATACTCATAGGGAAAGACCTGAAACTGCAAAAACTCACAAACCTACTGACATGTCAGCTGAAGAGTTACAAAAACCATTCAAGGATGTCGTCTCCTCACCGTTTGCCAGGAAGATTTTTCAATTCTCATCACCAAAACACATCCTTCCGGCGAAACTGAAGTTGTATACCGGAGCCACAGATTCGAATGATTATATAACACGTTTTGCCGGTGCGGCCAACTCAGGAGAATGGCCCATGCCGGTATGGTGTAGATTTTTCGAACAGACATTAGATGGAGCAGCTAGAGGATGGTTCGAAAGATTGTCGTCGGGCAACATAGGACATTGGGATGACCTGAGGGATCAATTCCTAAAAAGGTTCGCCTTAAGAAGGAAAAGTCACAGGAGCCCCATGGAGATCACCAGTATCGTGAGGAGGGCTAATGAATCCTTCCTAGTGTTCAAAGAAAGGTGGACTGATGAAGCCAGTTACATACAAGGGGTTCCAGAACTTATGAAAATCTCTTCCTTTACAGCCGGAGCTAAGTGCCCAGAACTGTCTCGGCGCTTCTCCGATGATGAACCAAAAACGGTAGCTGAAATGTTCAGAAGGGTTGATGACCTTGCTATGTCCGAAGAGGCTTATAGGAACACGGAATTACCGCATGGTGAAGGAAGCGAAAGAGGAGGAAAGGGTGTAAAGGAAGACAAATACTTCTCAGGAAAGAACTTCAACCGCAACAAGAACAAGAGTGACTACAGACCGAAGCCTGCATATTCACCATATCTCCCACCAACGAATCCAAACAATGCAAGGAAGAATCAGTATCAATGCTCCGGTCTGGAGACGTTGACAAAATTTCCCAAAGAAATTCTAGCAACAGAACTACAACTTCAATTACCTCAACCCCCTCCCACAAAGGGCACGGTGCGCCTAGAAAATATGGAAAAGTATTGTGATTACCATAGGGAAAAGGGTCACCTCACAAACGATTGTCATCAGTTGAGAAAGCAGATAGATGCAGCACTCGAATCAGAAAAGCTAAACCATTTGGTTAAAGATTTGAGGGGAAAGGTGAACAAGGGTAATCAGGGAAAAGGAAATGGAGGAGGTGAATACAGGGACAAAACAATAAACATGATAAGAAGCAAGTATTGTGAGACGAAGCGAAAGGAGGTATGCAAGATCGAAGTTGATTGGATGAACGTTCCAATATACTTCCCTCCGGTCACCGAAGCTGAGGCTTCAGACGACCCCCTAATATTCGAAGCAGAAGTAGAGGGCTATTGGGTGAAGCGCGTATTTGTTGATGAAGGTGCAACTATAGAGGTAATGTTTGAACATTGCTTCATGAATTTGGACCCGGATATAAGACGAAGGCTGACTCCTGACCCTGTCAAAGTCCTAAGTTTCTCGGGTGAGGAAACCCAACCGTTGTAAAAAATCGAGCTAGAGGTAACATTCGGATCACATAGCATGGAGAGAAAAACAACAATGACCTTTTGTGTGATTAAAGCTCCGTCACCTTACAATATCATCCTTGGCCGAACCGGGATAAGAAAGTTGAGAGCCGTACCTTCGACAATACGCTCTGCGATGAAATTTCCCACCCCCGGTGGTATCGCCACGTTGAAGACTAAGGCAAGATCAATCTTTGAATGTAGGGTGATTGAATATGGTCAAAAGATAGCAAAGGAGAAGGCTACGGCCGTGGGCAAAGAATTAGACAAATGGGTTGCTTTTGAAAAGTTCAATCAACAAGAAAGGGTCGAGGGAGAGATGACAGAACAAGTCATCGTTCATCCCGGTTACCCAGAACAATTGGTGACCATTGGAAGGCTATTCACGAAAAGTGTAGATTACAGCTGATAGATCTACTGAAGAATAGAACAAACGTCTTCGCTTGGGATTCGTCGGATATGACGAGAGTTCCTAAGAGAATCATCAAGCACTCATTAAATGTGGATCCGGCTAGAACCTTTGTGGCCCAAAAAAGGAGAACGTTGGGCGAAGAAAAAAGCCGAGCAGTACAAAGAGATGTGGCGGATCTGTTAAAAGTTGGTATAGTGAGGCCGGTCCGATACCCTACATGGATCTGTAATCCTGTCCTCGTAAAGAAGCCGGACGGTGATTGGCGAATGTGTATCGATTTCAAAAACCTTAACTCGGCATGTCCTAAGGATTATTATCCCCTACCCGACATCGATGTCAAGATTGGTTCGGTCATGGGTTTCAAGTTCAAGTGTTTTCTCGATGCATACAAGGGATACCACCAAGTGCTCATGGATAATGAAGACGAGGAGAAGACGACTTTCTATACAGATGAGGGGACATTCTGTTACACCAAAATGCCTTTTGGACTCAAGAATGCTGGAGCCACATACCAACGGCTGGTAGACTCGGCATTCCGGTCACAAATAGGAACAAACCTAGAAGCCTATGTTGATGATCTGATGATTAAAAGCAAAACTGAAGAGAAGATGATCTAAGACATCAAGGAAACGTTTGATAACTTAAGGAAAATCAACATGAAACTCAACCCAAAGAAGTGTTCCTTCGGGAGTTCGGGGTAGAAGAAGGGAAGTTTGTGGGATACATGGTGACTTCGGAAGGAATCCGAGCGAATCCTAAAAAGACGAAGGCCATCTCAGAAATACGGTCACCTAGGACATGGAAGGAAATGCAATCCCTTAGTGGGAAGCTAGCAGCTTTGAATCGTTTTCTGTCCAGGTCAGCAGAACGCTCGCTTCCATTTTTCGAAACTCTGAAAAATAAAACAAAGGAAAATAAGGAAGAGTACCCAACGGACGGAACAAGCAGAAAAGGCTTTTCAAGAGCTAAAAAAGGTAATCATGGAACTCCCTTCGTTAGCATCGCCATGGAAGAATGAAATATTGTATGTGTATTTACCCGCATCGAAAGAAGCAGTAAGTGGAGTTCTACTAGTAGAGAGGGAAGGCATCCAAAAACCAGTCCGGTATGTAAGCAGAACGCTACATGATGCCGAGACGAGGTACTCAACACTAGAGAAGCTAGCCTTCGCCTTGCTACACCTTTCAAGAAGGCTCCATAGATATTTCGAGGCGCATGACATCCATGTCATAACCGACCAGCCGCTGAAACAAATATTGGGAAAATCTAAATCATCCGGAAGGTTGACGAAGTACTCTGTAGAGTTGGCAATGTATGAAATATTCTATGTGTCATGGAACTTAATCAAAGGTCAAGTTTTGGCAGATTTCCTCAACGAAGCACCTCTAGGCCAAGAAGGAAAGATGGAAATATATGAAATCAATGAGCAAGTAGAGCCGGAAGTAGCTTGGACACTGTATACCGATGGAGCATCCAACTCAAAAGGGGCAGGAGCTGGTCTGGTGTTAACAAACCCAGAAGAGATGGAGTTTACATATGATTTAAGGTTCAATTTCAATTGTTATAACAACGAAGCATAATATGAGGCATTATTGGCTGGATTGCGACTGGCAAGGAAAATGGGGGTAAAGATCCTAGAAGCCAGAGTGGACTCTAAGCTTGTGGCTTGTCAGCTGAATGGGGAATTTGTTGCCAATGATGACAGGATGATGAAGTATCTAACCAAAGCCAAAGAAATCATCACATGCTTCACTAAGTTCAGTATCATGCATGTGGCAAGAACCAAGAACCAAAAGGCAGATGTCCTCAGTAAGCTCGCATCAGTGGCGTTTAACCACCTCACCAAGGAAATCCTAGTGGAAATCCTAGAGTCCCGGTCAATAGACGCTCAAGAAGTAAATGACATAGTGCAAGAGGAAGGGGAAAACTGGATGACACCCATTCGGAAATGCTTGGAGGATGGCATATGGCCACAAGACCCTAATGAAGCTAGGTCAATGAGAATGAAGATAAGCCAATACACCATAGAAAATGATGTGTTGTTCAAAAAGTCCTACTTATCTCCAATGCTAAGGTGTGTGGGTCCGGTTCAAGCTAACTACATCATCAGAGAAGTCCATGAGGGGTCGTGTGGAATGCACTCCGGTACAAGGTCGGTGGTAGCAAAGATCACGAGACAAGGATATTACTGGCCCACCATGCATCAAGATACATGGGAAGAAATATCCAAGTGTGATGCATGCCAGATACACGGACCGGTGCCAAGGCTTCCTAAAACCAAATTGACTTCCATTATGTCACCATGGCCTTTCTATCAGCGGGGAATGGACATCCTGGGTCCAATTGATGGATCTCCAGGAAATGTGAAGTTTGTAATCGTGGCAATCGACTACTTCTAAAAAAATGGATAGAAGCAAAGCCTTTGGCAAGAGTGACCGGGAAAGAAGTAAAAAAGTTTGCTTGGCAAAACATCGTGTGCAGGTTCGGACTACCGAGGGTCATTGTAACGGATAATGGAAAACAGTTGGTAGAAGGAACATTGAGGAAATGGTGTGAAAAATGGGGAATCAAGCAAATGAACACCACTGTCGCTCATCCGCAAGCTAATGGGTTGGTTGAAAGGGAAAATAAATCTCTAATGCATGGACTCAAAGCCCTTTTAGGAAGAAACTTGACAGGATGGGTTGATGAACTCCCTCATGTGTTGTGGGCCCATAGGACCATGTTGAAAACAAGTAATGGAGAAACACCATTCAGCTTAACGTATGGGAGCAAAGCAGTAATCCCAGCCGAGATGGGAGTCTCATCCGCAAGAACCCTCCTGTTCAACGAAGACAAAAATGAGGAAGAGCTCCGGCTAAATCTGGACTTGTTGCAGGAGCGGCGAGAGACCGCAGCCATTGAAGAAGCAAAGTACAAGAAAAAGGTTGAGCAATATTACAACAAAAGGGTGAAACTTTGCAGCTTCAAAGTGGGTGATTTTGTCTATCGACGAAATGAGGCCAGTAGGGTCGAGAAGATTGGCAAGCTGGGTCCCAACTGGGAAGGCCATTATAGGGTAAAAGAAGCATATCAAAATGGTTCGTACAAGCTTGAGACTATGGATGAACGCGAGATACCAAGAACATGGCATGCAATCAATCTCCAAAAATGTTTTATGTAAGGAAAACAATGTAATGGAAAAAAACAACTGAATGAATGAAATTTTCATTTTGATTAGGTAACATAATTGTCATTACGTTTGCAGTCCTCGGAGTAGCTAACCGAAGGACTACAAAATTGTAAAAACTCTAAGTGTTTGGATGCGCCCGAAGAGGCAGTCCGGAGGACAAATTAAAAGCGGCCATGTACCGATGTCCTCCCACACATAAATGGCAAGAAAAACACTCTAAGTGTTTGGATGCGCCCGAGAGGCAGTCCGGATGACAAATTAAAAGCGGCCATGTGCCGATGTCCTCCCATACACACATAAATTATGAAAAACACTCTAAGTGTCTGGATGCGCCCAAGAGGCAATCCGGAGGATAAATTAAAAGCGACATGTGCCGATATCCTCCCATGTAAATTATAAGAAACACTCATAAGTGTTTGGATGCGCCCAAAAGGCAATCCGGAGGATAAATTAAAAACGGCCATGCACCGATTTCCTCCATAAAAAAAGTTAAATATCATCATGTGATTTAACTCCTCGGTTCGACGCCGAAGGATAAGTGCTGTAAAACTTACCAACCACTAAGTAAGGACTAAAAATATGAACAATAAGGAATATATGCAATATATTTCAAGGATAGGAAAATACGAGTACACATTGTTTTGTCACAAGCTTAAACTGTCAAGTACCCATTACACCACACACAAGATGTTCTAGCAAAATTAAAGTTAGGAAATTATTACAATGACTTAGAAATATTGTTTGGTTACAAGCCTGTCCCGGCATACCGGAGGCAAAGGAGTATTCAAAGGGCAGAAGCATCAGCTTTGGAGTCCATCTTCTTCTCTTCTTGATTTTGCGATGAGGGTCCAGATGATTCGACATCTTTCTAAGTGACATTGAAGGCCGCGGCCGAAGGGAGCTTGCTGACCTCAGGCTGGGATGGTCCACACTCAGGCTCCAGTTGTAGCAAGTCACCTACTGATGAGACGGCTTTTATACATGGTCTCATCGTTCTTTTTGGACTTAAAATGCATTAAATATCATCAAAATACCCAAATATATGCTTGTGTTTGTTGCTTGTGTAATTTAGGTACGGATATTGAGAAAATGACAAAAGATCACAAGAATCACGCAAAAACGAACACGGGAAACGAAGCCGCACGATGAACCAAGCCCTAGTGAGGAATTTTCCAAAGAAAACCCTTGAAGATTTGAAGAATATTGAAGATTGGTCCTCCAAGTTTGAAGAATTGACACTTTATACCCTTGTATCTTCATAATTACAAGTTTGGTCCCTAAAGTTTGTCAAAATTACAAAAAGGACCCTTAACTTTGAAGAATTGGCAAATTTAGTCCCTCATCAAATCTAAATTGTCAAATATGGTCCTCCAAGAAGTCAACCAACAAGTCAAAGCCTTGAAGTTTGAAGATATGGCAAAAACAGTCCTTGGAAAATGAAGAAATTGCACAAATGGTCCTTGATTCAATATTACAAAAACATTGTGCCAAAAATGACAAGTGTTGAAAGTTAAAAACAAAGGAAATGGGTTTTGTAGGCTGTTAATACAAAATGAAGATGTGAAGAAACTTGAGGGGCCATTCATGACCAGACAACAAACCTCCCTACACCACTTGCATGCTGACACGTCATCCCTGCCAGTCCACCAAGCCAACCCAACCAGTCCATAACCTTTTTGACCCTATCACAAACCTTTTTGAACCCACCCACTCTACTTAAACGTATTTAATTAACCAAAAGTAGGGGAAACCTGTTATTTAAAAAGTAATCCCCCAAAATGAATCAAAAACCCCACTGTTCACCACCACTTAACCCATAAACCCTAAATTTGATTAACACCCAAATCAAGGGGTTAATCCCCCAAAGTGTGCAGAATGCTAATTCCCTCTTGTCTCATTCAAACCCACCTCCCAAAACCTTTCCCTCTCACCTTGTGGGACCCCCACGTGGCTCCCCTGCTACTCCAAGACAAAGTCTTGCCAGCAAATCGACACCCCTAAGCAATTTCGTGCTCCCAACGTTTTGATAAACGGCCAAGATCAAACAGTACACTGATAACATCACATGGGAGCCTCCTATCAACTTTCAAAATCGGCATCTTCAAAAGGATATCCGAATATCCTCCAAGGGCACAATGGGGAGTTAATAACTAGGGTTTCCATCTTCTAGAGACTTCTTTGTAAGCCTATATAAGGCATTAGGGTTTTAGTTCACATTTTTTTTTCTTGTCTCAGTTTTTAGAAAACTTGTAATTTTTTTTTCAATGGAATGAAAAAGTTTATGTTTTAAAAATCTCTGAGTACCATTTACATTTCCAGTTTTAATTTATTTCAGTTCAAGTTTTAAAAAGATTTGTGAAAGTTTTAAGGAGGAAGAAAAAAACAAACCATATATCTTGTTGCTTGTTTTTCTGTTTGTTTTTTAATTTTCAGGTTTGAGCTTTGTTGATGATCCTTGTTCAGCATACATCCGAATGTATATGGAGGTGGTTATGCAACCACTAGGATCTTGGAAGTAAGATCCTAAGGTATTTTCTTGTTACTTTTTTTAAAATTTCAGAAAATTAGTGAATTTAAGTGATTTGCTTGATTGGGTGCTCTGTGTATGTTTAAGTGTTGGATTTATGTTCTTGTATGATGTTATGCATGATAGATGTTGTTAGAATCAGTTTGAGAGTGTTTTGAAAGGTTTCTATTTGCAAAAAGTTGAAAACAATTTTTAAAAGGGTGTTTGGAAACGTGTTTTAGCAGAGTCTTGATCTTTGAGTTTGCTTGATTAAGGTGTTAGTTAGGTAAAAAGGGATTGAGATAGGTTGCTTGTTAATACTAGTTTGGATTGGGTCAAGATTGAAGCAAAGTTGTTGCATAAAAAAGTGAAAACAAAGCATAAAATCTGCTTAGGGTCTAGTTTACTCATTTTGATGAGATTTTGATTAATGATTGTGTAAATCTGTTGAGAATTAGAGTAATTTAGAAGTTGAGTTTGATTGCATGTTGATTGGTGAAGTGTGAATGCTAAGTATTGGCTTTTGAAACTGACTTGTGTGCTTGTAATCTGTCAAATACCACCAGTCCTAGTCAAATGACCACAGCAACTTGTTTAGGCTTCTGTGTGCTTTGATTTTGTGTCTCATGTGCTAATTGTTGTTGATTCCTACTTGTTGTGACTCCCTTCACTCAGAAAGAGTGAAGGGGTGCCCTTTGTTCCAAGTAATCACCACAAAAAAGGTCACCAACCAAGTCCTCTTGGTTGTTTACTTGCTCATCAGAAACATCACCAGACCTGGCCACGTTTTGCCTTTCATTTACTTAAATTCTTGATTAATTTAGTTTATTTTTGTGTATTTGAGTTCATTAAAGTTACTGCTTGAGTGTTAAAAAAAAAAAAAAAAAAAAAAGAGAAAAATTTTGCAAAAACCACTAGCCTGGCTTCGAACCTTTGACCTCTCGTTGGAGGGTTCAAGGCTCTTACCAGTGTGCTAGCTTTCATCTTGTGAAAAGATACACAAGGTCAAATACTTAAGGAGGTTTTGGTTTGGGCTTATTTAAATAAGTCGTGACCATTTCTGCTTATTATAGCTTATTTATTAAGCTTCTTGGCTCTTTTTCATTTTTCCTAGGCTAGTAATAGGATTTAGGATTTTTCTGTTCAAAAATATTATTTTTCCTTTTATTTAATTAATTTCTAGGATTATTTTTAATATTAAATTTAAAAAGTCATAAAAAAAAATATTAAACAGTAAGTAAAAAATACAAAAAAATAGTTTTTAGGTTTTAATTCTTATTTTTGAGGTTTACATATAAAAAAGTTTTCAAAAACTTTAATTTTTAATTTTATTTAATTTTAGGGTTTTTAAGCAACTTTAAAAATTAATATAAAATTAATTAATAGGTTTCAGAAAATTTGGTTTGCATTTTTGTTCTAGTTACAATATTTAGGATTTTTGAGAATTTTTTAGAATTTATTTGAGGACTTTTAATTTTTTAGAATATTTTAATATTATTTTATTCATTAAAATAAAAAGTTTTATTTTTATTTCTTTTTCATTTTTCCTAGGTTCTTAATCATTAATTAGGACTTTTGTCACTTTCCATTTAATTTTTAGGCTTTTCAATTAATTTTTAGAATTAATTTAAGATTTAATAGATTTTAATAGTTTTTAGGAGATTAAAAATAGTTTAAATTGGTTTTAAAATTTTTAAAAATAGTTTTTAGTTTAATTAGGTCATTTTAGAGGTTTACAAACTATAAAATCTTGTTTAGGGCTTTTTAATATTTAAAAGTGATTTTTAGGGCTTTAATTAGCATTAAAAAGTCATTATTTAATTAATTAAAAGGTTTTAGCAAGTTTGGATTTTTTGTAAACTCTTAGAATATTATTTAGGATTTTTTAGTAATTTTTAGAAATTTTTAGGTTAAAATTTTTATTTTCGTCGTTTTTACGGTTTTACGTTTACGCCTTTTTCGTCGTAGTTTAATTAGTTTTCGTAACCGTCAATTCTTTCCTTTCTCATTCCTTTTTCAATCAATATAATCTCAAACAAATCAACTCTCAACACAACGCACTTGCCTCCTTGGGAAACGAACTTGCTTGGTCATTGGTGCTCGGTTTTCCTAAACCGACACTTAACGCTTACCACTATTTATTGCTCTTTTCCTAAAGGGTAGTAAAACACTACAATCATTTTGGCGCCGCTGCCGGGGAGGCGTGTTTTGTTTTGGTTGAACAATTGTTGTTTTTTATATAGCCATAAAAGTATTTGTATTAATAGCACTCTATTAATACGTATTATCGTTTTTCGATTTTTGTGAATATTATTACTATATTGTATACGTAGAACAATAAATTTACAAGTACTCCAAATACGTGAGAAATCACAACCTTGACTTGGGAGGTCATTACCCAATCATTGTATTCGAATCTCAAACCAAAGAAAAAGGCAAAAATAGATAAATACTTTCGTGAAGCTTGATTTTGATAATACAAACTATAAGGTGGGTATAAGGCGGTTGTATTTCACGACCTAAAGGAAAAAGGCTCTTAAGTGCTTCGCGCCGCCTCGTTTCCTCCGCTTGCTTGTGCGTATTTGATTTTGAGAGTGAATCGAGGGTTTTGCCGCCCAAAGTATTACTAAGTATCATATATATTTTCTTGGTTTCATTTGATTAAACCCTCTTGAACGATTTGGTGTTCCACCATCGTTCTAAAGTCATCGAAGGCGTTCACTTCACGTGATCGTTTTCATTCCTTGAGGCTTCGTTAATCAAGAGATTTGATTAGTGAGAAGATTTGTAGATTTTGGTCTACTTAATACATTCCAAAAAATCCAAAAAAGTTAAAAACAATCAAAAACCACAAAAAAATTGAAAAAGTAAAAATACCAAAAATAATCTTCTTTGCTCGCCTTCTCGTTGTACGTGACGTTTATGCAAACTCGCTCTAAAGCTAGACGTGCTCGTAAACGAAGAAACAAATCACTCACTCCTACTAGTGAGGACTCTCCTATTGACGAACCCATTGTAGTGAAAGAAGCACCCATGGCTAATCGAACTATGATGGAGTTGCTTCAAGCACCCACCGAGGGTTATGGAGAAGCGATTGTGATTCCCGCTATCCTTGCGGAGAATTTTGAGGTTAAGACGGGTTTGTTGTCCATGATTCAAAACAACAAGTTTCGAGGGGACGAAAAGGACAACCCGCATAACCACATTCGCCAATTTAATCGTCTCACCGCCACATGCAAGTTTAAGGATGTTTCAAACGACTCGATTAAGATGATGCTTTTTCCGTATTCCTTAGCGGGGCCCGCAAAAATTTGGTTAGAGAAAGAGCCACCCAATTCTATATTGACGTGGAAGGATCTCGTTTCAAAATTCGTGAACCAATTTTTTCCGCCCTCTAAGACTACGCACTTGAAAAACGAGATTTCAAAGTTTTCGCAAGAGTTTAATGAGAGTTTTTCAACGGCTTGGAATAGGTTTAAGGAAATGTTGCACGAATGTCCTCATCATGGCTTTTCCGACTTGCATCAAATAGACACGTTTTACAATGGCTTGAACGATCATGAGCGTGATTATCTTAATGCCGCCGTGGGTGGTAATTTCTTGTGTAAGACGGTCGAGGAAGCTTTGGTAATTATTGAGAATAGGTCTAAGGTGTATAGTCCTCGTAGCACGTCGAGTGTTCGTAAGGCTTCGTCTTCATCTTCACCTAGTTTGTCACACACCGTTGATGCTTGCCAAGTCGAGGCTAATTTGGAGAATAAAATTTTTGATATAGTGAAAGGCTTGTTAGTTGAGTTTAAAGTTGGTGAACAACCCGCTCCCGCTACGATTAAAGCGGTTGAGGTTTCTTGTATGTATTGTGGTGGAGCTCACGATTATTCCGAGTGCATTACCAACGGTGGTAACACTTCGAGTGCCTACGCGGCCGCGGGAACTTATAACCAAAACGGTCAAGTTCCTCGCACTAATCAATTGACTCCACCGGGTTTTTCACCAAATCAAAATGCTAACAATTATCGAAACAATCAAGTTGGTTACCAAAGCAATCAAAGGAACAATTATAAGGGTAATAACAACTATGGGAATCAAGGGAGTAGTAGTAATAGCCAATTGCAAAATCAAAATCAAAACCGTAATTTTCAAAATGCAAGTCAAGCTCTTCAAAATAACAAAGAACTTCCATTGGAATTTTTGAATTACACTACTTCAAATGATAAGATTATGGAAAACATTCAAGAGCAAATGGCTAATCAAGCTAAGGAGACGGCTAAGAATGCAAAGGAGTTAGCTAATTTCATTAAGGAAAATCTAGCCATGAGGAATGAATTGAAAAATGATTTTGCTAACCAAATTCGAGGTCAAAACAACAAGATAGAGCAAAGTCATGCTAGGCTTGAACAAAGAATTGACCAAAAAGCCGCTAGCCAAGATGTGAAGTTTAATAATTTTGATGCTAAGCTTAATGCAATTTTAGAATGCGTAATGGTGAACAAAGCCTCTACTTCGGGTGGTTTGCCTAGTAACACCGTTTCAAACCCGAAGGGAGAGATGAAAGTGATTACCACACGTAGTGGTAAGACACTTAAAGAACCGACTCCTCAACCAATTACTCCAACGGTGGAGGAAATTGAGGAAGAACCCGAGGTGGTGGTCGAAGAGGAGCATATTTCAAGCCCACAAAGTACCGCTCATGCCACACCTACGGTTGACCCATCACCCATTTTGGAACCCGAGATTCCAAAGGCTATGCCTATGCCCCAACCCACACCACCCTTGCCTTACCCATCAAGACTTAGGAAGGAGAAACGACAAGAGCGCGACAACTATCAATTTGAGCTTTTTATGAAAATGTTTCGTGATTTGCACTTTAATGTGAGTTTCGCCGATGCTTTGGTCATGATGCCTCGATTTGCCGCTAACTTCAAAAGTATGTTGAACAACAAGGAAAAATTACACCAAAAGTCTAGTTGTTCGTCGGTTTATCTTAATCGCATACCTCAAAAAGTCGGTGATCCCGGTAAATTTTTGATCCCTTGTGCAATTCAAGATATGGAAGAATGCTATGCCTTGGCCGATCTTGGTGCTAGCATTAACTTGATGCCACTTGCAATCTACAAGTCGCTCAATCTTCCTAATCTTACTCCTTCACGAATGTCTATTGAGTTGGCCGACCATTCCACGATTCTTGCATGTGGTTTGGCGGAAGACGTTTTTGTGAAAGTGGGGAAGTTCTACTATCCCGTAGACTTTATTGTTGTTGACATCCCCACGGATCCTCAAGTTCCTCTTATTTTAGGTCGTTCGTTTTTAGATACGTCTATGGCTTTGATCGATGTGCATGCTAGAAAGATCACCTTACGTTTCAACGACGAGGAACTTGTTATAAACGCAACTCAAAATTCTCAACTTTCTCATGTTTATTCCGTTGCAACCATAAACCTCGTTGATATGATCGACGTGGTTTGCGAGGAATTTTCACAAGAAGTTTTAGGGTTTGGTGATGAAGAAACTAGTGGCAATCCCACTATGTTAGATCCAATTCTTGATAATTCGACACCAACCTTCACTCCTTTCGAAGGCGGTGGTTTTACGTTGGAAGAATTCGATGTTCCACGTACTTGTGACGAAGACCTCGACAACTATGAGGACTTCTCGATTATCAAGGATTTTCTCAACGATTTCCCATTTCCTCCACCCGAGGAGGTTATGAGTATCGAGCCCAAATCTTCACTTGAGGAACCACCTATCCTCGAGTTGAAAGATTTACCTCCTCACCTCGAGTATGTCTATTTGGAGGAGGACGACAAGTTGCCGGTTATTATTGCGAAGGAACTTTCGAATGATGAAAAAACCGCACCTGTCGATGTTCTTAAGGATCACAAAGGGGCGATTGCGTGGAAGTTATCCGACATTAAGGGAATCGATCCCAAATTTTGTACACACAAAATATTAATGGAGGAGGATTTCAAGCCAACAATCCAAAGTCAAAGAAGGGTAAACCCCAAAATTCACGATGTCATCAAAAAGGAGGTCCTTAAACTCCTTGACGCGGGAATGATTTACCCTATTTCCGATAGCCCTTGGGTGAGTCCTATTCATTGTGTCCCTAAAAAGGGAGGGATGACCGTTGTGCCAAACGATGCCAACGAGTTGATTCCCACTAGACTCGTGACCGGATGGAGAGTGTGCATTGACTATCGTAAGTTGAATGAAGCCACTCGAAAAGACCATTTTCCCTTGCCCTTCATGGACCAAATGTTGGAGCGTCTTGCGGGAAACGATTTCTATTGCTTTTTAGATGGTTTTTCCGGTTACTTCCAAATTCCCATCGATCCTCGTGATCAAGAAAAAACTACGTTTACGTGTCCATATGGAACGTTTGCTTATCGTAGAATGCCATTCGGACTTTGTAATGCACCGGGAACTTTTCAACGATGCATGATGGCTATTTTTCATGATATGATCGAGAAGACGATGGAAGTCTTCATGGATGACTTTTTCGTGTTTGGTGATTCCTTTACTTCGTGTTTGTCGAACCTTGAGAGAATGTTAAAACGTTGTGAGGAAACCAACCTTGTGCTCAATTGGGAAAAGTGTCATTTTATGGTTAAGAGTGGAATCGTCTTAGGGCACAAGGTCTCGAAAGCGGGGATTGAGGTAGATCAAGCTAAGGTAGACGTCATCGCCAAATTACCTCATCCCAAAACCGTCAAGGGAGTTAGGAGTTTCCTAGGCCACGCGGGCTTTTATCGACGATTCATCAAGGATTTCTCGAAGATTTCTCGACCCATTACACATCTTCTTGAAAAAGAGGCACGTTTTGTCTTTGACGAAGATTGTGTACGAGCCTTTGAGATCCTTAAGAGGAAACTTATCGAAGCTCCCATTCTTGTTGCTCCAAATTGGAACCTCCCCTTTGAACTTATGTGTGATGCAAGTGATTACGCTATTGGGGCCGTTTTGGGGCAACGTTATGATAAGCATTTCTTGCCTATTCACTATGCTAGCAAGACGATGACCGAGGCTCAACTTAAATACACTACAACGGAAAAGGAGTTCCTTGCCGTGGTGTATGCATTTGAGAAATTCCGACCTTATCTCGTCTTGACGAAATGCATAGTGTATACGGACCATTCGGCTATCAAGTATCTCATGGCTAAACAAGATGCAAAGCCGAGATTACTTCGTTGGATTCTCCTCCTTCAAGAATTTGATCACAAAATCGTTGACAAAAAAGGAGCCGAGAATCTAGCGGCCGATCATCTCTCTCGTTTGGAAGATCCTCACCAAAGTGTTTACGAGCCTAAGGAAATCACCGAAACATTTCCGCTCGAGACACTTGGTGTAGTGAATTCCAAACTTGATCCTTCTACCCCATGGTTTGCGGATTTTGCAAATTACCATGCGGGTAACTTCATCATTAAGGGTATGACAACTCAAGAAAAACGAAAGTTCTTTCGTGATGTCAAGTTCTATTTTTGGAACGACCCTTACTTGTTTCGAACGTGTGCGGATCAAATCATCCGCCGTTGTGTATTTGGCACCGAAGCTTCTAACATCCTTAGAGCTTGCCATGAGGGACCCACGGGTGGTCACCACGGTGCTAATCTCACGGCTAAAAAGGTGTTTGATGCCGGCTTCTTTTGGCCTACTATTTACCGAGATGCACAAGATCTTGTGAAGTCTTGTGATTCATGCCAACGACAAGGAAAAGCCTCACAAAAAGATGAAATGCCACAAAATATCATTCAAGTATGTGAGATCTTTGACGTTTGGGGCATAGACTTTATGGGGCCGTTCCCATCATCTCGTGGTAATAAGTATATTCTCGTTGCGGTTGACTACCTTTCTAAGTGGGTGGAGGCAAAGGCCTTGCCCACCAATGATGCTCGTGTGGTAGTCAAGTTCTTGAAAAGTTTGTTTGCTAGGTTTGGAACCCCTCGTGAGATCATAAGCGATCGTGGAACCCATTTTTGTAACGACCAATTTGAAAGGGTTCTAAGGAAATATGGGGTTACACATCGTCTTTCTACGGCTTATCACCCACAAACGAGTGGGCAAGTCGAGGTTTCAAACCGAGCATTGAAGGGGATCTTGGAGAGATCCGTGGGAGAAAACCGACAATCTTGGTCGGATAAGTTAGACGATGCTTTATGGGCCTTTAGGACCGCTCATAAGATGCCCATTGGGTGCACTCCCTATAAGCTTGTGTATGGAAAGAATTGTCATTTGCCTATCGAGTTAGAACACAAGGCTTATTGGGCCCTAAAGCATTGTAATGATGATATGGAGACCGCGGGAAAACACCGGAAAATGCAATTAAATGAATTGGATGAATTAAGGGATATTGCTTATGAAAATTCATTGATTTATAAAGAGAAAACTAAAAAGTTGCATGATTCAAAAATTAAAAACCGGGTTTTTAACATTGGGGATCAAGTTTTACTTTTTAATTCAAGATTGAAAATATTTTCCGGTAAATTGAAATCCCGTTGGTCCGGTCCATTCACCGTGACTCAAGTATTTCCGTATGGGACCATCGAGCTAGCTCAAGATGATGGTCCTAACTTCAAGGTGAATGGACATAGGTTAAAGCACTACTTTGGTGGGGAAGTTCCATCCTTGAACTACCTCGACCAAGTCACCTTCCCCAATGATAATTAGTATTGAGGGGATCGAGTCGAGCTCATGACTCGGTAATCAAAAACGAGGTGCCTCGTGGGGGAGTCCCATGCTTATCCTATGTACATATTATCGCTTTCTTAGTCTAATGTAGCTTACGTGTGGGGATTCGTGCCCTTCCAACCTTTGTTTCGTGGTTGTTTGTGCATTGTGGTTTTTAGATCATGATCTTCACGATTGGAGCCTCTCGTGTTCGTTTTATGGGAGCACTCGATCGTTTGCTTTGGAGACATTTCTCAATATCCATGATATATCCTTTATTGTTCTAACCTTAGGTTTTTAGCACACTTCATAAACGGCTATTAATTTAATGGTTACACCCTTTCCATGCTAGATTAGGCATTCGACTACATCTCTAGTATGGGGGTGTTTGCACCCCTAGACTCGAAACATTGAGGACAATGTTTAACTTTAGTATGGGGGGGTGAATAGATACTTGCCTTGCCAAACCTTCACGCTTTCCAAAGTTCATCTTTTTGTTATCGTTTTGTTGCAAAATAAGGCTAAAAATGGCCAAATTTTAAAATTTTTCTCATGTTTTATAAGTGTTTGAAGACACGAATGTAGATTTTCCGATGGCGAGAATAAGAGTAATTTTTGACTCGACCGTGCGTGTTGAGCACTTAGCTTTGATTCCTTAACTACACATTAGGCTAAGTCTCTTAAATGAGGACGAGAAATGATAGGGTTAATTATAAGTTACTATGCTAAACGTAGAGTACTCGTATTCTTTCAAAAACTCATGTGTTCTCATTGTTTGCTTATTCTCCCTTCGCATGTAAATATTTTTTGCTTAATAAATATTGACTTAGCGGTTTAGTTAGGATTGTTGGGTTTCTAGTCTTTTCTAGTAGCTTCCGTGTAATTAAATTGGGAAGACATTAAGGTATCGCCAGCGTCACGGTTTTGAAGTATTGGCACCCGAATAATCGAAAGCTTCACCTAATAATAAGATTTCAAGTGCTCACCTAAATCAAGCAAACAATTTGAAGCCCCACAAGGCCTAAAATCTATGCAAAATTGAAAGTGAATCAAGCCTTAATCTTCGAAGCTTTAAAGATCCAAAATTCGCCTTAGCGTGAGGATATACGTCTTTGGCTAATAAAACCACCGATGAGGCGGATAATAAAAGGCAAGGCAAGACCGAAGTCATAATAAAAGCTTCATGGCGAAGTTGAATAAAAGATGGAGGTAAACCAAAGATAATAAGGCCCTTCCGTTAGGGGGCATATAAAAGTCTTGGTAATAAGTCTCATGTTCAAAACCGTTATAAAACCGTGTTTATCGATTCTTCTTGTCAACTTAATTTTTTAACATCGTCGTCTATTAGGAGGGGTTATTGATTTGATGGTCTTAGTTACACCGTTAGGACTCTATTTTTAGACCTAAATCTCTATTATCGCATAAGTCAAACAATGTATCCTCGTGAAACATTCAAGACATCATAAAATATAAGAGATACAACTTAGGAATAATGGGAGAATAAGTACGTGATTAGGGCATATGAGTAGTGTTAGCATTACTAACTTATAATGACAATGATCTCGTTGCACGCTTAGCATGGAATTAGAGTGAAAATCGAGGACGATGAAATTATTTCTAACGAAGCATTCACGTGTTCTTATTCTATGAACCTAAACGTCCCATTTTGCGATGAAAATCATACATTATGTCTATAACACAAGTAGTAGTAATAGTAGTAGTGTGACACCCCAGGCAAATCCCACATCGGCTGTGGCCAGGAGAGATCCATGGTTCATAAGATAACAGTCGCCTTCTCATGACACAACGCGTTTTGTGGTCTACTGCACGTGGGGTTCTTAGGAACTGGCAGTTAAGCGTGCTCATGTCAGAGTAGTACTAGGTTGGGTGACCAGCCGGGAAGTACTTACAAGTGGTATCAGAGCCACTCCTGAGCCGTTCGGGATGGTGGGGCAAACCTCATCGAGGACGATGAGTCCCGAAGGGGGGGTGATTGTGACACCCCAGGCAAATCCCACATCGGCTGTGGCCAGGAGAGATCCATGGTTCATAAGATAACAGTCGCCTTCTCATGACACAACGCGTTTTGTGGTCTACTGCACGTGGGGTTCTTAGGAACTGGCAGTTAAGCGTGCTCATGTCAGAGTAGTACTAGGTTGGGTGACCAGCCGGGAAGTACTTACAAGAGGGCCACAAAGCAAAGCCGTGAGCCTACGGGCAAAGCGGACAATATTGTAGTCTGAGTAGGCGGGATGTTACAAGTAGTGTAGCTAGTTTATCATTCTAATAAAGTGAATAAAATGAATTTTGGAGATGCTACGATACTTTATTCTAGCATTGCGTGAGGGCACGGCAATGGTTTAGTATGGGGGAGTGATGAGACGGCTTTTATACATGGTCTCATCGTTCTTTTTGGACTTAAAATGCATTAAATATCATCAAAATACCCAAATATATGCTTGTGTTTGTTGCTTGTGTAATTTAGGTACGGATATTGAGAAAATGACAAAAGATCACAAGAATCACGCAAAAACGAACACGGGAAACGAAGCCGCACGATGAACCAAGCCCTAGTGAGGAATTTTCCAAAGAAAACCCTTGAAGATTTGAAGAATATTGAAGATTGGTCCTCCAAGTTTGAAGAATTGACACTTTATACCCTTGTATCTTCATAATTACAAGTTTGGTCCCTAAAGTTTGTCAAAATTACAAAAAGGACCCTTAACTTTGAAGAATTGGCAAATTTAGTCCCTCATCAAATCGAAATTGTCAAATATGGTCCTCCAAGAAGTCAACCAACAAGTCAAAGCCTTGAAGTTTGAAGATATGGCAAAAACAGTCCTTGGAAAATGAAGAAATTGCACAAATGGTCCTTGATTCAATATTACAAAAACATTGTGCCAAAAATGACAAGTGTTGAAAGTTAAAAACAAAGGAAATGGGTTTTGTAGGCTGTTAATACAAAATGAAGATGTGAAGAAACTTGAGGGGCCATTCATGACCAGACAACAAACCTCCCTACACCACTTGCATGCTGACACGTCATCCCTGCCAGTCCACCAAGCCAACCCAACCAGTCCATAACCTTTTTGACCCTATCACAAACCTTTTTGAACCCACCCACTCTACTTAAACGTATTTAATTAACCAAAAGTGGGGGAAACCTGTTATTTAAAAAGTAATCCCCCAAAATGAATCAAAAACCCCACTGTTCACCACCACTTAACCCATAAACCCTAAATTTGATTAACACCCAAATCAAGGGGTTAATCCCCCAAAGTGTGCAGAATGCTAATTCCCTCTTGTCTCATTCAAACCCACCTCCCAAAACCTTTCCCTCTCACCTTGTGGGACCCCCACGTGGCTCCCCTGCTACTCCAAGACAAAGTCTTGCCAGCAAATCGACACCCCTAAGCAATTTCGTGCTCCCAACGTTTTGATAAACGGCCAAGATCAAACAGTACACTGATAACATCACATGGGAGCCTCCTATCAACTTTCAAAATCGGCATCTTCAAAAGGATATCCGAATATCCTCCAAGGGCACAATGGGGAGTTAAGAACTAGGGTTTCCATCTTCTAGAGACTTCTTTGTAAGCCTATATAAGGCATTAGGGTTTTAGTTCACATTTTTTTTTCTTGTCTCAGTTTTTAGAAAACTTGTAATTTTTTTTTCAATGGAATGAAAAAGTTTATGTTTTAAAAATCTCTGAGTACCATTTACATTTCCAGTTTTAATTTATTTCAGTTCAAGTTTTAAAAAGATTTGTGAAAGTTTTAAGGAGGAAGAAAAAAACAAACCATATATCTTGTTGCTTGTTTTTCTGTTTGTTTTTGAATTTTCAGGTTTGAGCTTTGTTGATGATCCTTGTTCAGCATACATCCGAATGTATATGGAGGTGGTTATGCAACCACTAGGATCTTGGAAGTAAGATCCTAAGGTATTTTCTTGTTACTTTTTTTAAAATTTCAGAAAATTAGTGAATTTAAGTGATTTGCTTGATTGGGTGCTCTGTGTATGTTTAAGTGTTGGATTTATGTTCTTGTATGATGTTATGCATGATAGATGTTGTTAGAATCAGTTTGAGAGTGTTTTGAAAGGTTTCTATTTGCAAAAAGTTGAAAACAATTTTTAAAAGGGTGTTTGGAAACGTGTTTTAGCAGAGTCTTGATCTTTGAGTTTGCTTGATTAAGGTGTTAGTTAGGTAAAAAGGGATTGAGATAGGTTGCTTGTTAATACTAGTTTGGATTGGGTCAAGATTGAAGCAAAGTTGTTGCATAAAAAAGTGAAAACAAAGCATAAAATCTGCTTAGGGTCTAGTTTACTCATTTTGATGAGATTTTGATTAATGATTGTGTAAATCTGTTGAGAATTAGAGTAATTTAGAAGTTGAGTTTGATTGCATGTTGATTGGTGAAGTGTGAATGCTAAGTATTGGCTTTTGAAACTGACTTGTGTGCTTGTAATCTGTCAAATACCACCAGTCCTAGTCAAATGACCACAACAACTTGTTTAGGCTTCTGTGTGCTTTGATTTTGTGTCTCATGTGCTAATTGTTGTTGATTCCTACTTGTTGTGACTCCCTTCACTCAGAAAGAGTGAAGGGGTGCCCTTTGTTCCAAGTAATCACCACAAAAAAGGTCACCAACCAAGTCCTCTTGGTTGTTTACTTGCTCATCAGAAACATCACCAGACCTGGCCACGTTTTGCCTTTCATTTACTTAAATTCTTGATTAATTTAGTTTATTTTTGTGTATTTGAGTTCATTAAAGTTACTGCTTGAGTGTTAAAAAAAAAAAAAAAAAAAAAAAGAGAAAAATTTTGCAAAAACCACTAGCCTGGCTTCGAACCTCTGACCTCTCGTTGGAGGGTTCAAGGCTCTTACCAGTGTGCTAGCTTTCATCTTGTGAAAAGATACACAAGGTCAAATACTTAAGGAGGTTTTGGTTTGGGCTTATTTAAATAAGCCGTGACCATTTCTGCTTATTATAGCTTATTTATTAAGCTTCTTGGCTCTTTTTCATTTTTCCTAGGCTAGTAATAGGATTTAGGATTTTTCTGTTCAAAAATATTATTTTTCCTTTTATTTAATTAATTTCTAGGATTATTTTTAATATTAAATTTAAAAAGTCATAAAAAAAAATATTAAACAGTAAGTAAAAAATACAAAAAAATAGTTTTTAGGTTTTAATTCTTATTTTTGAGGTTTACATATAAAAAAGTTTTCAAAAACTTTAATTTTTAATTTTATTTAATTTTAGAGTTTTTAAGCAACTTTAAAAATTAATATAAAATTAATTAATAGGTTTCAGAAAATTTGGTTTGCATTTTTGTTCTAGTTACAATATTTAGGATTTTTGAGAATTTTTTAGAATTTATTTGAGGACTTTTAATTTTTTAGAATATTTTAATATTATTTTATTCATTAAAATAAAAAGTTTTATTTTTATTTCTTTTTCATTTTTCCTAGGTTCTTAATCATTAATTAGGACTTTTGTCACTTTCCATTTAATTTTTAGGCTTTTCAATTAATTTTTAGAATTAATTTAAGATTTAATAGATTTTAATAGTTTTTAGGAGATTAAAAATAGTTTAAATTGGTTTTAAAATTTTTAAAAATAGTTTTTAGTTTAATTAGGTCATTTTAGAGGTTTACAAACTATAAAATCTTGTTTAGGGCTTTTTAATATTTAAAAGTGATTTTTAGGGCTTTAATTAGCATTAAAAAGTCATTATTTAATTAATTAAAAGGTTTTAGCAAGTTTGGATTTTTTGTATACTCTTAGAATATTATTTAGGATTTTTTAGTAATTTTTAGAAATTTTTAGGTTAAAATTTTTATTTTCGTCGTTTTTACGGTTTTACGTTTACGCCTTTTTCGTCGTAGTTTAATTAGTTTTCGTAACCGTCAATTCTTTCTTTTCTCATTCCTTTTTCAATCAATATAATCTCAAACAAATCAACTCTCAACACAACGCACTTGCCTCCTTGGGAAACGAACTTGCTTGGTCATTGGTGCTCGGTTTTCCTAAACCGACACTTAACGCTTACCACTATTTATTGCTCTTTTCCTAAAGGGTAGTAAAACACTACAATCACCTACCGACGAAGAATATGAAGAAGATACCTTTTCAATAAAGGGATATGAAGCAACAAATAAGGCATCACAAGCTGCAACCCAGGTCTTCAAGGCATCCTTCTTAATGTTTTTGACCTTTGACAAAACGTTCTTCACCTGCTCCGGAGTCCTGCCGAGACCAGTGGATTTCATAAAACCAGTAGAGAAGGCCACGCTACATGTCGCGCCGAGAGACCTACGATACTCATAGCGACCAAGCAATTTCCTAACCAAGCATGGGATCTCGTCCCGGATCAACATTTGTCTGTCGACTTCAGCTTGACTAAGAAGAACCATGAGATGTTTGTTGTTCGTCTCAGCAGTAGAAAGATTTCCAGAAACCTCTATGAATTCACGATTCTTAAGGGAAAGTTGCTCAACGGCTTCGGTTGCGGTCTTCTTGAGAGCCTCATTCTCCTCTTCAAGCGCTCGAACACGAAGATTCATCTCCTCTTCATTCTTGGCACACACAGAATGAGACTCCTTAAGCTTTTGATGAGAAACTTTCAAGCGATCCAACAAATCTTGCCCCTGGGAGAAAGACTCTTTCTCAGCAAAGTGACAATTAGCCATGTCAACGTACTCACTGTTAAGCTTCTCATAACGCTTCATCAATTCTGCAGCAGCAATGGTACTTTGAGCAACGGTTCGGCAACTATGACGAAGGACGTCATAGTTAGACATAGCCTTGAGATGTTGATCGTCAGCGGGAGTGGCAAGATGATATAAAAACTCTTTGGCAACATAATTGGAATTGACTCTAACATCCTCATTCAACCTCCAGTCCGGAATAAACTTTGGGGGTTCAAATTCCTCTCCTGCTACATACGAAAGAGTCAACACACACATGCATATATATAAATAAAAGGGGAAAACAAACAACAAGGAAAGATAAGAGGGGAGAAAGTAAAAAGCTCACCAGCAACTTGCGAGTCATGCTCAGCATGAGGTGATGAATGATCACTCACGTGCACAATCGAAGGAGATTTCTCTCCATGGTCAGAACCGCCAGTTGAAGCTTGAGAATGGGGTTTCGCAACACTAATAGGTTGAGTTGAATAGGTCTTCTAGGAATCTGCTTCGGAGTCGGACTGAACGGTCTGACGACTTTTCCTTTTCACCCTCTTGGTAGACGTGCTTCCCTAAGCAACAGAAGAAGTTTTCCTCACCCTTGGATTTTTATCCTGCTTTTGCTTAGCTTCTAAGATCCGAGCCGAGGGTTTCTCAACTGCTAGTTGAACAGGTGTTAACTTAGGGATATCTTGACCAATGGGTAAAGGTTTAGTCACACGAGGAGTAGGCTTCACATTCTCTCCATAAGGTTCGCCGATGTCGACAAGACCTTCGTCAAAGGAGGGCAAGTTCAAAAAGTCCATGAAACTCATCTCTACAGAAGAAGAAGTCGAAGGCAAGGCAAGCATAAGCAAGCCCGTGTAAGTAATAATGAAGCAAAAACAAAGACATACCTTTTTGTCAGCATCTAGAAGTATCCGGCGCAGCTCCGGATGACTATAGGGGAAAGAAAGACCAGCGAGAAAAAGCAAAACCTCATGAGGAGGACGACACAAAATGGGTTTCTTCCCAAGAGCCTTAGCATGAGAAATGTTATACGAAGAAGGAATCTCATCAGTTATAACAGACTCGCGATGTCTCCAAGGCATAACAAAAGGTATAGCTCGACGATCTATCAAGAAGAACTCTGTCTTCCACTTCTTAAGGCTGGAGGTGGTCTCGGTCAAGCATTTGCCATACTCTCCCTCACCTCTAATCTCGAAGGAAAACCAATGACCCTGTTTGCTCAGCCTATAAAACACTTTGAACAATGTAACATATACGGGAATCCTCGAACCAAAACAATGTAGTTCAAACATTACTACCCTATTCACACCTATGGGAACCAACTGGGAAATATGTACTTTGAAGTATTGAATCACGTTCAAGAAAAAAGTGGAGAAGGGAATCCGAAGGCCAGCATGGTCAATGAACTGGCGATATATGCCAATCGTAGAGTCAGGTAAACGATCCATGGTCAAATCCGGATCCGAGAGGAAGGTCTCAAAAGCGAAGGGATGTTATACTTACATATCACCACCTTTAAATCGTCACAAGTCATACCAGACAAACGTATGTTCATATCACACTTCAGATCACGCTTCACAGGAGGATCCACTCTCGACTTCACGATCTTTTTCCCCGTCATCCGAAATAGGCGAATATACAATTAAAAAAGATAACGAATGAAGAAGAAATTTACCTATGAATAGTGAGAAGGAAGCAGGAACGAAGAAAATAACAATGGCGAAAACGGTAGGAGATCAAAATGGGTAGCATGTATATATATAGGGGGTATAGGCGAAGAAAACGATGCGACACTATTCACTTACGAATCACGAGGACAAGGATCCACCGTTGTATTCAAAAGTGCGGGACACGTGGCATCATCCCTGATCCCACTAAGGAAAGGAGGGGGTCCAAAAAGGGAAACAGACTCGAGCCGGTTCAAAAGGTGGAACAGTTCAGTGGTTAGCACCGGACAAAAAACAATAACGGACCTGCTTAAAGTATCAGTCCATTATAAGCATAATGAACTAATACTTGGGGGGACATGTTCGCGTATGTCTCCGGCACATGGCCGAAGGCATGCCACTATCGCCGAAGCAATTGACACGTAGGAAAGAGACAGCAGACAAGATCCCCCATATCCTGGGAGACCTTGTTTTACCCAACATGCAAGGCTTTGTCCAGTGGATCCAGCCATAAACCGCCGTCTGCTTTATACTGTTTCTGACCACAAGGTACTGTTCATGGTGCATGTCTTGATGACATGACTATACAGCCATGTATGCTTTAACTTTGGGTATAACTGGAGCGAGCTAACGTGCGTTCTATTATTGCAGGATAGGCCAATCCTACAAGCATACTATATACAAGACCGAAGCTTAATATCCTTGGGCTGAGTGCCTGCGGAAATTTGTTTCAATAAGCTTGATATAGTTTTAAGCTATTTTTTAGGCTTGAGCTTAGGCTTGAGCTTAATAAAAGCTTGACTTGATCGAGTCAAGCTCAAGCTCGAGTTCGAGCTCAAGTTGTTTGATAAAAACTTGGTTTAATTACACCCCTATTGTCTAGCATCAACGTTTTGCAATAAACATATACTAATTGACATGGTCCGACACTTGCATTTTATAAATAGCACTCCGACAAACCAACATTGAGTTACTAAAGTAATAATTAAGCACTTCGTGTCACTTGAGGGCTTCAACACATTGAAATGTTGTTCGATTAGGTTCGAGAAAAATATAGTAGAGTATATGAATAGAAACATGTGACGCGTAATTGCACTTTTTAATAGCAGGCAGATTAAAAGGTATGGATGCGATTGAATGGTGTCGACACCTCATCAACTTTTTAATGTTTGTGAAACTTCCAAATTTCAAGAACCCTCTTTATTGCCGACTTTTCTTCAAAAAAAGAAAAAAGAAAATGAAAAGATTGTTAACCTGGAGAGCCACGTCTTCATTTCTTTCGAGATCATGACAAAAGAACAAAAGGAAATCTTTTTCGTCCCATTTAGTGCCGTTAACGTTTTCAGAAGAAAACACGTGTAATGATATAAACAATGATCTAGAGACATAAGCTTATCACTAGTTTTACAATGAAAGTAAAATGCCACTCATCACTAAAAATTCCTTCCCAAGTTACACGTAAAAATTCAAACAGATCTACAACTATAACCAATAAATAATATCTATAACCAAATCATTCATATTCCCTTGATAAAAGAACCATACTGTATAAATTAATATATTATCTACTAAACAAATTCGACTAAAAATGGAGAATCATATCACATAGACAGACAAAAGTAGATCAAATTAACCCAACAAAAAACAAAACATCTAGGACTATCCCACACTTTACATGTCATAATACAAAAAGATAAGATATTGTTTTCTGCATTATCTCCTTACATCATACTATTGTTTATATATTTTTTATGCAACTAAAATTAATATTATTATTAAAGTAAAAACAAAAACATCCTTCTCGAAGAAATAAGACAAAAAGAAATTAAAAAAAATATTGGTGACCGTGGAATAAATCTTAATTTAAAAGAGAAATAATGAAATCCGTGGGTGAATGACAACCGCTATATGTCGATCAAAATCTTGATAGCCAAGTGTGAATGAAAATAATAATTATAATCGTTTTGTACAGGAAATCAGTCGACTAGGAATGTATTTCTGATTATTAATCATATTTATAGACAAACGTACAACAGACAGTCTCACGATCAGATACGAGTGTTTAAAAAAGTTAGCACGGTATGCGGGTCGATAGACAAACGATTGGGGAAGGAGAATAAGAATCGAGATCAAATAAGATCATTTATTCCTACTACTTATAAATGGTGTATGACTTATTTTTTAAGTACACTTATATAGGGAAATTAAGAATTTAAAAAGAAAAGTATAGGAATCTTTTTCCTATATTTCTATCTTTTAACTTTTGACTTTTTCGAAACTTCAATGATATAACTCAAAACACATACACACAAAATGTTGCAGCCTCCATCTTTCTCTCTCTAAACCCTATAAACCCTAAAAATGAAATACACGGCCTCCATCTTTCTCTCTCTAAAAGTGGCAGCCGCCACCACATCTGCCACCACAGATCATCTAATGTGATTTAGGTATTTATACCACATACCTACAGGCCACAACCTACTTCGTTGCCGTCGGCTTCTTCGTTTCCGCCGTTCATGGTGTGCGGTGTTGATGGTCGGCATCGACGTCGGCGAAGTTAGGTGGTTTTCTTTGCGGGTGATCTGGATATGTGATTTGAAGTTTTATTGTCATAATTCGTTTCGTGCAATTTTCACAATCCATGTCTATAATAAGGTAAATACATTTAAATGTGTTTTTTATTCTGATTTCATTGTAAATTTAATTGTTAGTTTTCTTATCACAATTGAATACCCTAATTCGGGTTTTAATTAATAATTAGATGTTTCTGTTTTGATTGTAATTAAATGTTTCTGTTTTGATTGTAATGCAATCTAAGTGAGGTATGTTTTTGTGTCATTACTCACCATCGGCCAACAATTATATTACCTGATAATATTTTATTTTTCATATTTTTTGGAAGAGATCACGACCACCTTGAAGAGGTTGTTGATGAATATTATCGGGATTGGAAATCTCTATCTTCTATTTGGTAATCCAAGTTTATGAATATATGCATCTTTGCTTTTTTTTCTCTAATTAGTGAAAGTTTTTAGGCTTACAAGCTTATTTGATTTTTGCTTATCTTTCATAAGGCTTGACTTATTTTGTGACCTACTGGCTTATATAGCACCTTTTTTCCAGCTTAAGAGCTTATTTATTATTATCTATAGGCGATGAAGATAGGTTGTTTTTCTACATTTAGCGTTTTTTCACACATAATAACTTAATGGATCATAACATGTAAAATCTACCCGTATCTTGTCAAGGCAGCATGGCTAGAATAATGTCCAGTGGGCTAGGATAACCTTTTATTCAGTTTCATGGTTGCACATCTTAGGCAAACGGTTTTACACAACTTTCTTAGGTACGGAATAATGACGGGCAAAAGGACATGATTTAAATACAACCAAAGCACACTAAACGGTTTATTGAATTTTATCTTCATAGGTTTAGATATCGGTGTCATCTTAACGAGTTAATGAAATGTATATGAGAATCTGTTTATTTAAAAAAAAATCAAGCATACTTGTAATCTTTTGGAACCATGCATATCTGTTATATGCATATACTTTTAGTGATAGCTTGAAGTCGATGTGATTTAATAACCGTAACTCACTAACTCCATTTTTGATTAAAAAAAGGTTCGTATATTTTGCATATTTTATCCCCCTATTAGTTGTAATGTGTCTGCTACATTAAAATGTTTAACACATAACTTACATCTTTGCAATTACATCAAGTATAAGCAGTTTTATAAATAGAAAAATGGACAACATAGGGGCTCTTTCTCCCAATCAGTCGCGAGGGTTCCGGGCGAAACAACATACAACCATGGGATCAAACTAGGATTAAAAAAATCTCACGCAAAGTTGCAGATCGACCATGTCCACAGGGAATAGAGTAACAAGTATTTATTATGTACCTGGCCAGATATATGATAACTAGAAATAAAATGACCAAACTGAGATACTCCAATGAGCAAATGGAAACGAAAATTGGAGTCTCGCAAGAGAGTGATGTTCAAAAGACGTATTGCTAGAAACAAGGAAACTATAATATGACATTTTGATCAATACCAGCAGGAATGGAAAAGAGAAATATTCTCATTCTAAAAAAGTCAGTTATCATATATTCCTTATTGTTGTTTGATAATATAAACAAGGTTATGTCTTTGTGGAAGGAAAGATGTGTTACAAAACAGCCGGTTGAAAAAAAAACACGAATAGAAGAAGGGATAGTGTCACAAAATGGAGCCAAAGTAACGATTTGTGAAGTTCCTGTCAAAGTAATGATTTTTCATTCTTGCTCGCTAACCTGGACTATGATCTACTCGCTACACCAGGGTCCATCAAGATCTGCTTTCCTTCGAGAAGGTACCACATTAATTTAACTGAACATGACTTTATGTTGGAAATATGTTTTTCCAAGGAAAGTCTCGGTCACATCATTATTAGAATAGATCACGAGCTATAGACTATTTAGGACATTGCAACTTGGAGTGACCTCCCTTTGGGGGAGATTGTTGGAAATACGTTTTTACGTATTTAGAAAGGATCAGTCACTCCAATAATATTGGGCTCGTGATCCAATATAGCCCATATAGCCCACATGTAGGGTGGGCTATATAAACCCCCCTCCTAGCATGTTAGGAGGGGTTGAACACTTCCATTTACATAATTCCATCTTCCTTTCATCTCTCTCCTTTCTCTCTCTACCTTTCTCTCTCTAAGTTCCTCCATTTCTCATCCATCTTAATAGATAATCCAGCAATGCCTAATCCTTAGAAGAACACGATCCTACAATTGGTATTAGAGCTTTGGTGGATTCTTAGGATTGAAGTGTTTTTGATCTATTGATTTGGTATATCTTTTGTGTTACGGGTCAAATTTATATTTATTGATTTGCTTGTTTTGAGTGTAGTCCAAAGTCCAAAACCATTTTTAATCAATTCTATTTGTTTCGTCTAATATCTTTTTTCTTTGAGCAATCTTATATAAAAAGTTGATAGTTTGTTTGTTTTTTTAAAAAGAAAAAAGTTGAGCAATCTATCTAATATTTTATTTCGTCTTGTATTCCATTTGTTTTTTTTAAACAATTATGTTTTTTTTCTCTCAAATCTATCTAAAAAGTTGATAGAGTAAACAGTTTTAATGTAACAGTTGTCTTTATCATAATTTTTTTTTCTTTCTTCCAAAACTGTCATTTTGTCTTTCTCAGCTTCAACAATTGTTGAATTTTTATCTGGGTATAGTCTCCATCAAGTATCTGGCAACATATAACTGTAAGTTACGATCTGATTTTTTTGTGATCGCATAAACCCCGAGGGTTTCTACTTGCGATCCAAAAGTAACGATCACTTTCTACGATCTCTACCACGATCGAAGCTGCGATCACGAGTGCGATCGAAGTTGCGATCGGAGTGCGATCGGAGTGTGATCGGAGTGCGATCGGGGTGCGATCTTAGTTCGATCAAAGACTGTGATGGAGCGTCATTGTGACTACGATGGAGTGTAATTGTGACTGCGATGGATTGTAATTGTGACTGCGATGGACTAAATTATTTTGACTAGAATTTCTTTCGTTTTGACCAAGTTTTGACTCGATACAACAAACCACAAACGAGCCCACAAGTTTCGACACAGACCTAAGAAAGACTAACCAAAATCCCTCACACTCAATACATCACACACCCTCATCGAACTCGACAACAACAGCCTCGTCTCCTCACCCCCACCCTCGACACATCTCAACAAAACCCACACTCAGCATACTCTTACCCTCGTCTCATCGACTAGACTCCATCGCAACAACAGACCCACAACCCACACGACACATAACATACCCAACCAACCTCGACACCCTCGACTAATCGACAAAAACAACTCAAGATCTCAGTTTCAAAATAAACCTTCCTCGATCAAAGACTCAAACTGACACAGAAACCATATAAATACTTACCCGAGACCAATTTTTAATTGATCTTGAAGACAATAACTTTCTTGGTTTTTAACTGATAGATAGATCCAAAAATCCAACTGTTTTATATCCACACATAGGTTTGATTTGACTAAGTAGTGATGACTGCTAGCATGTTTCAAAGGTAAGGGTGAGACGATGGATCATTGATTGGATCGATTATTTTTTGAGAAACAAAGAAGAAGACGGAGAGTGCTATCAATTTTATCAAATTGTAGTGATTGTGGTGTATTGATAAGAGTTTTCAAAGCAGATTTTGTTTGAGGAGAGAGAGAGAATGGGGGCGGATAAAACAATGACTGAGAGTGATTAGGTTTTTTTTGTGAGTTATTTTAGGGACGCAGTTTTTTTTAGAATTGTTTGATTGCTTAAATTTAGGGTCAAACTTTGTTTTATTTAAACAAAAGTGAGATTACACGTGTAGGGCGGAGGAAAATATAAGTCTAGTCAAGTGGGCTTTATCAAAAACATTTGGGACACGTTTCATATATTAAATCAGATTTTTTTTATTTCAACTTTTATTTTCCAAAGAAAATGTTTTTAGATTTTATTTAGTTAAATTAATTTTTTATATTTAAACATTTTAAAGTTAAATTTTTAGTTAAGTTATTTTAGATATTAATTTTTATTTTGGATATTAATTTTTATTTTGATAATCAATTGTTATTTTTATTTTTATTCAAATTTTTATTTTGAAAAATTTTGTGATATTAAGTTATAGTCGGGACAAAGTGACGTGACAACGTGATAAAGTGTCAAGGTTTATTTTGCTGACGGATTTTTCATCGGGTATTATTATTTGAAATTGACGACGGATTTTTCATCGATCAGTAATCCTTAACGTCATTCTTTCATCGAACTTCAATGGATTCGTTGACTTCGACAGTTCACGAGGGAGAATTGCAACACATGCAACTCAAAGAAATCAAATTGCGTCAAAAAACATTGGAAATCTTTCAAGAGCTCCAGACACATCTTGCACTTCTTTATCCGTACAACATGCCTGAACTTCCAGCCACGGTTCAAATATTCTTTGGCAAAGTGGATAATTTTAAAGAGAAGATTTTCAATAATTTGGATGAGTTACGGTTGCAACTTGAAAGGGAAAATCTTCATGAGGTTAAAGCAAAGATATGTCTAGAAATCCTTCGCACTCAGTTTAAGGATTTCTTTACCTCAACAATGGCACCCCCTTTTGATTATTCGACTTCAGTTCTTCACCAGCTTTTCAATACGTATACGGGTTGCCAGACTGAAACCTTTAAAAGTGGTTTACTCAATCACATCAATATACTTGAGAAGTGTATTGAGGCCAGGTTAGTTAATTACAACGAGATACTGTTGAAAGAGGGTCAGATTCAAAGAATCAAGGAGTCGTCTAAATCATTGCATGAACATGAGAGAGAGGCACGCTTCACGCTATCGTCAACAGATGATCAGATAAGCAATGGCAAAGAATCAGGAGGAACGCATGAACCGAGCAGCAAGTCACAAGCACAACTGTTCAGGTGCCAAGTTTCAACAATATACAGCATGTTGAGCATTCTGAACCTAATTATGCCAAACATGGGATGGAAAAGAGTGATAGCGATACCAATTCTGATTCATCTGATGTGAGTCATAATGGGGGAGAAAGTGTTCAAAATTCTAAACATCATGATAAGTGTCTTATGACTGCTTCGTTAAATAATTCTGATTCTAGGATTAAAGAGCTTGAAACGATTGTAGCTCAGCAATCCAAAGAGCTTGAGGATGCCAAAATTGAATTTTCAAAGAAAACGGAGAAATTTGAAACTTAATTTGAAAAACTTGAAAAGTCAAACGTTGTTCTTGAACGAAAATTGGATCAAACTGTTCTAGATTCTAAAGCTGAAAAGGATAAACTTTTTAAACAAATTAAGTTGCTTGAATCTAAGTTGGCATCCCAAGATGAATTGCTCAAAGAGAATGAGACATTAAAAGCTCAAGTACAGGAAAAGGTCTTTGCTATAACTGCGTTGAAAAATTAGTTGCGGAAAACCAAAGGAACTAGTGTGGACACTAAGCTTGAAAAACCATCAATCTTGGGGAAACCGCCTCCAATAAAGTCTGATAGACAACCGACTGCATTTAGATCCGAGCGACCACAATCCTCGAGACCGCGGTTTGCCTCCCAAGTTGATATGGCAAATATTTTTAGAACAGTCACTCCACCAACTAGGGCCAATGTGACAAAAACAGCTTTCGCAAGACCTAATCACATGATTGAATCTAGTTTCCCTAGACATAGTCCAAAGAACACGTCTCGAACTAGTTCAAATGACGTTCGCCATACATTTGATCTAAGGGAAGCTAAGCAAAAGACACAAGTAAGAGATGGGAATTTCAAACCTAGTCAGATGCCTTCTAGTTTACCCAACACTGCTAACCGTAGCATGTCACATCCTAGGAGCATCAATCAATCATCTAGGAATACTAGATCTTACTCGGACATTAAATATGCTACTTGTAAAACATGTAGAAAATGTGTCTTTACGGCAAATCATGATTCTTGTATCAAGAAACTACTTAATGAGGTGAACTCCCGTGCTAGACTTAAATCCCAGTGGGTTGCCAAAATCAAACCCATTGGTAAAATGTGGCGCCCCACTGGTAGAACTTTCACCCTTGTAGAAAACGAGTGCCCTTTAACTAGGATAGTCTCCGATTCTATTAAGACTACTAGGGAGGAAATTGAAAAGGAGGATGCATCACCTAAGCCTGAACTTAAGGTTTTCTATAAAAGGAAACGTTTACCAGCTAAGACAAGTGAATCATCTCCTCAGAACACCTCTGGCACAAGTAAGGCCAACTGTGAACCCCCACTTGCTTCTAAGATAGATATCGCTAACCCTTATCCAAGCATGCAAATTCCTAATGAAAATGCAGGTACCAAAGAGGATGTTCCAAAAGAACGAAGCGGTCCAATCATTGTATACCATTCAATTAAGGACACTCTCATAGTTTGGTTGCTAAAGAAGCTGATATCTAAGAAACAAGTGTCTCAGGGGATTTCCAGTTAAGCTTACAGTGCATAAAGGACTTATAGTCACATCACAGACTATAACTCGATCTTCAAAGAAAGGAAAGTTTATCGCCGATGGTAAACTTATCCTAACAACGAGAAATTAATTTTTCTCGGGCATGAGCTTATATCAACAACATTCCAAGTTTTTAAGCTCATGCACAATGGCTCCTCGTTAAATAACAGACGATGACCCGGACTTCAGATGCAGGGAAGTTTATCTACGCAACGATAACTTACCCTCTTAACTAGAAATTAAGTTTTCTTGGACACGAGCTTATCCTAAAACCATTCAAAGGTTTTAAGCTCGTGTATAAGGCTCTTCATTAAATATCAGATGATGACCCGATCTTCAAATAAAGGAAAGTTTATCGCCGATGATAAACTTATCCTCAAAAAGCGAGAAAGTAAATTTTCTCGGACACGAGCTTACTTAAAAACTATTCAACGGTTTTAAGCTCGTGTAAAATGGTTCATTGTTAAATGTCAGACATTGACCCGTTCTTCAAATAAAGGAAAGGTTATCGCCGATGATAACTAATCCTTACAACGAGAGATTCATTTTTCTCGGGCATGAGCTAATATTGAAAACATTCGAAGTTTTTAAGCTCATGCACAATGACTTACAGTTAAATATCAGACTGTAACTCGGAATTCAATTTTAGGAGAGCTTATCTTTAAAGATAATTTATCCTCGTAACGAGAAATTCATTTTTCTCGGTCATGAGCTTGTCTTAAAACATTCCAAGTTTTTAAGCTCATAAAGTAAAGTGTATCTTTTTAATAAGAGAACTTTTCTTCTTAACGAAAAATTCATCTTTCTCGGTCATGAGCTTTACGTTAAAACATTCAACGTTTTTCAAGCTCATGAAAACGACTTCTAAGTAAATGTCAACTTAGGACTCGTTCTTCAATTAAAAGGAAAGTTTATCGCCGATGGTAACTTATCCTTAACAACGGGAAGTTTACAACTTCTCGGACTTGAGCTCGTTTTGCAAGATATTCAACATCTTAAGCTCAAGTAATTGGTTTTCAGAACGTTGAACACAATTTTTCGAGAATTTCTCAAAAAGGTTTTCTAAATCTTTCAAAATTGTGTGTTCAAAAAATGTTTTGATAAAAAGAGCATGTCTTCTGGAATCGATAATATTTACGATACTAGAAATGTCATTCAATAATGACACGGGGTTGTAAATAAAGTTCGAGCAGAAGTTCAAATGTTTTAAAACATGCTCAAAATGGTTTGCTATTATTTCAAATAGTAACCCGCTTTTCATAATCAAGTCAAGCATTTCACCGGAAAGCTTTTACTCAACAACGGGAATTAATTTTCTCGGGCATGGTTTACTTTATAACCATGTAAGGGATTGTGTTTACGTAATAACACAATCTAACACAAATTTATGTACGTGTCAGTGCATTTATTTGTTAAAACAAGAGAAATCTTGTTTTTATGAAGTTATCATCTCCACCAACCGTAGCAATTTACAATTGATATCTACATACTCGACGAGGCGACTACTCAAACGGTGACTACAGCTCTTTCAATAGAACACGGGTCAACAGTTGAGGGGGAGCAATTGTCCAGCATTCAGAATCTTTGACGCCGAAAGTGCCAAGTTCACATGTTCGTGTCAAGACAATGATATCAATCAAATGGAGTCAAGAGATAACTTCAGACGTGATGAGGCGACCAACATTCATGAACAAGAACCATGTGCTTCTTTCATATGATGTTCTCCATCATTCAGGTCCAACCTCATAAATCGCTAATCTTGTGAATACATTATCATATATGATCTTTGCACGTGATAAATACCTTACACTTGTGTTTAAAAGGTATTTAATTTACATTTCAGCACACCCTCATTAATTTTAGGGGGAGCTTGTGTAATTCATGAAGATAATTGGATTTGCATTTTTCTTCCCAAATTTTCTTAAAACGCTATTAAATCAGTTGATATTAAAAACATCGATTGGGTTAATATTTTTAATATGGGGGAGAAAAGTGATTTAATATGGGATATGATTAATCATAAATGGTTTGACTTAACGTGATAGCTCATCCCGACATGTGCGAAATGTTTTCGGATATCGTGGCATATGTTAAGGGGGAGAAAAATGGATTTGCACTTCAAAATGGATTTCATGGTGACATATACTTACCCAAAACATCTCTATTCACGACGGTGAAGATTGTGGTGACATAAGGATGGTAGGATAGGTTAAAGTCCAATGATTCCTCTAGAACCGGAGGAATCTTCCCAAGGACATTCCATTGCTAGAAATAGTACTCCTTAGGAAAGATGGAGAATGAATGTGAACGTAGCTGAATGCCGAAGAAGTACTTAAGCTAGCAGTGGAACAATCACAACAAGGTGCTAGTGATGACGTATTGGTAAGCGTTGAAGGGGTTGAAGAATGAAAAAGAATTGTAAAGATAAAGGGTGTAAAGAAAGAAGCCCTCCTTACAACTTAGGCAGAAACCGGGTCAATACATATGCTATTAAGATCATTGTTTAATGATTCTTGATATTGAAGACAGACATCATGGACCCAGTGATGCAAGGCACAACCCATCCCAACTAACTCAGATATCTCTTAAAAGATATTTGTTTTAATCACACGGAGACAACACATTATCTATCGATTTATTCACTCCGAATAAATTGGTATTGAAATGGTGGCACTCCTCTCCAGCCTCCGATCACTAAAAATACAAAATGCACGATTGAGTCTAGAGCCATTTGAGATCATAAAATATCTCATTAGGACACACTTTCATATTTCCTTGCTTCTTCACACACTGTGAAAAGTAAGAAAGATCTTAAGAGTCCTACGCAAAATCTTCATGATCTTGCCTGAACATCCGAGTAATACGAAAGTATTTACAATGAAGATGGAAATCCTTCTTGAGCGAATATCAAAAAGCTCATGGTAGGTGACTTGTGCGATTCTTTATGAATCAAACTTGTGATAACTGGAAAGCAACAGTGGTTTAATTCTTAAATGAATTTAAACACGTTCCAGGCCTCTACGCAATATCTTAGTGATCTTGCCAGAACACTCAGAGTGATACCTTAGTGTTCACAGTGATGAGTGGAAATCCTTCTAGTGTTAACCTCAAACAGCACTTGGTAGGTAACTTGCAAGATTCTATACGAATCAAGCTCGTGACAACTGGAAAGCAACGATGGTGCGGTTCTTAATTGAATTTCACTTGTTCCAGGAACATGAATTGACGACTTCAAATCATGCGGATATTATTATCCAAATGATTCACTCTTTACGTTCGCAGTCAGCTTTGGACGGTCGAGTAAAGAGAACGGGTTTACCCGCGAAATCTTGTCAAGGAGGTTCTTTATTGAAACTACCTGCCACAAGTACGATATTTAATATCGTCCAACGGTCTTCACCGACCGGAGGTAAAATGCTACCAAATTAGAATGAAAGGTTCAAGGCCATTTCATCCGTGTATATGGTTTGTTGCTAACTGTCTTATGCAGCTTAACTAGAAGGTGGCATTGCGGTATACAATCCAGAAGAAGTCGTCACCACATGCTTATACTGCATACACTCAGTACTTCAACGAATTCAAGAAAGTCTGAAGGTCAAGTCTTCCGCTGTATCAAACTA
The DNA here is from genome assembly GCA_025667525.1 of Glebionis coronaria. NCBI lineage: Eukaryota > Viridiplantae > Streptophyta > Magnoliopsida > Asterales > Asteraceae > Glebionis > Glebionis coronaria. The sequence continues at coordinate 323,049,654 of CM046880.1, read as the reverse complement.
TGAAGCTTTCAAGAATTATAAAGGTATAAGTATGTGGAACATGAAGTCACGAAGAGGCGATTATCACAAGTGATGAATGCACAAGGTCAAGGCAAGGAAACATGCTCAGGCTAAAGTCAAAGATCACATCAAGCATATTCACAAGAAACAAGATCGAAGACTCAAGCATAGTATGCTAGGTTTAAGATTTTGTAAAATGGTGTGACCTCCCTTTGGGGGAGATTGTTGGAAATATGTTTTTCCAAGGAAAGTCTCGGTCACATCATTATTAGCATAGATCACGAGCTATAGACTATTTAGGACATTGTAACTTGGAGTGACCTCCCTTTGGGGGAGATTGTTGGAAATATGTTTTTACGTATTTAGAAAGGATCGGTCACTCCAATAATATTGGGCTCGTGATCCAATATAGCCCATATAGCCCACATGTAGGGTGGGCTATATAAACCCCCCTCCTAGCATGTTAGGAGGGGTTGAACACTTCCATTTACATAATTCCATCTTCCTTTCATCTCTCTCCTTTCTCTCTCTACCTTTCTCTCTCTAAGTTCCTCCATTTCTCATCCATCTTAATAGATAATCCAACAATGCCTAATCCTTAGAAAAACACGATCCTACACTTTACATTAGTCGATGGTATAAATTAATCTTACAGTTACTTTTTGTTATAGTATAACGTGAAAGAATAATATCAAGGTGGCTTCCCAATATTCATGATGTGCGACACTAAAATGGTGAGGTGTTTTAAGTTCTAAAGTTTTAATCACTTTAAATAAAATTTATTAAATTATAGAGTAATGAATTGAGTTTTTTTTACCTAGGCACAGGTGATATCGTATCTGCGAGCCCAATTCTGTACATTTTCAACTTTCATCCCGCAAACACATACAGATCATACAACGTAGGCGTGGAAGAAGCCGGAGAATATCAAATAACATTTTTCAAAAAACATTGGATAATCTTATTCAGTATTGTGATATCTTATAATATTTGAATACATATTATTTTGAATACCGATGAAAAAAAGTACAGTGGTCAAGTATCGATAAGTGCAGGATCAATACGTTCAGAAAACATGAGTAGAAGGTAAGCCAATTTTTTTAATTAAATTTGTACGTACTCCGTATTAGACTAGACTAGGCCATGTTCCCAATGAATCCAGTTGTTGTGCCATCATAAATATTTTTGTAACTGATTTTTTAGAATGGTTAAATATATTGTCACTGAAAACTCAAATGGTTCTTACTGGGACAAACATCTTTAACGTGAATTGGCTTGTGCAATTACTTCAAGTTCAACCAAAACAAGTACCGTATCCTTTTGACGATTTCTAGACAACCAGAAAAAATTGAACATTAATCTCAGTCTTATGTTTAAATTGGGAATAATATACACACTTTTCTTAAGCTGCGCATGAGAGACCAAATCTAATAAAAAACGATATGCTAAGCTGTTTAAAATACTACATGATCGAGAGTGTGATCCTTATTATTGTATTTTTATATATGCAGAAGATGAAGTTTTCTCAAAAAGTTACTGATAACCCAACAAATGACTCGGCGAAAACCAGGTCAAGTAAAAGAGGTCAGTTGTGTTACAGTATTATTTTAAGGAATGTGGTTTAAAATGCTGCTGGTATGATGGAAATTGACTCTGATGGCAAACATTTCCTGATATTCCTAAGGTTTGCATAGTTGTTATCAGAGACAATAGAAGGTAAAGTAGAAGCCTTGTTCTTGTGAAGAAGTCGCAGTACCAAAACACAAGAAAATCGAAAGAAGCATTCGCAATAAGATGAAAATGCCAGTGATGTACTTCAAGCGTTATGCCAACAGTTCGACGACACCGATGAAGAAGTATAAGTGGCTTAACCCATAATGGTTAGTCTTCTACCAATATGACTATATGAGTGTGAGATGTAGTTGGAAACTTCACAAAAGATAACCAAAATAACCCAATTCACGTTTTATTGCATGTAGCTTTCCTTTAAACGACATCAAAGCTAGATTTGTTCATAATCTTTGTTGACACTTGATATAGGCTAATCATAATTAATTTGCTTGTAATATTAAACCACAGACAATCTGTACCGTTCCCATTTCAACTAAAGAACAACAGTAATTATTGACTATAAATGGATACATAGTCTGATAAGGTTTTCAAAATATCGTATCCAAGAAATATTGAATTAGTATGTCAAGAAATAAGCAGCAAAGGGGTGGCTTGTGCCATGCAGACAATTATATTGCATGGCAAGAACATCGTCTCAGTTCCTTTCACTACAGTTTTTCTTCATCTATGACTGAAACAAAGTGACGTAACTGTAATTTATTAGCATCCAAGAAACTTGCTGCTCTCATAATTTCAATGTATTATCAGTTCCTAATATATTTTATTATCTACTATCTACTAGACTACTATTATGTTTATACCACAAAGTTGTCCATTTCTACGGCATCTTACAATGGTAAGTGTAGACTCCACAACGGTAAATTTTATTTTTATATATGTACTTCATATAAACCATAAACCATGGACCATTAAGGTTACTGTTTATCATCTTTATTTATGTGAAAAATTCATACTCATGAGTTGTTGTTGTATTGTATTCATGCAGATAGGCAAAGAACACAAAGAAAGAAAATGAGACATTCAATCCTATTTTCATTTTTAACAAATGGTATTTATATGTTCTTGGATACATGTTTATTTGAGATTTTATTTAAACTTGAATTATCGCATGTTACGAACTTTGCAATTACAATTTGATTTACCATGATATAGTGTATCGTTAATTATTTAGCGTTAGGCAATTTTCGCCGCTATGCGCGGGTACACGTCTAGTAAAAGAAAATGGAGGTGATATTTCAGTGAATCGCCTGCATATAAGACGCGTTTAAAAATAATAAATTACAGAAAACAAAACTTCATTGAGATTATTATTTTCTGAGACAGAATTTTGAGAAAATAAGTTACATGGTTAATTCAATGTTTCGGGTAACCTAAAAATAAAACGTACTAGAAGGTGAAAGGTCCCCGACGATGTAATTTTCATAAACATTATTTTATAGTATTATTTTGACACTTACAAAATTTAAATTGTACAATTTAAACAACATGATAAAAATTCTTTAATGCACCACCTTAAATATAATTTAAATAATACAATTTTAATATATATAACTATTTTAACATACAATAATTATAAAAAAATCATTATTATCTGTTAGCCTTAAAATGTGTGCTACTAACGGAATTACATTAGTTTCTTAGCCGGGACTTGCAGGGAGTATTAATGACACATGTAAGTAGTTCAAGTCCCGTGCTATATATACCCCTCCATACTTTCATGGAGGGGTGAGGTTCTTCATTTTACCATTTTACTTTCTCTCTCTAATAAAACACTTTTATTAGAGCAACTCTCTCTCTCTCTCTCTCTCTCTCTCTCTCTCTCTCTCTCTCTCTCTCTCTCTCTCTCTCTCTCTCTCTCTCTCTCTCTCTCTCTCTCTCTTTCTCTCACTAACCATGGCTAAACACCACTTCTACCCTCCCCGATCTCCGGATCATAAACCCATGTTCATAGTGAATCCAAGTTAACAATTAGCATCAGAGCTAACCGGGAGTGCTTCGTGTTTTTGATTCGTGGTTTTGTTCATGTTTGTGCTTCATTCGTTCACGGTTTGAATTCCTTTTTGTTCTCTAAATCTGTCAAATCTTTTGTGTCTTTTGTCCTATCTGATATTTCATATATTTGTTATCCCTATCTCGTTTACTGTTTCCTTCAGTATCACTTTTTTAAGTGTTGCGTGTCATTTTATTCATCTCGAAATCTGTTACTTTATTATTTTGTTGGGAATATGACAAGGAAACTTAACAGATTCGTTTATTGGGAAAAGAACAAAAAAACAAAAAATGGACAAATCCACTATTTTCGGTGTCAAAACCATTTTCTGACAGTTTTTTCGATGCTTATTTCGATGGGTTTTCTGATGTTTATACATTCCGACTGAAATCCATCGGAAAAGGGTTTATACTTTCCGATGGTTATTCCGATGGCTTTTCAAATGGGCTTATTCCGATGGATTATTCGGATGGATTATTCGGATGGATTATTCTGACGAATTTTTCCGATGGATTATACATTCCGATGGTTTATTCATATTCCGATGAATTATACATTTCGATGGCTTATCTATATTTTGATGGATTCTCTATTCATATTCTGATGGTTCTGAAAACATTCAGTTGACTCAGTTACATAAATTCACACCATGTCAACTCGGTATTGACCGAGTTGACCGGGTTAACTCGACTGAGTTAATGGTTAAAACTCCAATAAAACCAACTCATCCCAACAACCAAACTCAACAACACCAAAACCAGTATTTATCATATCATCTTTTAACTCCCATCAACACCAACTCTATCTAATCCTATCCCATCGTCACTAAAACCCAACTAGAATCGATTTTCAAACAGAAAAATAGATTGATCTCAGATTCTGTTCGTTGTTGACATGCATGTCGAGATCTTGAAAGATCTTTTTCGAATCAGATTATCTTCATTGATCTGTGAGGGTTTATCCCTTTTTGGTATTAACTATTCGAAATATAAAGGATGATGTATAACAATTATGTTATCATCATGCCTCAGTTTCGTTTCATGAAAATCACTTGCAAATCCAAAACAAATAGTCTAACCGAGAACAACACCTACCAGTCACCCGTTTATGGATCATGAAGATAAAACGTATTAAAGATAAAACGTTGAGGGTGGTTAGTCTATATAATCGTTGGTCATGATGTAAGATCGATGGATTGTATTTGTGGGTTTTGCGTATGTGATTCTGTGAATGAATAATGAGATGAGATTTGTTATCTTTGTTTGTAAGAATGAGATGGGGACGAAAGTATTAGAAGATGATGGGGACGAATCTTTCTAGGATAGATGGAGAGGATGGATAAGGTAGGTGTGATAATAGCGGCGTGTTTCGTGAAGTATGACTGGGTTATGAGATAAATTAGGGTTATAGGAGTTTTATATACCCATGTGATTAGGTTTGTGTGAAAAGTTGGATCGGGTTGTAATAACTGAAAAATTGTTCGTTGAAGTATGTCTAATCGAATTGACTATTGGTTTAAGTGCGACTCAGTCGTCTTTTGGTGGGAAACAATAGATTGGTCGTTGTAGTATAACTAAATTGCAAGACGTTAAAGTAAATGGCGGTAATAAAAGCTAAAACTAATTAAAAAGAAATTGTGCAAAATTTAAAACTTTAAAAGTAATTAATTAAATAACAAAAATTAAAGCTTGACGAAAAATTAATTTGACAATGTAATAAAAATGTAAACTTGAAATTTAAAATAAAGAAAAACGATTAAAATAACACTAAAGTAAAATGGCGAAAAAAATAAGCTTTAAAAATTAAACTAAAAATTACTAGAAAAGTAATGTAAAGTAATGAAAAGTAAGCTTGGAATTTTTGGAAATTAAAACGTAATGAAAAGTAAGCTTGGAAAAATAAGATAAAAATAAAGACAAAAGTCAGATGGCAGTCACGATCACAACCAACGATCGTGGTTTGGATCGTACCCTGGATCGCAGTCAAGCGATCGCACTCTGGATCGTAGCCTTAGATCGCAGCCAGCGATCGTAGCTTAGATCGCACCCCACCACGATCGCAACCAGTGGATCGCAGTGGACGATCGTGACCAAGTGATCGTACCCACGGATCGCAACCAAGAGATCACAGTCACAGATCGCAACAGGGCAATCGTGACTTAGATCGTGATGGACGATCGTAGTCTGATCTTAGTCCTTGATCGCAGTAATGGATCGCAAGTAGAAACCCTAGGGTTTATGCGATCACACTTACTCGATCGTAACAAGCAAAAACCCTTAAGAAAGTTGCGATGGAATACAATAAGCAAATAAGACGAACCAAATAAGCACTTAGACAATAAGCAAATTACAAAAACTAAATCAAAGCAATAATAAGACAAACAAAATAAGCTAAAAATTTAAATACTTTCAAGACACAAAATAAGCAAACTTTTTAAGCAAACTTTAAAAAGATAAAACCTTTAAGAAAACTATAAAACTAATAAGCTAAATACAAAATAAGCCAATAAGCATGTCAAGCTTAAAGCTTAAATCGTATAAACGCCTAAATAGGAATAAAAGGATAAACTTTTTAATCAAATAAGCACTAAGATCAAGCAAATGAATGCTTAATCCGAATCAAAATCAAATCAAAAACAAGAAAAGTAGAATAAGAATGATAAAGAAAAGCTTGATTAAAGGAAAATAAAGATTCAACAATAAAATTAACTTACTTGGAATTAAAGGCAAGAAATTTAAGGTGCAAGACAAGAAAATTAAATTGACAATTAAGTAAATAACATGAAATGAAAGGTGCAAGTAATTAAAGGTGGAGAGCTAAGTTGTCAAATTAGCTAACAAAACTAAAATGAGGTGAAATGAAGTCTATTTATAGGGAGAAGGGAAGGAATGCATGTGTTTCTCTTTTCTTTCTTCTTCACGTCTTTTCTTTCTCGTCTTTTCGTCTTCTTAATTCTTCGACTTTTTCGACTTTGTCTCGGGATTAATAAAATCGTCTTGTAATTTCTTCATTAATTTAGACTTGAGTTCTTCGGCTTTTATTAAACTTCCGTCTTTAGACTTTTCTTTGATAAATCTTCAGAATAGGCCTTAGACTTCCGTTCTTTTTGCACCCTTGACTTCGTGTTTTGTCTTTTTCTTCGATAAAAGCCCGTGAAAACCCGTGTTTTCTTCCCTTTTCACATTTCGATCCTAAATCACAACAAAAACACAAACCACACATAATTCCGACATTTACGACATAAAATACACGTTTTGGCTTGGTTATTATTATAATTAAGTGGTAAAAGGATAAGTGTTTTCACACTTATTAAATCCCCTACACCTGACCATTGCAATGTCCTCATGCAATGCATTAATTACAAAGGAATATTTACATTTTCATCACAATCAATCCACATTGGCCTTTATTAAAGAGACAAAATATTTAAAGGAAGAAAACAAGTAAAAAGATCAAAACTTACCTTAGGGTTTTGGAATGTCATGAATGATTATCATCCTCAAGTTTCACGTTCCCCATACCAAGCTTAAAAACGAGATCATTGTTATTATAAGTTAGCAGACTATCACAAACTCATGTGGGCCAATTATTTACTTAGACTCCCTTATTCCTAGGTGTATCTCTTATATTTTATTGTTGTCTTGAATGATCATGAAGATGCATTGTTGACTTATTTCGATAGTTTATTAGGCCGAAAATAAAGTAGGACGATTTAATCAATAGTTAGCTAAAGGACAAAATCTTTTAAAACTGCTTCTCGGGACCTCATAAAGTTCATATCTTGGCATAACTCGCTTCACGATTTGAGACCTTTCTCGGACCGATATTTGGCAGCGACTTCATACTTTAAATCGTGAGAGACGTTCATGAAATAATGGTCTTCTCTTCATAATAGGAATTTCTTCACTTGAACTTTTTGAGAGATTCTTCATATTTGTACCACGACTTCTTCATTTTTCTCCAATCTTTATTTGGTACTTTGATATAAAACGATCCGCCTCCTTTTAGGACTTGGATCTATTTATCCTCATACCTTGTTAGGGCCTTTTTGGATAGACTTCTCCATGATCTTTAGGGGAGTATTTTCTTTTCGTCGTGTGTCTCGATCCTTCATATTGATTTTTGATAAATGATACTTCACATCACTTGGGATCTTTAGCAACAAAATGTAGCCCTCATGCCTTGTTAGGGCCTTTTCGGACTCGCCAATCTTCGCATCCCGCTTCAATAAGTTATGCCTTGGCTATAAACTCTAATTAATACCGAGCAACTTTTGAACGATCTTGGGCTAGAAGCTAAGTAACTTTTCAAATCGTACAACCTTATTTATTGCAAATATATTTATTAACAAGCGATGGGAGAAAAAGCTTATAATCAACTCACATAAATTCATGAAAGAATACCAAACTTATAATTGACTATATCATCTCTCGTTCTCCACAATTTAAAATCTCAAAGAATGAGACTCGTGGATGCTTAGCCTATTAAATCAAAGTTTTGGGTTTTCAAGTCATCTCTAGGATCTTGCAAATTCTTAGACTCTTTCAAGTTTAGAATTCGCATTTTAAAGTTCCCTTGATAAACGACTTTCTAGGATCAATTATAGGAACTTGCGAAAAGTTCTTGTTCTTAACCCGTAAGAGTTAAGACTTTCGCGTTTTAAAGTTCCCTATATAAAAGCCTAGCAAAACTTGACTTAAACACGTTAAGGATACTAGCTAGAGTAAACTTAGATAAGTAAACTCGGGTAGAGTCAAAAGATTCACAACGATAAAAAATTAAAACCACTTTATTAAAAATTTATTCTAGCAAAGAAAGAAAATAACTATAACAAAGGTAAATACTAATAGGCCAAAATAGATCAAAAAAATTTGAAAAATGTCGAAAAATCAATTTTCCGGTTAAAATGAGGATAAATACAAGGAAAACCCACTTAACTTCGATAGAAGTCCCCCTACACTTAATATAAACATTGTCCGCAATGTTTAAGCATGTGGGAGTGAACTCCCCTACACTTAGGACATTGTGCACGTTGTTTAGATCTTGCTAAGGAAGAGACAACTAAAGTAATTCCTATTTCAATCATAAATGATAAAATAATGAATCAAAAGAGTTTAGGATAGAACCGAGAACACGGGAACACGAAATCACGGGTCGTCAAAAGTCATCAAAAGTGAATCTTTGAAAGCTCGAATCACTGCACATGATAAGAAAGAAAACAACAAACACATACTAGGGTCTCCCCTACACTTATTATAAAAACAAAGAAAAAGGATAGATACTGCGGGTTGCCTCCCGAGAAGCGCTTGTTTTTGTTAACCGAGTCGTGAGCCTGACTCGACCTTGATTAGCATAGGAAGAAGCTTGAAACAAATCCACCGGGATCAAATACATGGTTTTCATCCATTAAGTAGCACCAGCTTAAGGCGAACAAGGCAAGCCAAAGAAGAGTAGGCTAGGTTACCTTAAGCAAAGATGGAGCACGGTGGTAGCAAGTGGGATGAGGTGCAAGCATATCTCCATAAGTACCAACAATCTTTCCTTTTATTTCATTATATGGATACTGAGATGGCTTGAAAATTTCAATACCGGGATCGAACACCTTTTCCTTTAGGGAAAAATAACACTCAGGCTTAGTAGAATTTGAAGAGGATCCACTCATAAATCGCACAATCTCATCCTCAGAAGGTGGATAGAGAGGTGTCAAGACATAAGTACTGCGGATGTTGGTGTCTTCCGGTTTCTTCTCCTTTGAAACGGGTTTCTTCATATCCAAAGGAGGATAAAGACCATAATCATCAAAGTCCAAAGGAGGAGCATCACTCTCATTTGGGAAGTAAGTGTTGAGAAAAGTAGCAAAGTCTTCCTCAAATGAGTAGTCATCCAAAGTAGGATCAAGCATGGTTGGTGGAGGATCTTCATCATGTGAAGAATCACTCGAGAGAGTATCAGCCTCATCAAAATCATCATAAGTTGGCATGTCTGGATACTCTGAAACAAAATTATCATAATCATCCCCATTGGAACTAGAATCATCATCATAAGCATCATAGATCGGTGGAGAATCATAAATTAGTGGAGGATCAGAATTGGAGAGAGAATAATCCACATCATCTTGGAATAGTGGATTATCATAGTAAAGAATTGAATAGAGGATTGTTGTAGACGATAAAATCATCAAGCAGATTAATCATATTCGCTGATTCTCTTCCATTTGATTTGGTTGTGATCTTCCCCATTTTAAAAACTTGTGCGTCATTCCCAACTCTTAAGATTAACTCACCTTCGGCAACATCGACTAACGCTTTTCCGGTTCTTAGAATGGCCGACCAAGTATTAAAGGAATACGAGGGTCCATTTCATAATCAACAACAAAAAAGTCAACCGGAAAAGTGAAGGTGCCTACTTTAATGAACACATCTTCGGCAATACCAAGAGGGTAAGCGAGAGTGCGATTTGCAAGCTCAAGAGTCATCTTCGTTGGTGTAAGGTCGGGTAATGATAACTTTTTTCCAAACACTTAAAGGCATCAAATTTATACTTGCCCCGAGATCGGCTATGGCAGTAAATTCTTCGGTTTGGTGAAAAGTACATGGTAGCACAAAACGACCGGGATCTCCAAGTTTCTCCGAAAGTTCTTTAAGAAGGACAGCAGAACAATTCTCATTCGATCGAGTATTAACAAACTCGACCATCTTCTCCTTCTTATTAAGCAATTCCTTAAACATCTTAACAAATTTAGGCATTTGGGCTAGAGCTTCAACAAGGCTAAAGGTGATGGTCAGTCCCGAAATCTTCTTCAAATAGTTCGACACTTGAATGTCATCCTTGGATTGCAATTTGGCCTTGTCTAAGCGAGAAGGATAAGGGATATTGGGTTTATAGGTGGAAGGTGTAGCAGGTAAAGGTTGAGATGTTGAAGGTTTAAAGGTGGAAGGTGGGGTTGGTGAAGGGTGTTTCTTGGGTAGTTCTTCAAGCATAGGTGGAGACGGTAATGGAGAACTAATACTAGGCGTGTGAGTAGGAGGGATAAATGGTGGTGGAGGAGGTGTAGATGGAGTAACTGGGGGAGGGATAGATGGTCCTACTAAGGTTGCTCCACTGCGTGTAGTAATATCACTCACATTCGCTCTTGGGTTGGTGACGGTATTTGAAGGAAGAGAGCCCGAATTAGAGGGTTGAGTAGTTGGTAAGAAACTAGCCAACATATTCTTCAAATCATTTGTTTGAGTGCTAAAAGAGGTTTATATATCATGTCGAAGCTCAGATCTAATATCATTCCCTTGCTTAGTGATATCCCCTTTTAAGTTGATAATTTGGCTTTGCAGATTCTTAATTTGCTCTCCTTGGGTCCTCATGAAAGCTTCAACATCATGATTAATAGGTGGTGTTTGTTGAGCGGGTGGGTGATAAGGATTAGAAGCTCGAGGTGGGTTTGGGTTGCTTCTATTGTAGTTGTTGCGGTTGTGGTTTTGAGGAGAAAAACCGGGTGCAATAAAGTTGTTAGAACGGTAACTTAGCAAGTTACGATCACCTTGAGGTCGGGCTTGATAGCTTTCCGTTGAATAGTTACCATAAGCCGCATACACGTTTTACGAATTTTCATGAGTAGAAGGACAATCAGTGTATGAATGAGAACCCCCGCAAATCTCACAAGAAAGTGCTATAGCTTTAACTTGTTGTTGTTGATTTGTAGCCAAAAGTTGCATATTCTTGCTCATTTCGACCATTGCGCGGGTCAATTCGGTGATATCAGGGTTTGAATAAGTAGAAGAAACATTGACTCTCGGGTTTGATCTTGAATATGCGGATGAATCCCAATTTTTGTGATGAGTAGTTATGTTCTCTATAAGCTCTCTACACTCCTCAGATCTTCTTTTCATAAATGTGCCACTGGCGGCTGCATTAATCGTATCACGATCACGAAAAGTTAAACCGTTGTAGAAAGTATCAATTAAGGTGACGGGGAGCATGTTGTGGTTTGGACATCGATCAATCAAAACATTATATCGTTCCCAAGCATCAAAAAGTGATTCATTAGGTTCTTGTGTAAATCCACTAATTTGATTTCGAAGGCTCGTGACCATGGATGGTGGAAAGTAGCGCGACAAAAAGCGTTGAGTCATCTCATCCCAAGTATGAATTGAATTCTTCGGAAGACGATCAAACCATTTTTCGGCATGGTGGGATAAGGTGTGTGGAAATAGGTGAAGGCGAAGAAAATCCATAGTAACCCTGGGCAACTTCATGCTTTGAGTAACGGTAATGAATTTGTCGAGGTGTTTGTTGGCATCATCATCCGGTAATCCGCGAAATGGACAAGTATTTTGACCTTGTTGGATCATGTGATGCTTCAACGAAAACTCCGGAGCCGTGATTTGCATCGGCGCAATCGGTCCTCCTCGTCCATTCATCATAGGTTGACAAAGCTCCTCCATTGTTCGAAGGTCGGGTGGGGAACATGGTTGTTATTATTATTGTTGGGGTGGGGTGGATTATTGTTGTTGTGTACACCAGCCATATCTAAATCTTCACGAGTCTCGGGCTTTGAATAAGATGAAGATCTAGTACGCTTACACCTGCAAAAGAAAAAGAAAAAGATACCAAAGAAATAGAGAATATATATGTACTTGGAAAAATAAAAATAAAAATCTTTTTGGATTTTTGAAATTTTTTAATTTTTATGGATTGTTAACAATTTTTAATTTTTATGGATTTTTGAAAATTTTTTAGCAAGAAAAATAACGTTCACGAGTGAACGGATCCCAAAATTCAACGCGTCTCTCACAAAAAGCCGTTAATCTTCACGAAAAGAGCTGGCAGCGGCGCAATTTAATAACTGAAAAATTGTTCGTTGAAGTATGTCTAATCGAATTGACTATTGGTTTAAGTGCGACTTCGTCGTCTTTTGATGGGAAACAATAGATTGGTCGTTGTAGTATAATTAAATTGCAAGACGTTAAAGTAAATGGTGGTAATAAAAGCTAAAACTAATTAAAAAGTAATTGTGCAAAATTTAAAACTTTAAAAGTAATTAATTAAATAACAACAATTAAAGCTTGACGAAAAATTAATTTGACAATGTAATAAAAATGTAAACTTGAAATTTAAAATAAAGAAAAACGATTAAAATAACACTAAAGTAAAATGGCGAAAAAAATAAGCTTTAAAAATTAAACTAAAAACTACTAGAAAAGTAATGAAAAGTAAGCTTGGAATTTTTGGAAATTAAAACGTAATGAAAAGTAAGCTTGGAAAAATAAGATAAAAGTAAAGACAAAAGTCAGATCGTAGTCACGATCGTAACCAACGATCGTGGTTTGGATCGTACCCTGGATCGCAGTCAAGCGATCGCACTCTGGATCGTAGCCTTAGATCGCAGCCAGCGATCGTAGCTTAGATTGCACCCCACCACGATCGCAACCAGTGGATCACAGTGGACGATCGTGACCAAGTGATCGTACCCACGGATCGCAACCAAGAGATCGCAACAGGGCAATCGTGACTTAGATCGTGATGGACGATCGTAGTCTGATCTTAGTCCTTGATCGCAGTAATGGATCGCAAGTAGAAACCCTAGGGTTTATGCGGTCACACTTACTCGATCATAACAAGCAGAAACCCTTAAGAAAGTTGCGATGGAATACAATAAGCAAATAAGACGAACCAAATAAGCACTTAGACAATAAGCAAATTACAAAAACTAAATCAAAGCAATAATAAGACGAACAAAATAAGCTAAAAATTTAAATACTTTTCAAGACACAAAATAAGCAAACTTTTTAAGCAAACTTTAAAAAGATAAAACTTTTAAGAAAACTATAAAACTAATAAGCTAAATACAAAATAAGCCAATAAGCATGTCAAGCTTAAAGCTTAAATCGTATAAACGCCTAAATAGGAATAAAAGGATAAACTTTTTAATCAAATAAGCAATAAGATCAAGCAAATGAATGCTTAATCCGAATCAAAATCAAATCAAAAACAAGAAAAGTAGAATAAGAATGATAAAGAAGAGCTTGATTAAAGGAAAATAAAGATTCAACAATAAAATTAACTTACTTGGAATTGAAGGCAAGAAATTTAAGGTGCAAGACAAGGAAATTAAATTGACAATTAAGTAAATAACATGAAATGAAAGGTGCAAGTAATTAAAGGTGGAGAGCTAAGTTATCAAATTAGCTAACAAAACTAAAATGAGGTGAAATGAAGTCTATTTATAGGGAGAAGGGAAGGAATGCATGTGTTGCTCTTTTCTTTCTTCTTCACGTCTTTTCTTTCTCGTCTTTTCGTCTTCTTAATTCTTCGACTTTTTCGACTTTGTCTCGGGATTAATAAACTCGTCTTGTAATTTCTTCATTAATTTAGACTTGAGTTCTTTGGCTTTTATTAAACTTTCGTCTTTAGACTTTTCTTTGATAAATCTTCAGAATAGGCCTTAGACTTCCGTTCTTTTTGCACCCTTGATCTTTTGACTTCGTCTTTTGTCTTTTTCTTCGATAAAAGCCCGTGTTTTCTTCCCTTTTCACATTTCGATCCTAAATCACAATAAAAACACAAACCACGCATAATTCCGACATTTACGACATAAAATACACGTTTTGGCTTGGTTATTATTATAATTAAGTGGTAAAAGGATAAGTGTTTTCACACTTATTAGGTTGTGTATTCAAATAGACCGAGCTGGAGTTAGTCATGGCCTGATGGATTGATTATTGACCTGTATGGACCAGTTGTAATATTGGCATAGATTGGATAATGCCTTAATTAAACCGGATCAAGAGTTTGTAAAGTGGGTCGTTGGTGATTGTTTACTTCAAACAATTGTCACGTTATGCACTCCCATTTACAAAATGTTAATGGGACAAGTCTATTAATGATCAATGGATAGAATTTTCTTTCGAAGTGGGCATATGATTGATTTTGGGCTATAAAGTGAAGTTAGCTAGACAACGTTGACGACTTCTCACTTTCTAGTCACTGTTGCTTTTCTAGTTAACGACAAACACAACAAACACAATGACAAAAACAAACAAACACTAAAAGGATCCTTTAAGATTCACTAGAATTGTCAAAACGGCTAGTATTCGGGCAAAGTAATGTCAAGTGATTACGAAGTGGATTTGATATTTATTATTTGAAGTTGAAGTGGAATATCACGAAGCCGTATACTCAATTCATCATCGAGCCTCTTTCATCCCATTCTATCGATTGATGATTCGCTTCAGCATTTATGATTGAGACTTGATTTATCTTGTTTCCACTGTCAAGGGGTGGATGGTCGACGACATGGACAACTATCACTTAAGGAGTTAGGTTGTAGTGCTCAGTGTCACACTCACCGGGAGTTGTGGATACTTCAAGAGGTGTTCTACATCTTATACCTCTCTCTTTATGTATAAGATTCTAAGAGACGTTTCTCTGCACCGTTCGTCAATCAACAAAAGTGCTAAGCGTAAGTAACAAATCTGGGGGATTGTACTTCAGTTTCAAGTTTAGAATATCAGGTTTACTTCACCAGTGGTCACTATAGATAGCCGAAAGAATACGAGGTTGGTAAGTTTAGCCAGAGAGTAAATGAGTAGAGATGTGATCACCAAACAATTCTCATGAGCAACTTGAGCTATAGAATGTCAACAAAGATTTCTGCTTCAGACACGAACATCTCGCGATTCTGATTGTACTTGTCAGATGATGCTTCCGAGTGTTCTTAACCACCATACTTTTGACAAGAACGCTACCGAGTGTTCTTAACCACCATACTTTTGACAAGAACGCTACCGAGTGTTTGTCACCATTATACTTTCGACAAGAACATCTCACAATTTTGACCGTACACGTCAAATGATGCTTCCGAGAGTTCGTCACCATCATGGGGGAAGAACGTGTACTTTGGAGACTTAGTTGGAGACTTAGTTCCCACTTTGGAGTACTTACTTCAACTTCCAGGGGGAAGTATTCTACAAGCGTGAGAAGATTTGTTGCTGATTTCTTAAATGTTCCCCCAAACACATAATCATGAAGACCAAAAATGTCAAGGTAGCAGTTACTTGGTGTGGTTTGCTTCTTCTTCTACAAAATTCCGCTGTGCACTTTAAATATCAAAGATAGAAGATTGCTCAAGCTATAGATTCAGCTCAAGACTGGGATATTGGTTTGGGGGGAAGCTGATTCAGAAGCTTCGTAAAAAAGAAGTCTATGAAGAATGCTTTTCAAGACATGTCGTATGAATTGGGGGGAAGTTAATCCAGTTCATACATGATACAATGGTTCCTCAACAAGCAAAGACAAAGAGGATTCAAACTGGGGTATAAGTTTTTCTAGAAGACTTGAAGACAATGACGTCATCCTCAGCATTGGAACCAAACTTAATAATGTCATATTTTTGTTGTATTTGCATTTGTTAGGAACATTGTAAGTAATTACGTATGTCTCCACATTCGGGGAAGATTGTTAGCCTCAAAATATGCGCGACTAACGGAATTACATTAGTTTCATAGCCGGGACTTGCAGGGACTATTAATGTCACATGTAAGTAGTTCAAGTCCCGTGTTATATATACCCTTCCATACTTCCATGGAGGGGTGAGGTTCTTCATTTTACCACTTTACTTTCTCTCTCTAATAAAACACTTTTATTAGAGCAACTCTCTCTCTCTCTCTCTCTCTTTCTCTCACTAACCATGGATAAACACCACTTCTACCCTCCCCGACCTCCGGATCATAAACCCGTGTTCATAGTGAATCCAAGTTAGCATTATCACTTTTCTAAAATTAATTTTAATTAATACATGTTATAAATTATATGTTACAAATATACATTAACTAATATATCAAACATTTTTTTAATGCAAAGCAATGCCTAAAAACATTGTTAGTGTTAATTAATCTTTCTTAATTTTGATCACGACAAATTACAAAGACATTTATTGTCAAACACAATCATAAAACGAATTATCTAACAAACAATATCATCAAGGTAATAATCATTACACTAACATATCTTAATCATACTTAGTGATCATAAAAGTAATCAGCCTTAAAACTCACTTTTGTCAAATGTAACAAAAGATTTTTAATAAACTTTATTTTTAAGAAAATGTTTTATTAAAATGAAAATGTAAATTTGAATATGGCATATTCCAAATGCCATAAGAATATCCTTTGAAGGTTTAAACAGCCTCAGATATTTTAAATTCACTAAAAGACAAAAAGGAGCGGAGTCTACTACCCGTGGTTCCTTAAGTGCCTACGCGGTTCCCTATCGATAAGGAACCGCCTGGGTAGATAAGGAACCGCCCCCAGATAGCCGTTGGGATCTTGTCTCCTATAAATAGTGGATCAAATCTGCATTTTCATCAACCCTTTTTGGACATCTCTTTCAGCCTTCTTTCTCCTATCTAATCCTAGTCATTTGTAAATGATCACTTAATGTGTTAAGTATGTTTACTCATGATTATCCTGTTGATCTCCTTCTTTACCTTGTCCAAAGAGAAGATCACTCACACAATTGTGATGGGATTAAAGATGAATCTTTGATGAAGATCACCTTCTCCTAAAGATCTAGTCATGTTCATCATTTGTTTATTTGTGTCTTGTTTAGATCCAATGTATTTGTGAATACTTGGACTAGTTGTGTTCATCCAAGCTATATGTGAATACTTGGATTAGAGTTGTGTAAATCCATTGCACATGTGTGTGCTTGGATTTGTGTTGTGTAGATCTAAGCTACATGTGTATACTTGGATATGTTTAGTTGAGTTGTAATTAGTTGTGTTAGTTCTCACTAAACTATAAAGTGATGTAGTTGTGTCTTGTGAGTTCTCACTAAACTATAAGGTGATATGTAGTTGTGTTGTGTGAAGTTCTCACTTAGCTTCAAAGTGAAGAATCGTGAAGATTGGTTCTAGCTTTGGATTAGAACTCGACATCTATCCTTGTGTCGGAAAATGGTGAATTAGGCAACGTTGTGAAGATCGGTTCTAGCTTTAGATTAGAACTCGACATCTAGCCTTGTGTCGTAAAATGGTGAAGTGGGCGACGTTGTGTAGATTGGTCCTAGCTAAGATTAGGTCCCGACATTTAGCTTAGTGTCGAAAAATAATGTAAGCGACGTTTAAGGTTTTCTCTGCCAAGAAGGGAGCTTGTGGATATAGTGGAAATCTTGAGTAAGGTGTACTCGAGGAGTGGAGTAGGAACGAGGATAGAGCCTCGTTGCCGAACCACTATAATTCTTGGTGTCTTCCTACAGGGTTGTTTCTTTCCTTACTCATTACTTACATTCATTATCATTATACTTACTACACATTGTTAAAGCATTAGAATTGAACATAATCATTATGCAATTAGCTTTCAAGTAAAAGATAGTATTGTGCACTCACCTAATTGAAAGGAATTTTAATTAGGAGATAAACCGATGAGAAACTATTCAACCCCCCTTCTAGTTTCTACACATTTTAATTAATAATGTTTTAAAAATACCCCAAATTAAATAATACATCTTATTATACATATTGTACAACTTTTAAAATCGGATCAGATCAAGAGGTTTAATCGAAAACTAAAGAAAACCGACCGAAATCTATGCAAATAAGCAAAGCAGACCAGACCATAATCATTTTCTACCTTTCTCCGATTAATCACAATGTATCCCTGCTAATGTTTATAATTTATATTTATTTTTTCTTTTTTAGATAAAATTTACTTCAATAAAATATATTAGTAATATTTAAAAATAAAACGTGTTAAAAAAACATATTAATCTCAAACCAAGACTTGAACTAATAATACACTAGATGAATACCCGTGCATAGCGGCGGAATGTATAGCGGCGGATAATTGACATAATGACTCATTTTATAGTAAATGTTTCTTGAAATCCAAAGTGAATTTTTTTAAAATAAAAATGGAAACGTTCATAACATTCCATGAGTTCTTAACATGTAGATCGATTCATGAATCTGGCTTTAGGATAATTTTGAAACTGGACCTTTTTTAATTTTCAGAATGAGTCGTATGGTGTAAGTTTAAGATTTACATTGAAGTTGTAATATTTTTCTTGTTTAGATGAAATGTTGAAAAAAAAATTAACTTTTCGACAATTGGGATAAATGTTTTATAGGGTATATAAATTTTGTCTTTTTAGTAGGGCCCACATTTTCAACCATTATATGTTTTCAACATTTCAACCATAATAAGATAGTAAAGATTACATCAACATGTAAAACTGACCGCCATAAAGCATAAAATTCAAAAGCATCTTCCACTTTGATTGCAAACATAGAACCAACAAAGTATTTTTGAATCGAAATGTAATAAACTTGAGCTGAACTAAAACAATGATTATATCTCTAATGCTCCTCCGGTGACCTCATAATACTCTTAAGCAGACTGCTATTTCGCTCGATGTTTTCGTTCAAATTGTTTGGCTTGGTTATGCTAATTCGAAAATCACTGAATTACATGATTTGTAATTTTGCATATCATTGACAATAATTAACCTCTATATTAAAAAGGGGAATCACGGTTTCCAATGAACAGTAATTCCCCTCACACATCCAATAAACAAATCTTATACTTCCTCTCACAGTCACTCCTTCCTCTCACAAAAATAGCACTCGCTTCTCTCTACTCTCACACACATACAGTGCTCCTTCGCCATTAATTGCAACTGCTACAGGGATTTGCCCTACGCCATGGTGGGTTGGCCTTTCGTATAGATTAAAAAATTACCGCCTCTCTCATAAGTTTCCATACCTCTCTTACAAATAAAAAATTGAACGCCTCTTACAAATTAAACTTGGATCACCGAAATACTGTAACCAATTTGTAACGGGCTATTTAAAACCATGATTGTATGTGGTGATCGTATGCGATGATCGCATGTGATGATTTTGTTGTTGGTTGTAACGATTGTTGGGATTAGGTAAGTTTTTGCTTTCGCCTTAACCTATGTGTTGATCCAATTTTTTTATTAGGGTTTTATGGTTTTGATTGTTGGTTGATGGTTTTATTGTTAGGTTGCCTATATGCCATATAAATTAGGATGTGCTAAACTATTCACGACCCATGATCTTAATTAGGATTGATGGAGGGTTTTGATTGTTGGGATTCCTATGTAGCATAACTTTTGGAATTGGTCGGTTCGAGAAAGTATCAACTATTAAAGCTAAGGAGTCGAAGTTGCCTCATCTTTGCAGGACAAATTCTTATATTTGCAGCCATGGCGGTTGAACCTTCTCTTTAGCCGTGGATGCGTGCCATGAGGCTTATACAACATGTTTGGTTTCCAACATTATTATTACCTGTTGCTTGGCGGGGCGAGTCTTTGGCTTTGCAGCCGTAACGGGTTTGGCTCTCTTTTACATTGATCAAGCAATGATGAAAAATTATTGTTTATGTTGCGTAGCTAACAAGCCCTTTCTAGGTCCTTAGTACAACTTCTCTTTGGACGCGGGTTTGTGGGGCCTGATTCATAAAAGCTCTTTGGTTTACACCGTTTAGTGCTTCGTTGCCCACACTTTCGTTGCAACCGTTCATGGTATGCGCCGCTGGTGGTCGGTATATGACGATCGATTTGGAACACGTACCATTATCTATTTGTATGCTTAGTTTGTGTGGTCGTGCAAACCACGACTACGAGCATTTAAAAAGCTACGATGAATCTAAAATCGTCCAGAAAAACATAGGTCATTGGTTCGATATTGGTGTTGTTACTGCTTAAAACTAAGAATTATTTTTCCTTCTTGCGTATACTTTCTGGTCATGCTTAAGACGTGTGAAAATAAAATTAACCTATTGTTTATAGCTTATACGAGCCTCAAACTGAAAACAATTGATGGGCTGTGATGGGAAGTCTCTGAAGAATCTGTTTGTATGGTTTGAATACGTGGTTTTGCGACTTATGACAGCTTCGTTGCCCACACCTTCATTGCCACCGTACATGGTGTGCGGCGATAGTGCTCGGTATGTGACGATTGCTTTGAAACACGTAGCCTCATCTGTTTGCATGCTCATAATGTGTAGTTGTGCGCGTCACACCTGCAGCCATATAAAAGGCAATTATGAATCGGAAATCGTTCGAGAAACATAGGTTGTCCACAACTTGGCGCGACAAACTACCACGTTTGCAGCCATGCCGGCTGCAACCTTTGGATTTCATCATTCTACATTCTGAGCCTATTGCACCTCTGCAACGAAACATTCTTAGTCTATTGCACCTATTGCACCTTTTGTCCAATGTTATAAGTGTCAGAGCGAACCGTACATTGGCAGGGCATCACAAAAGTTGTCACTAGGGGAATGTTCATATGGGAACGTGCTTTTCCATCTTTATTAAGTTAGTAATTATGAAAAGCACGTGTGTTACGATTTATGGTCCATGCTTTTCCATCTTTTCCACCGTGATACGGGTGATGGGAAGCGACGTTTAAACACATATACAAGGCATAGATGTGCACATTTCCTAAAAAAGACATTAGAAGCTACTTATTGTAAAAACTGAAGTCTGAAAAGCTTGATTCTTTTTACCATTTAGAAGCTGCTTATTGATGAAGACATGATCCGATGAGATTTGTTTTCTGGCTGGAACATGTGACACCCCCAAATGGGTCAAATGCAGTGGAATAATATTTTGGTGTCACATAGGTGGATCAATAGCAGATAGTACATAGAGCATCAGATAAAAGATTATCAAACATTTATTACATGAACAATAGTGTGAATTGTTATTAAAATGGTTTCAACATAAATAAAAGATTGTTTGTGAATCCCCAGTTATACAAATCCCTAGTTGAGTACTAGAATGCTGCCTATCCTGATGCTAGTTTCCATGCACATAATAAGTACCTGCTTCAATTTCCTGAGTAAAACATGCTTTCAGAGTCAACATAAAGTTGGTGAAGTCACAGGTTTAATAACTAAGTTTGGATAGTAAAACATTCACCGAAGTAGTGATGCACATAGCATCAATACTTAAAGGTAACTACATTTCCTATTGCCCGAAATTGACACTTTGACACGTTAAACCCTCAACAAATGAGGACCCTTCACATTAATAATAATGCACCCATTATTCCTTTCCGGCATGATAAACACATGTTGTCCCAGCCAAGGCACAGTGAGCGCTACTCACCCAGGTGGGGATGGTCAACCCCAAATAGATCTATTTATAACATTCAGGCAATTCAACAATTTTAACAGTTTCAGTTCACGGGTCATGAGAAATTCTACAATAGGAAAATGTAATCAAGGTTTGGTACAGTTCAGTTTACATTCATAAAATAAGTTGCATGATTTCTTCCCCATAAAGGATTTAAAAGTTTGTCAATATATAATGTGGGGCCATGAACTCACCTTAGTAATACAGTAATAAGTCACAAGAAATCCAATATGGTGCTCACGACACAGTCAACAACCTAAATAATTACACAGTCTCAGTAAATGCATACTATAATGCATAAAAGTCTCTGAACAAACCTGTGCATGCTTAAACTGGTTTTAAGCATTTTATTACGATTTCTATAATTTAATTTATCGTTGTACAAGTAATAGGAGTATTTATTTTTAAGTGCGTAACAAATAATATCGTTCAAGTAATTAATTTGTTTAATTAATATTCCCGTACTTGTACCGTCGTAAAGTGGTTTAAGTATTTATAAAAGAAGGTTTTATATATATTTAAAATGTAGAAAGATAATAATAAATATAATTAATATATTTACTTTTATAAACTACTCGTATTCATTTTATATAACTTATATAAATGACGTTTATAAAATGTATAACATTTATTTAATTTAATTTAAAGTCCCCGAAGTTTGTATAATTTATTAAATTATATGTTTGGAAAAAAAATAACAATTTTTGTACTTATATTTATTTAAGTTACACTTTTTAATATTAGGATTATATATATAATTAGGGTTTAGTTTAGGTTTAGGAATTTGCAATTTAGTCCCTCATATATATATAATACCCGCGGCATAATTATATAAACACCCTTAGGGCTTATGTTAGTTTCATTAAATTGCAAAACAAGTCCCTCAAGTTACATGTGTAACTAGGGCTTGTAATAGATTCGTATAATGTCACTTTTCATCCTTATAGTTTCGGTTTAGGGTTACACATGTGAGATTTTACAAAACAGCCCCCTAGGGCTTGGAATACTTTCGACCATTGACCATTTTAGTCCCTAGGTTTTAGATTAGGGTTTATAACTATACACGGTTGGCGAAAATGGTCCCTAGGATTCCTAATAGTTTCAGCAAAAGGCATTAGTGGTCCTTAGTGTTCTATTAGGTTTACACAAATGTAGTTTAACTTACAAGGATTTACAAAACATCCCATATACTTTGATTAAGTTTCGAATAGTGTGTTTCCTAACCCTATTCTTTCAGATAATTACACTACAGGTCCTTATCTTTGATATCTTGTTAAAATGAGTTTCCAAAAGTCATGTTTTAAACCTTAGACTCTATTTAAATTACATATTTGATCCGAAAGTTTTGTGTTTCACCATATTGATCCGAAACTTTAATAAATCACATTTTTGGCACCAAAGTTTTATAATATGTATATTTAACACATGAAAAGTTTATTTTGAGCATAAATATCTTAATGGGCTTAATGGACCTAAACTATCTTAAGTACTATTCATTGGGCTTACTAATCCACTAAGGCAAACTAGCTAAATATGTTAAGGAGAAACATAAATCTAGTGATTTCTAAGCTTTCTATAACAAATCTAAGTTATCCATCAACCCAAAAACCATAACATGGCTCACGGCTATATATATACATGCATGGGTTTTCATAATTTTTCTAGGTTAACATGTTTATATGTTCATGGTTACCATAGTTAGCTAGATTTTTCATCACCTTAAGTGATATACCATTTTGAGCTGTGACATACTATAGGTCTAGGTTTTCTAGAGTTTTGTTTATATTAATTTATACTAGGAGTTTCATATGTATGTTCATGTAGATGAAAAATGAAAGTATTTAAGAAAGATATAAGCTTTCATGGTACTTACTTGATTAGTTTAGGAAGAGGATGACAATAGAAAAGATAGTGTCTTGAATCTACTAAGTAAAAAGATGTAGAACCCTAGTCACATATGAGCCGTGGCCCTCTCCCCCTTGCTTGACCAAAATAAATGTGATGAGAGATGTTTGTGTATGTTATATGATGATTGGGAAGTAAATAAGATATGAGTTAAATGTTCTAGTGAAATCTTGCCATATATGGCACTCTAGCCGTGGGTTATAGCAAGGAAAAGTGGTATTTGGTGTTGCAAATGGTATAAGGGTGTTCTTATATAGTGAAAAGGAGTACACACTCACTAATGCAAGTTTATACATTGCCTCTTGGGGGTTTATGTTAGTCGGCTACAAAAGGGTAACTAGGAGACATCATGGTACAATCTTTAATTACACAATCCCAATACTAGATTTGATAATGGAATGTTTGAGGTTTGGTGTGGTTGGAGATCTCCTAGTTGTGTGTTATAGGAAGCATATGAGGAAAAAGAGTGTTTTCAAAATATCTAGTTATGAGGAGTAAGTAGGTAGTATGTTTTCAAGGTATGATAGATTTTAAGTAAGTGTATACTAGTATATATATACAAGATGAGTGAATATACACTTTCAAGATAGAAATGTAACTTTTATAGTGTTTCTAGTATAAGTATGTGATAAATGTAATTTATTTAGTTAGGACTAGTTATAACATAGAAGGTATACCTCTTCATTGGTGTAGTTTGTAGACATTTAACAGGTGTAGTGTGGCTAGGTGAAAGTTGAAATAGTCAAAGGTGACTAAAAGTCCAGATATATCTATATAAACATGAACTGATAGTGTAATTAAATGAAACACTAAAGTTTCATAAAATCAAGTGAAGTGGAATTACATAGATTTCATGCAAGATGAGTACATAAGGTGACAAGGTCAAAGAGGTAAAATTGGAGCTTTTACAGCACATTCTTATTATTCTAGCTTTGTCCTCAAAGCTTAGATTGACGTTAGTGGCCAGGTGAACAATCTTGGGTACTTGGTCTTGAACGAGTCTTCTCATTCCCAAGTGAACTCAGGACCTCTCCTCAAGTTCCATCGTACCTTGATTAACGGAATACGGTTTCGTTTCAATTTCTTAACCGTTCTTTCCATGATTTCTATTGGTTCTTCTGTGAACTGCAGTTTGTCATCAAATCGAACTCCTTCTAATGGCATAGCTAGAGGTTCTTCAGCATAGCACTTCTTTAGGTTAGACACGTGAAAGGTGGAGTGTACTCGGCTCAATTGTTGTGGTAACTCCAAACGATAGGCTACCTCTCCGATCCTGGCTATCACTTTGAAAGGGCCTACATAACGTGGGTTCAGTTTTCCACGTTTACCAAAGCGTACAACTCCCTTCCAAGGCGATACCTTGAGCATGACACGATCACCTACTTCAAACTACATAGGTTTACGTTTCCGGTCCGCATAGTTCTTTTGTCGGTCGCGAGCAGCTTGGATCCTTTTCATTAGGAGGACGATCTTATCGGTAGCCTCTTGGATTAGTTCGGGTCCAGTGAGCTGAAATTCGCCTACTTCTGCCTAGCACACAGGTGAACAACATTTTCTACCATATAGTGCTTCGAAGGGGGCAACCTTGATACTAGCGTGATAGCTGTTGTTGTAGGAGAATTCGACCAAAGGGATGTAATCAATACATCCATTCCCAAAGTCAATCACACAGGCTCGCAACATGTCTCCTAGGGTTTGGATGGTTCGTTTACTTTGACCGTCAGTTTGCGGATGGTAAGTAGTGCTCATGTCCAAGTTTGTCCCTAAAGCACGTTGGAAAGCCTTCCAGATGTTTGATGTGAATCTACCGTCTTGGTCACATATTATTGAGACTAGTATTACATGCTTGGTCACTATCTCCTTAAGATATGTCTTTGCTAGTTTTGTCAGGGAATCAGTTTCCCTGATTGGTAGAAAGTGCGCGGATTTGGTGAGTCGGTCGACGATTACCCAGATGGTATCGTAACCGTGATAAGACCTTGGAAGTTTGGTAATAAAGTCCATAGTGATGTTTTCCCATTTCCACTTTGGTATCTCAGGCTGTACTAGCAAACCAGATAGTCTTTGGTGTTCGGTTTTGACACGTGAGCATGTCAAACACTTCTGAACGTAGGTGGCAGTGTTTGCTTTCATGTTCGGCCACCAATATAACTTCTTCATATCCTGATACATTTTTTTAGATCTGGGATGTATGGAATATTTGGACTTATGAGACTCGTGCATGATTATGTTCCTCAAGCCCCCATAACAAGGTAACCAACTCCTTCCGTGCAGGCACAGGGTTCCGTCCGCTCTCGGCTCTAATTTCTCTTTGGTGAGGTTGGTTCTAAGCATTCCTCCAATGATTCCTTTACGAGTTTTTCAGGTTTCTGAGCTCGAGTCTGCTCTTCTAAAATTTTCTTGGGTAGGTCCAGGATAATCATCATGACTAGTGCTCGGACTCTCATAGGAGGGTCTGTTTCCTTACGGCTTAGAGCATCAGCAACCACGTTTGCTTTACCGGGATGGTATTTGATCTCCCAGTCTTAGTCACTTAGCAACTCAATCCAATGGTGTTGCCTCATGTTCGGCTCCTTCTGATCCAGTATGTGTTGCAAACTCTTATGGTCAGTATGCACGGTGCACTTGGTTCTGTAAAGATAATGTCTCCAGATTTTTAAAGCGAAAACCACGGATCCAAGTTCTAAATCATGTGTGGTGTAGTTTTTCTCATGTTTCTTCAGTTTCCTGGAGGCATAAGCGATCACCTTTGTTCTTTGCATCAACACTGCACCCAAGCCTTTGTTTGACGCATAACAATACACCACGAAGTCGTCGTTGCCCTCGGGTAAGGCTAAAATAGGTGCACTACACAGATTCTGCTTGATCAACTGGAAAGCTGATTCCTCTTTCTCTCCCTAATCAAACTTTATTCCTTTCTGTGTGAGTTTGGTCATCGGTTTGGCTATCTTGGAGAAATCTTCAATAAATCTGCGGTAGTACCCGGCAAGGCCTAGAAATTGGCGGATCTCTGTTGGTGACTTAGGAGATGCCCAATCTATGACGGATTCAACCTTTGCTGGGTCTTCGTGAATATCGTCACTATCGCTAATGTGACCGAGGAATTGCACTCTGGGAATCCAGAATTCACATTTGGAGAACTTGGCGTAAAGTTGTTCCTCCTTGAGCACCTTCAATACTTGTGCAAGGTGTTCTCCATGTTCTTGTTCGTTTTTTGAATAAATGAGTATATCGTCTATGAAGACTATCACGAACTTATCCAGGTAGGGTCTGCACACACGATTCATAAGGTCCATGAAGATGGCTGGTGCGTTGGTCAACCCCCTTCGTAGTGGCCGTAACGGGTTCTGAAAGCTGTTTTTAAAATATCCTCCTCCCTGACCATCAATTGGTGGTATCCAGATCTCAGATAAATCTTGGAATACACACTTGACCCTTGTAGTTGGTCAAATAGATCGTCAATGCAGGGAAGTGGATAACGATTCTTCATAGTCAACTTATTCAGTTCTCTGTAATCAATGCACATTCGGAAAGAACCATCCTTCTTTTTGACAAATAAGACTAGAGCTCCCCACGGTGAGGAACTGGGCCGGGTGAACCCTTTGTCAGACAACTCCTGAAGTTGTCCAGCTAGCTCTTTCATTTCTGATGGTGCCAATCGGTAGGGAGCTTTAGCCACTGGTGCAGCTCCTAGGATCAAGTCAATCTGGAATTCCACCTGTCGGGTTGGTGGTAAACCTGACAACTCCTCAGGAAAAACCTCGGGAAAATCTCGTACGATAGGTACGTCCTTGATTGTTTCTTCTCGGGTTTGTCTTCTTCATCTGTTTGGGAAATATGAGCCAAGAAGATGGGACATCCTCTCAACAAATATTTATGGGCTTTAGTAAAAGAGATAACACTGAGTCTAGTGTCAGTAAGGTCAGTGTTACCGTCTCCTCGAATGATTAAGGTCTCGTTTCCCCATGGCAGACAGACTAATTTCTCGTCACAGACGATGACTGCGTGATACTTTGCTAACCAGTCCATACAGATAATAACGTCGAAACTACCAAGGTTTACCGAAATTAGGTCAATCTTGAAAGGGTGTTTGGAAAGGTTCAGAGTACAACCTCTAATGATGGCATCGGCCTATACGATCTTACAGTCGGCTAATTCTACGAAGTAGTGGTGGTCTAAAATTGATAGGGTGACTTCTAGTATGTTACTAATTTCAGTAGATATAAAGCTTCTATCCGCTCCGGTGTCAAATAGAACGGATGCATAACGATTGTTTAGTAGGAACGCACCAGTAACAATGTTCGAGTCTGGATTGGCCTTTGCATTGCCTACCGCGTACAGCCTTGATGAGGCTCCTCCATTGTTCTTATTCTGACTGGCCAACTTGGGGCAACCTGGTCTCACATGTCCGGGTGCTCCACACTCGTAGCACACAACTCCTTTCTTTAGACCATTGTTATTTCCTTTAGTAGTGCTGCGGTTTCCCTGCTGTCCATTCTCGTTCCCACGGGCATTATGTCCGCCCCGATTGTTGTTCCGCGAATTAGTGTTCGGTCAGACCTGGGTAACAACATTTACTTGGCATGTACGAGCAAAGTGACCAATCTGTCCACATTTGTAGCAGGATTGGCATGGAATACCAACAATGTGATGGTAGTGGCACCTCGGGCACATAGGTTTGGTACCTCCATAAGTCTTTGTCCCTGTGGTGGAGATAGCACTGTAAACATGTCCGACATTTTGCCTTTTAGGAGGCGGCTGGTAATGGCTGCGGACATTTTCATCTGCCCTCCTTTTGTTTCCAGTCTGCTGATTGTGGTAAAATACGTCTTTTAGGAAAAAGAGCGTATATGAGCGATAAGTATTAAATACGACGGTTTAGGAAAACCGTGTACTAATGACCCAAAGGTAAAAGTTCGTTTCCCAAGGAGGTATATGTGTGTGACTAAGATGTAACAAGATTTGAGATTAATATTTGAAAGAAGGGGATGAGAAAATAGAATGACGAAGACGTGAAATTAATTACTACGACGACTAAACGTAAAACCGTAAAAAGGGCTAAAATAAAAATTAATTCTAAAAATTCCAAAAAAATTACCAAAAATCATATTAAATAAACTAAGAGTTTACAAATGATCAAAACTTTTTCAAACCTTTTAATTAATTAAATATTAGTTTTTAAATGCTAATTAAAGCCCTAAAAATCAAGTTAATTATCAAAAAGCCCAAATAAGGATTTTTAACTTTGTAAACCTCTAAAATGACCTAAGAAGATTAAAAAATATTTTTATAAATTTTTTAAACTAATTAAAACTATTTTAAATGATTTAAAAACTATTTAAACTTAAAATAATTATAAAAATTAGGAAATGATGATAAAATTAATCTAAGAGTTGCAAAAATCCTATTTTAATGTATTAAACCTAAGAAAAATATAAAAAGTGCAAAAATGTGAAATTTGAAATTTAATAATAAAATAATATTAAAATAAAAAATCCAAAAATTATAAAAAAATCTAAAAACTTACAAACTAGTTTATTTTAACCTAAACAATCAGAAAATGAAAGTGAAATTACCAAAATACCCCTAATGGGCCCCCAAATGGGCTAAAACCAAAAACAGTCAACCTTAATGGGCTTCTGGGCCCAAAAAGTCAAACTAGGCCCAAATGACCTGAAAAAGTCCTATCTGACTCAAAATTCAATTCTAAACACAAAATTCTGAAGGCCCAAAAGCTGATTTTGAGCTTATCACAGCTTAAATAGTCAACAGCTTATTCTTATTGGGCCAATGAGCCCATTAAGCAATAAGCCAATGTCATGAGCTCTGCTTAAACACACGACCTTCTTTTGAGATGCCTAAGAGATCTGTGAAAAGAAATTTTGAAAAAGCACACTGAATAAGCCAGAAATAAGCCAAGAAGATTTTCATTAAAAGACAAAATTGTCGACTTGGAGTTCTAGACCACCTCAGACCTTCTAATAAGTTGAAAAAGACTCTAAATGACTTAATTAAAACAAATCAACAAAGAAAAGTTCAATAAGCCAAGCCAAATAAGCACAATAACCTGATAAGCACTTATTTAAAAGTTAAAGTGTTTGGTTTTCTAGTCAAACCTCAAAGTCAAACCCTCAAATGCTCCAGAATGAACAAATGGGTCAAATAAGTGACACCTATTACAAATTCAAAGTTGTTGCAGGTTAAAATAAGCTAGAATAGCTTATTGATAAGCACCAGTTGAAATAACACTAGCAGTGGC
Source organism: Glebionis coronaria (assembly GCA_025667525.1). NCBI lineage: Eukaryota > Viridiplantae > Streptophyta > Magnoliopsida > Asterales > Asteraceae > Glebionis > Glebionis coronaria. The sequence continues at coordinate 323,019,709 of CM046880.1, read as the reverse complement.
TAGCAGCAGGGGAAAGGAGTTCCCACTGCTTTGACTATTTGACATGCTTTTTTAGAAAGATCCAGTTGGATTCAAATGGAAAAAGGGCACCCTTGTGATCAGTGAATCACAAGGAGTCTATATCAACAAAGAAATCACAAATTGGTCCACTAAATAAGCCCAGATTAAGCAAACAGTCCACAGATATTGCACAGATCTTGAAAATAAGCAGTTATGAACAAATAAGCAGTTTGGGCATGAATAAGCCAGCCAAATTGAACCAAATGCATACACAAGCTATAATAAATTCCAATAAGCACAAATAAACTTGTTTCAAGAAATGGATCAAAGTAAATAAGCAGATTCAAGCACCAAAATTTTCTAATAAGCAAAAGTGATTATCCAAAATCCTTTTGCTGATCTATTTGACCACCAATCCAATTTTAAGCCTTCAAATCTCTTTCCCTGATTAAGTTAACCAAAATTTAACACTTGTTAACCCTAGTCTACCCTTAGATCTAGGTGTCCCCAAAATTTTAGCCAAAATACCCAAGTAAAACTAATTTTATAGCCTTTTGATTGATTTGGTTGTTTCAAGCCACAAAACTTGTAGATAATGAACACTTAGCACCAGGTAAACAGATACCAAACCACTAGAACCAATCAACAACAACCAAGTTGCCTTAAATCCCTTTGAATCAGTTAACCCAAACACCCCTTTGGAATCTGATTTTCCAATCTTCCAAAGGATTGTTATGATTTAACCCTTCAAACAAGATCTAATCAACCCTAACAACACTTAACCAACCTCAGAAACTCAAATCAAGCCACAAAACATAGATCCACAACAAATCATGCAAAATCACCAAATATTCAACAAAAATTCAGAAAAATGAAAAAGGAGAGAGATGCAAACCTCCAAGACTTACATCCAAGCCTTGGAATGTTTGAGCTGAGGTGCTAGCAAAATAAGCACCAGCTTCCTTGTACCTGCTAAGATCAACAAACCACAATGATGAACAAATACTATAAATCTGATTTTTGAAAACAAGAGTTTTAACCCATAAAACCTTTCCTCAAAAACAACAAAATATGAATATGGAACTCGGATTTCAGCTATTCAATCACCAAAATTTTATAAATAACAACAAGAGAAATCACAATTTTCAGAAACTCAAATTTTATTTCAATAAAAAGGAATTACAGAGAAATAGCTAAAATCTGGAACAAAGGGACTCTCACATGTTGAGGTCTCCTTTTATAGACGACTAGGATCATTCTAGAAGGGAAAAATACATGAAAACCCTAGCTATGAAATCTCAAATATGCCCTTGAGTGCTTGATGGCATTTGATGTTTGTGAGCTGTCCAAATAAATCAAAGACGTTCATTTTAGCTTTGGGGTTAAGCATTGAGTCTTGGCTGTTGATTTGGCCACATGGCAAGCCTTGGAGGTGAAGGTTTGATATGATTAGGTGACGTGTTGAATGGTGGGGTCAGATGGTGAGTGGGGATTGGGGTTTCGGGTGTGGGATGAGGGATCATAATTGACAATTTTAGAATTGATAAGGGACTAAACTTGCCAATTCTTCAAAGTTGAAGGACCATTTTGTAATTTTGACAAACTTAAGGGACCAAACTTGTAATTATGAATATACAAGGGTTTTAAGTGCCATTTCTTCATATTTTGAGGATCAATCTTGTACATCTTCAAGTCTTCAAGGGTTTATCTTGGATAATTCATGAACTAGGGCCCGGTTCTTTGTACGGCTTCGTTTCTCGTGTCCGTTTTTCCTTGTTTCTTGTGATGTTTTTTCTTTTTCACAATATCCATACCTAAAACACACAAGTAAACAAATACAAGCATATATATGGTATTTTATGACATTTTTATGCATTTAAAGCCCGAAAAGAACGATGAGATCATGTATAAAAGCCATCTCATCACTCCCCCATACTAAGCCATTACCGTGCCCTCACGCAATGCTAGAATAAAGTATCTAAGCATCACCAAAATTTAATTTTATTAACCTTTATTGAAAATTAAAAGACTTGCAACAATACTACGCAGATGTGTAAAGACATAATGTATGATTTTCATCACGAATGTGACTTTTAGGGCCAATGAATAGAAACAAGTAAATGTCCCATAGAGTAAATTTCGTCATCCTTGATTGTCATACATTCCATGCTAAGTGCAAAAACGAGATCATTATTGGTACAAGTCACAATGCTAACACTACTCATACGTCCAAATTGTGTAATACTTTTTCTCCCCGCAATCCTAGTTATTATAAAAGGAAATGGGTTTCTAGAATTTTTGAACTATTTGTCATGGATCACAAGTGATTCATATTGACTTATTTGAGTATTTATTAGTCCGAAAGTAAAGTAGCACGATTTAATCGATAGTTAGCCGAAGGACAAAATCTTTTAAAACGGCTTCTCGTGTATCTCCTTAAGTTCATATCTTGGCATAACTCGTTTCACGATTTGAGACCTTTCTCGGACCGATATTTGGAATGTACTTCATACTTCAAATCTTGGGAAGACGTTCTTGAAATTATGGTCTTCTCTTCATATTTTGGAATTTCTTCACTTGACGTTTTTGAGAGATTCTTCATACTAGGACCACGACTTCATCATTTTTCTTCAATCTTTATTTTGGACTTTGATATACAACGATCCGCCTCCTTTTAGGACTTGGATATATTTATCCTCATACCTTGTAAGGGTCTTTTTGGATAGACTTTCTCCATGATCTTTAGGGGAGTAATTGCTTTTCGTCGTGTGTCTCGATCCTTCATATTGATTTAGGAATAATGATACTTCACATCATCTTGGATCTTTAGCAACAAAATAGAGCTCCTCATGCCTTGTTTGGGCCTTTTTGGATCTTCGCCAATCTTCGCGTCCCGCTTCAATAAGTTATGCCTTGGCTATGAACTCTATTCAACCCCGAGCAACTTTTAAATGATCTTGTGCTAGAAGCTAAGTAACCTTTCAAATCGTACGACCTTACTTATTGACATTATTTTTATTCCTAATGCATTGATCTCATGGGAGAAAAAGCCATAATTAAAAACATATGAGTTTTTGAAAGAACATTTTCATGTTCTACGTTTAGCATGATCACTTGTCTAACTCTATCATCTCTCGTTCTTCACTATTTAAAGACCTCTAATTAAAGAGACTCGTGAATACTTATCCATCCAAGTCAAATTAAGCCAAATTTGGATTAGCTTTCATTAAGACTATATCAAGTCGAAGTTTTGGGTTTTCAAGCCACCTATAGGGTCTTGCACTTTCTTGGACTTTTTCAATTTTAGAGAATGCATTTTATAGTTCCCTTGATAAGTGAATTTCTAGGATCAATTATAGGAACTTGCGAAAAGTTCTTGTTCTTAACCCGAATGAGCTAAGACTTTCGCGTTTTAAAGTTCCCTATATAAAAGTCTGACAAAACTTGAATTGAGCGGGTTAAGGAATGTAAAGGGCTCCAAATGCCCATCAAGTCAAAAATTAGCTCTTATTCTACCCATCAAAAAATATACATTCCTGTCTTAAAAACACTTATTAAAACTAAGAAATTTTTTTAAAATTTGGCCATTTTTTAGCCTTATTAGCAACAAGACAAAACAAAACGTTGAAAGTTGGAAAATGTGAGGGCGTAGCAAAGCAAGTATTTATTCACCCTCCCCCATACTAAAAGTAAACATTGTCCTCAATGTTTCGAGTCTAAAGGTGGAGCACCCCCATACTAGAGACAAAAAGTCGAATGCTTAGGATCTAGCATGGAAAGGATGATCAACAATATATCTAAAGCCGTTTATTAAGTATGCTAAAAGATAATTGTTAGAACAATAAAGGATATGTCATGGATTCGTGAAAAACTTCTTCAAGCAAATGATGGAGGCTCACGTAAACGAACACGAGAGTCTTCAATCGTAGATGATGATGATCTAGATAACACAATCACAAACAACCACGAGACAACGAGTTGGAAGGGCACAAATCCCCTCTCATTATTTATTAGAAAGCATAAAAAGGATAAGCATGGGATCTCCCCCACGAGGCACCTCGTTTTTGATTACCGAGTCATGAGCTTGACTCGATCCCCTCAATGCTAATTATCATTGGGGAAGGTGACTTGGTCGAGGTCATCCAATGAAGGAATTTCCCCACCAAAGTAGTGCTTAAGCCTATGTCCATTCACCTTGAAGTTAGGACCATCATTTTGAGCTAGCTCGATGGTCCCGTAAGGAAACACTTGTGTAATGGTGAAAGGAACCGACCAACGAGATTTCAATTTCCCGGAAAATATCTTTAATCGAGAGTTAAAAAGTAACACTTGATCACCAACGTTAAAAACCCGGTTTTTAATCTTTGCATCATGAAACTTTTTAGTCTTTTCTTTGAAAATCAACGAATTTTCATAAGCATTATCTCTTAATTCATCCAATTCATTCAATTGTATTTTCCGGTGATCTCCCGCGGTCTTCAAGTCAAAGTTTGCATGCTTAAGGGCCCAATATGCCTTATGCTCCAATTCAATGGGCAAATGACAATTCTTCCCATAGACTAACTTATAAGGAGTACAACCGATAGGTGTCTTATAAGCGGTCCTAAAGGCCCATAAAGCGTCATCGAGTTTGTCGGACCATGAAGCACGGTTTTCTCCAATCGACCTCTCTAAAATCCTCTTCAGAGCTCGGTTCGAAACCTCGACTTGCCCACCCGTTTGCGGGTGATAAGCCATAGAAAGACGATGAGTAACTCCATATTTCTTTAAGACCTTCTCAAATTGATCATTACAAAAATGGGTTCCGCGATCGCTTATAATAGCACGAGGGGTTCCGAACCGAGAGAATAGTTGCTTCAAAAACTTCACTACCACACGAGCATCATTAGTAGGTAAAGCCTTAGCTTCCACCTACTTAGAAAGGTAGTCGACGGCGACGAGGATATACTTGTTACCATGAGACGATGGGAACGGCCCCATAAAGTCTATGCCCCAAATGTCGAAAATCTCACACACTTGAATTATGTTTTGCGGCATTTCATCATGTTGAGACGATTTTCCTTGATGTTGGCACGAATCACACGACTTTACAAGTGCGTGTGCATCACGATAGATAGAAGGCCAAAAGAAGCCGGCATCGAACACTTTCTTAGCCGTGAGATTAGCACCGTGGTGACCACCCGTGGGTCCCTCGTGACAAGCTCTAAGGATGTTAGAAGCTTCGGCACCAAAAACACAAGGTCGAACGAGTTGATCCGCACAAACTCGAAAGAGATAAGGGTCGTCCCAAAAATAGAACTTGACGTCACGAAAGAATTTTCGCTTTTGTTGTGTCGTCATACCCTTGATTATGAAATTGCCCGCATGGTAATTTGCAATGTCGGCAAACCATGGGGTGGTGTCTTTAGAATTCACTACACCGAGAGTCTCGAGAGGAAATGTTTCGGTGATTTCCTTATTCTCGAAAACATCTTTGTGAGGATCTTCTAGACGAGAAAGATGATCGGCCACTAGATTCTCGGATCCTTTTTTGTCAAGCACGGTGACATCAAATTCTTGGAGGAGGAGCATCCAACGAAGCAATCTCGGCTTAGCATCTTGCTTAGCTAAGAGATACTTGATAGCTGAATGGTCGGTATACACGATGCTTTTAGTTAAGACGAGATAAGGTCGGAATTTCTCAAAAGCATAGACCACGGCAAAGAATTCCTTCTCCGTTGTGGTGTACTTTAATTGAGCCTCGGTCATCATCTTACTAGCATAATGGATAGGACATAAATGCTTTCCATAACGTTTCCCTAAGACGGCCCCTATAACATAATCACTTGAATCGCACATGATTTAAAAGGGTAATTCCCAATTAGGAGCAACAAGAATGGGAGCTTCGGTAAGTTTCCTTTTGAGAGTTTTGAAAGCTCTAACACAATCCTCATTGAAGTTAAAAGAAGCATCCTTCTCTAGAAGGTGTGTCATAGGTCGAGAGATTTTCGAAAAGTATTTGATGAAACGACGATAAAAGCCCGCGTGGCCTAGGAAACTCCTAACTCCCTTAACGGTTTTGGGATGAGGTAACTTGGCGATGACGTCTACCTTAGCTTTATCGACCTCAATCCCCGCTTTCGAGACCTTATGTCCAAAGACGACTCCTTATTTACACATAAAATGACATTTTTCCCAATTAAGCACAAGATTGGTTTCTTCACAACGTTTTAACATTTGCTCGAGATTAGATAAACACGACGTGAACGAATTGCCAAACACCGAAAAGTCATCCATAAATACTTCCATCGACTTCTCGATCATATCATGAAAAATAGCCATCATACACCGTTGAAACGTACCCGGTGCATTACAAAGTCTGAAAGGCATCCTACGATAAGCAAACGTTCCATAAGGACACGTGAACGTAGTCTTCTCTTGATAACGAGTGTCGATAGGGATTTGAAAGTAACCGGAAAAACCATCTAAAAAGCAATAGAATTCATTTCCCGCGAGTCGCTCTAACATTTGATCCATGAAGGGAAAAGGAAAGTGGTCTTTACGAGTGGCGTCATTTAACTTTTGGTAGTCAATACACACCCTCCAACCGGTCACAACACGAGTGGGAATTAACTCGTTGTTTTCATTAGGCACAACAGTCATTCCTACCTTTTTAGGGACACAATGGATTGGGCTCACCCATGGGCTATCGGAGATAGCATAAATCATTCATGCGTCAAGGAGTTTTAGAACTTCCTTTTTTATGACATCGTGAATTTTGGGGTTTACCCTTCTTTGACTTTGAATTGCGGGTTTGTAGTCCTCCTCCATTAAAATCTTGTGACTACAAAATTTTGGGTCAATACCCTTAATGTCGGAAATTTTCCACGCAATTGCCCCTTTATGAGCTTTAAGAACTTTCAAGAGCGCGATTTTTTCATTATTAGAAAGAACTTTTGCAATAATAACCGGCAACTTTTCATCACCTTCCAAGAATGCGTATTCAAGATGAGATGGAAGATCTTTCAATTCAAGGATAGGCGGTTCCTCGATTGAAGATTTTTGCTCAACACTCATAACTTCCATCGGCGGAAGAAATGGTGGAATAGAAGTATCATCACTAATAATCACCTCATCTTCATTGTCGATTTCATTTGAAGTAAAATCGCCTCCTTGGAATGGAGTGAGATTTGTTGTAGAATTAGCAAGAATCGGATGCAAAATAGTGGGATTGCCACTTGACGAGCTATCGGAAAAACCTAACACTTATTGTGAAAACTCATCGCAAACCACATTAACTAAGTCAATGTGATTGATGGTAGCGATTGCATAAACATGAGAAGGTTTTGAGTTTTGAGTAGCGTTTATAACAAGTTCCTCTTCGTTGAATCTCAAAGGAATAGTTCTTGCATGAACGTCGATAAGCGATCTCGAGGTGTCTAAAAATGGACGACCTAAAATTAGAGGAACTTGAGGATCCGCGGGGATGTCAACTACTATAAAATCAGCGGGATAGTAGAACTTCCCCACTTTCACGAAAACATCCTCGGCTACTCCACATGACAAAATCGTAGAATGATCGGCCATCTCGATAGACATGTTCGAATGAGTAAGAGCCGGAAGCGAAAGCGATTTCCAAATGGAAAATGGCATCAAATTAATGCTCGCACCAAGATCGGCCAAGGCGAGGCATTCTTTCATATCTTGTATGTCACAAGGAATGAGAAACTTTCCGGGGTCACCAACTTTTTCCGGTATGCGGTTAAGATAAACCGTAGAACAATTAGCAAGCTTTGAAAGCTTTTCCTTATCATTCATCATACTTTTAAAATTGGAAGAGAAACAAGGCATATATAACAACGCGTCGGCTAAACTTACATCAAAATGAACTTGTTGAAACATTTTTATAAAAAGCTCGATTTGTTGTTTGTTATGTTCTTGCAATTTCTCTTTGTTTCGTCTCGAAGGGTAAGGTAAGGGTGGTGTGGGTTGGACATTAGGCAATGGCCTTGGAATCTCGGGTTCCATGATTGGTATTGGTTCAACCGTAGGTGTGTTATGAGCGGTACTCCGTGGGCTTGTGATATGCTCCTTTTCGACCATCACCTCGGGCTCTTTCTCGATTTCCTTCTCCGTAGAAGTACTTGGACGAGAGATTGGTTCCTTGAAAGTTTTACCACTACGTGTAGTAATAACCTTCATTTCTCCCTTCGGGTTTGCAATGGTATCACTAGGAAGACCACCCAAGGAAGAGGGTTTACACATGATTTCCTCAAACATTTTTGCCATTTGGTCTTCAAATTTTGATTGCCTTAAATCCGCTTTTAACAAGTCTTGCTTAATCTCATGTTGTCCTTGTTCCATCTTTTGTTGATTTTATTGAATACGTTGAACGTTTCCTTCCATTTTATTAGCATGAGTCTTAAGTTCATTAGCAAGTTCGTTTTTAAGCTCGTTTTTCAACTCGGATCTTAATCTAATCATCTCACGTTGCATATTATCAAACTTAGCATCATTTGCTTTAGCATAATCCAAAAATTCTCCTTGAAGATTTTTAGTGTGAGCATTTTGAAAACCTTGTGTAGTGTTTTGAAATCACGGTTTTGGTTTTAATTTGCAATTTGTCCATTCTCATTTTGATAATTCCCTTTTATGTAGTTACGTGAATTGCCTTGATAACCACCATTTTGATTGTTGTTTCGATAGTTATTGATAGATGTGTAAACACCCATCCTTTTTACCACTTAATTACAATAATAACCGAGCCAAAACGTGTATTTTATGTCATTTATGTCGGAATTATGCGTGGTTTGTGTTTTTGTTGTGATTTAGGACGAAATTGTGAAAAGGGGTGAAAACACGGGCATTTACGGGCTTTTATTGAAGAAAAAGATGAAAGACGAAGTCAAGAAGTCAAGAGTGCAAAAAGAACGGAAATCCAAGACCAATTCTGAAGATTTATCGAAGAAAAAGTCAAAAGACGGAAGTTTACTAAAATCCGAAGAACTCGAGTCTTATTTATTGAAGAATTAAAAGACGAGTTTAAAGAAATCCCGAGCCAAAAGTCATTAAAGTCCAAGATTAACAAAAGATTAAGAAGGGAAGGACTTAATGGTGCAATTAAGAAGAAATGAAGGAGGGGAGGAAGCTTCCTAAGCATTCCCTAATCCTCCCCTATATATAGATCATTAAGATAATCATTTCATTTTGTTGGATAGTTTGACACACTATTTCTTACATTTTATTTACTTGCACATTTACTTTATTGCACTTTAATTACCTTGTCTTGCACCTTTACTTTTCTTGTTTAAATCTCTCATTCTACCTTTCTTTCTTTGCTTGATCTTTATGTTTATGTGTTTATTATCATGCTTATTTGATTAAAGGTTATGTTTTTATGCTTTTGATTGTTTTGGATCATTGATTTTTATAGCTTATTTGTGTTTATCTTCAAGTTTCTTAAGTTTTTATAAAAGTTATTTTTATATAAAAGTTTGTTTTCGTAAACTTTGTTTCATTTTGTGTTTTTAAAAGTCTTTAAACTGTAGCTTATTAGCTTTTTCTTATACGGTTTTCATTAAGTTTTTCGTTGTGTGCTTATTTGATTAATAGCTTATTTGTTTTGCTTATTTTCGTTTCTCTTTACTGTATTCCGACCATACCAGTCGGAAAAGGGTTTATTATTCCGACCATAGCTTCATTTGCTTGGTCGGAAAAGGGCTTTGACATTCCGATCGGGGGTGTAAATTGGTATTCCGATCAAAGGGTGAGTTTGGTATTCCGATCAGGTCTAGGTGACAGCATTCCGATTGGGAGTCCACTCCTCATTCCGATCAGGTTAATCGTTGGGTTATTCCGATCAGGTTTTGGTTCCTCACATTCCAATCTGGGTTTTTGTTTGGTTATTCCGATTTGGCTATTGGTGACAGCATTCCGATTGGCAATTCCGACAACATTCCGATTTGAAAGGTAAGGTTATTCCGACAAGGCCACATTCCGATCAGGAGGAAAGTAAACATTCCGATTTGGGGTATTGTTTGGTTATTCCGATAGGTCTTGTGATGACAGCATTCCGACCAAGGTGTTTCCGATCAACATTCCGATTGGAAGGTTAGAACATTCCGATCAGAAGGTAGGTTTACATTCCGATCTTGATTCCGATCGGATGTATTCCGATTCGGTTTGTTTTAGTATTTTGTCTTGTTTAATTTTTAAGTTCTCATTTTAATACTTTGTCTAATTTTAATTTTCGTCAAGTTTTAATTACCCGTCATTTAATTTCTCGTTATTTACTTTTCAAAGTTTTTAAATATTGCACCCTTTACTTTAAACTAGACTTAGATTCAATTTACCGCCATTTATTTTAAAATAGAGTTAGAATTACTTTAACGTCACTTTATTTTAAGTCTTGCAATTTTAATATACTACAACGACACAACTATTTGTTTCCACCAAAGAACGACTGAGTCACACTTAGAACCTAGATCAATTCGATTAGACATACTTAAACAAATTTTCTTACTAGGCAAAACCTAGTTATTAGTTATTAACATTTTGATTTGGTGGAGCTTGATTTGGGAGGGAACCTTGGCCGTTTTGGTTGTAAGTTCCCGTTGCTACGTAAGCACTCGAAGTGTTACCACCGGCGGTAATGCACTCGGAAAGATCATGAGCTCCACCACAAGACAAACAACTTTTTTCAACCGCTTTAACCGAAGCGGAATTCAAAGCATCTTGTGCTTTCCAATGAGTCATAAGATTTGAAAACCTATCAAAAAACTGATTTTCCTCATTAGCTTCATCATGTAATTCATTAATGTGACGAGACGATGACGATGATGACGAACCCATATTAGCAACACTCGGTGTGTTACGAGGGTTATAAACCTTAGATCCTATTCTCGATAATCTTTAAAGCTTCATCGGTCGTTTTGCACAAAAAATTACCACCCGCGGCTGCATTCAAATAATCTCGTTCATGATCATTAAGCCCATTATAGAAAGTATCTATTTGATGCAGTTCCGAAAAATCATGGTGTAGACATTCATGTAACATTTCCTTAAATCGTTCCCATGCCATTGAAAAACTCTCATTATTACGTTGTGTAAACCTTGAAATCTCATTTTTCAAATGTGTTATTTTAGATGGTGGAAAAAATTGGTTCACAAACTTAGAGAGGAGATCACCCCATGTCAAAATCGAATTTGGCGGTTCTTTCTCGAGCCAAATTATAGCTGGTCCATCTAATGAGTATGGAAATAACATCATCTTAATGGCGTCATGTGGAACATCCTTAAACTTGCTAGTTGCGGTGAGACGATTAAAATTCCTTATGTGGTAATGCGGGTTGTCTTTCTCATGACCTCTAAACTTATTTGCTTGCAACATCGACATTAAACCCGTCTTAATCTCGAAATTATCCGCAAGGATAGCGGGAATCACAATAGCTTCTCCAAAACCCTCGGTGGGTGCTTGAAGCAACTCCATCACAGTACGATTAGCCATGATAGCTTCTTGTTCTACAATAGGTTCAACAATTGGAGTTTGTTTTTCAATTAACGGCTCTTGATTTACTTGACTTTGACGACGTTTACGAGCTCGTTTTGCTTGATTACGAGTTTGCATAAACTTCACAAGAAGGGGAGGTGAGCAAAGAAGATTCTTTTTGGGTGTTTTATGAATTTTCAATTTTTTTTTGTGTTTTTGATTGTTTTTAATTTTTTTTGGATTTTGTGTATCTTCGTAGACAACAATCTACCAAATCTCTCCTCGAATCAAACTCTTGATTAAAGAAGCCTCAAAAGAATGAAAACGATCACGTGGAGTGAACGTGTTCGAATGACTTTATAACTTTGGTGAAAACCAAATTGTTCAAGAGGGTTTAATCACAAAGAAAACCAAGCAAATATATATGGTACGTAATAATACTTTGGGCGGCAAAACCCTCGATTAGCTTTCAATCTCAAAATACTCACAAGCAAGCGGGGAAACGAGGCGGCGCGAAGCACTTAAGAGTCTTTTTCCTTAGGGTATATTTTATAATACCCGCCTTATACCCACCTTATAGTTTGTATTTTTCAAAATCGAGCTTCACGAAAGTATTCTATTTTTGCCTTTTTCTTTTTGTTTGAGATTCGAATATAATAATTAGGAGATCAAATCCGAATTAAGGTTGTGTTTTCACACTTTTGGAGATATTTGGTATTGATTGTGATACTTAATACAATATAGTAATAATAATTTCACAAGAAAAAACGAAAAAACCAATAATACGTATTAGTAGATTTCTACTAATACAAATATATTTATGGTTAGTATTAAAAACAACAAGACAAATTAATCACGACACACCTCCCCGGCAGCGGCGCCAAAAAGATTGTGATAAAATACGTCTTTTAGGAAAAAGCGCGTATATGAGCGATAAGTATTAAATACGACGGTTTAGGAAAACCGTGTACTAATGACCCAAAGGTAAAAGTTCGTTTCCCAAGGAGGTATATGTGTGTGACTAAGATGTAACAAGATTTGAGATTAATATTTGAAAGAAGGGGATGAGAAAATAGAATGACGAAGACGTGAATTTAATTACTACGACGACTAAACGTAAAACCGTAAAAAGGGCTAAAATAAAAATTAATTCTAAAAATTCCCAAAATATTACCAAAAATCAAATTAAATAAAATAAGAGTTTACAAATAATCAAAACTTTTTCAAACCTTTTAATTAATTAAATATTAATTTTTAAATGCTAATTAAAGCCCTAAAAATCAAATTAATTATCAAAAAGCCCAAATAAGGATTTTTCACTTTGTAAACCTCTAAAATGACCTAAGAAGATTAAAAACTATTTTTATAAATTTTTTAAACTAATTAAAACTATTTTAAATAATTTAAAACTATTTAAACTTAAAATAATTATAAAAATTAGGAAAATGATGATAAAATTAATCTAAGAGTTGCAAAAATTCTATTTTAATGAATTAAACCTAAGAAAAATATAAAAAGTACAAAAATGTGAAATTTGAAATTTAATAATAAAATAATATTAAAATAATATTAAAATAATATTAAAAATCCAAAAATTATAAAAAATTCTAAAAACTTGCAAACTAGTTTATTTTAACCTAAATAATCAGAAAATGAATTTAAAATTGCCAAAATACCCCTAATGGGCCCCCAAATGGGCTAAAACCAAAAACAGTCAACCTTAATGGGCTTTTGGGCCCAAAAAGTCAAACTACGCCCCAATGACCTGAAAAAGCCATATGTGACTCAAAATTCAATTCTAAACACAAAAGTATGAAGGCCCAAAAGCTGATTTTGAGCTTATCACAGCTTAAATAGTCAACAACTTATTCTTATTGGGCCAATGAGCCCATTAAGCAATAAGCCAATGCCATGAGCTCTGCTTAAACACACAACCCTTTTTTGAGATGCCTAAGAGATATGTGAAAAGAAATTTTGAAAAAGCACACTCAATAACCAGAAATAAGCCAAGAAGATTTTTACTAAAAGACATAATAGTCGACTTAGAGTTCTAGACCACCTCAGACCTTCTAATAAGTTGCAAAAGACTCTAAATGAATTAATTAAGACAAATCAACAAAGAAAAGTTCAATAAGCCAAGCCAAATAAGCACAATAACCTGATAAGCACTTATTTAAAAGTCAAAGTGTTTGGTTTTCTAGTCAAACCTCAAAGTCAAACCCTCAAATGCTCCAGAATGAACAAATGGGTCAAATAAGTGACACCTATTACAAATTCAAAGTTGTTGCAGGTTAAAATAATCTAGAATAGCTTATTGATAAGCACTAGTTGAAATAACACTAGCAGTGGCTAGCAGCAGGGGAAAGGAGTTCTCATTGCTTTGACTATTTGACTTGCTTTTTTAGAGAGATCCAGTTGGATTCAAATGGAAACAAGGGCACCCTTGTGATCAGTGAATCACAAGGAGTCTATATCAACAAAGAAATCACAAATTGGTTCACTAAATAAGCCCAGATTAAGCAAACAGTCCACAGATATTGCACAGACCTTGAAAATAAGCAGTTATGAACAAATAAGCAGTTTGAGCATGAATAAGCCAACCAAATTGAACCAAATGCATACACAAGCTATAATAAAGTCCAATAAGCACAAATAAACTTGTTTTAAGCAATGGATCAAAGTAAATAAGCAGATTCAAGCACCAAAAGTTTCTGATAAGCAAAAGTGATTATCCAAAATCCTGTTGCTGATCTATTTGACCACCAATCCAATTTTAAGCCTTCAAATCTCTTTCCCTGATTAAGTTAACCAAAATTTAACACTTGTTAACCCTAGTCTACCCTTAGATATAGGTGTCCCCAAAATTTTAGCCAAAATACCCAAGTAAAACTGATTTTATAGCCTTTTGATTGATTTGGTTGTTTCAAGCCACAAAACTTGCTGATAATGAACACTTTGCACCAGGTAAACAAATACCAAACCACTAGAACCAATAAACAACAACCAAGTTGCCTTAAATCCCTTTGAATCAGTTAACCCAAACACCCCTTTGGAATCTGATTTTGCAATCTTCCAAAGGATTGTTATGATTTAACCCTTCAAACAAGATCTAATCAACCCTAACAACACTTAACCAACCTCAGAAACTCAAATCAAGCCACAAAACACAGATCTACAACAAATCATGCAAAATCACGAAATATTCAACAAAAATTTAGAAAAATGAAAAAGGAGAGAGATGCAAACCTCCAAGACTTACATCCAAGCCTTGGAATGTTTGAGCTGAGGTGCTAGCAAAACAAGCACCAGCTTCCTTGTACCTGCTAAGATCAACAAACCACAATGATGAACAAATACTATAAATCTGATTTTTGAAAACAAGAGTTTTAACCCATAAAACCTTTCCTCAAAAACAACAAAATATGAATATGGAACTCGGATTTCAGCTATTCAATCACCAAACTTTTATAAATAACAACAAGAGAAATCACAATTTTCAGAAACTCAAATTTTATTTCAATAAAAAGGAATACAAGGAAATAGCTAAAATCTGGAACAAACGGACTCTCACATGTTGAGGTCTCCTTTTATAGACGACTAGGATCATTCTAGAAGGAAAAAATACATGAAAACCCTAGCTATGAAATCTCAAATATTCCCTTGAGTTCTTGATGGCGTTTGATGTTTATGAGCTGTCCAAATGAATCAGAGACGTTCATTTTAGCTTTGGGGTTAAGCATTGAGTCTTGGCTGTTGATTTGGCCACGTGGCAAGCCTTGGAGGTGAAGGTTTGATATGATTGGGTGACGTGTTGAATGGTGGGGTCAGATGGTGAGTGGGGATTAGGGTTTTGGGTGTGGGATGAGTTCCTGGGCATGTGAATTAAGCGTGTGCCTAGGTAATTTCATTTTACCCTTTGTTTTAAGTGGGGTAAGTTCTGGGTTCTTGATGGTAAACAGTAACTCATTTGATCCGAAATAAAGGGGTGTGAAGTGTTTGGCGCGTGTTTGTGCAAGTTTAAACTTTGGGAAATGGCATTAGTAGTCCTTGTGTTTTGGTGAAACTTGTAAAACATGTTTTTCAGCCTTATAACTTGATTTCCTTTGTTATTTAAGTTATGATTTTCACACTTTGGCCACCAAACTTTTCAATAAGGGTTTCAAGGGTTATTTTTGCCACTTTTGCATAGTTGAAGGACTGATCTTGGACATTCTTGATCTTCAAAGGTCTTCATTGTATCTTTGACTTCATGAGGGAACATAATTGACAATTTTAGAATTGATAAGGGACTAAACTTGCCAATTCTTCAAAGTTGAAGGACCATTTTGTAATTTTGACAAACTTAAGGGACCAAACTTGTAATTACGAATATACAAGGGTTTTAAGTGCCATTTCTTCATATTTTGAGGATCAATCTTGTACATCTTCAAGTCTTCAAGGGTTTATCTTGGATAATTCATGAACTAGGGCCCAGTTCTTTGTACGGCTTCATTTCTCGCGTCCGTTTTTCCTTGTTTCTTGTGATATTTTGTCTTTTTCACGATATCCATACCTAAAACACACAAGTAAACAAATACAAGCATATATATAGTATTTTATGACATTTTTATGCATTTAAAGCCTGAAAAGAACGATGAGATCATGTATAAAAGCCATCTCATCATCTGCCTCTCAGATATGGTACAGACTCTTTTGTTGATCAATTCAATAGCGAACTCCATGGCGCTCTCGACAGTAGTGGGTCGAGATGTGAGCACTCTGTCATGAATGGCGTCGGGAAGTCCTCCAACATACTTCTCAATCTTTTCCTCTCTCTCGGGAAACATCCTGGTACACATGAGGGTCAACTCTTGGAATCTCTGGTTGTATAACACGATGTCATTGTTCTTACACCTAAGATCCCACAGTTCGACTTCCAGTTTCTTCATTTCGCCCATTGGGCAGTATTTTTCTGTCATTCTCTCTTTCAAGTTGGTCAAGTTGAGAGTGTAAGCAACATCGTGTCCTAGGGTAGCAACCACATAGTTCCACCATGTGAGAGCACTTTCGAGTAATGTGCAGGTGGCGAATTTGACCTTGTTCTCGTCAACGCATTCGCTGATACGGAACACAGTCTCTAGTCTTTCAAACCATTGCATCAACTCCACAACGCCTTCGCTGCCCCGGTAGTATGATGGCTTTCATTTGAGGAAATCAGGATAGGAGCATCCTCTAGCGGTATTGTTGTTCCTGTGCGCATTGGAGTTTTGGATATCGTCCATATTTCTGCTAGCGGCCATAGCAGTGGCGATACCCTGGTCTATCATTTCCCTAAGTTGGGTAGTAGTGACGTTATGAGTAGCGTCGGCATTGTTGGGGGTTAGTTCTAGTGATTGCCATTTGTCTGTAGTCATACACAAAATGAGATCATTAGCCTCAGTGTTAGTACAGTTCATGTATAATTTGCACGAGGATACTTATGCACAAAATTTATAACAAATCGGATAACTTGTCAAGATTTCAATAATATAGCACAACACATGATATATAACAAAAGAAAGTAAGTACATGTCATTTCTCGTAGAAAGTAAACATAACATCAGGCACAACCAATCCAAGACAGAAGTACAGCACGCCTGTCTGGGATGGTGGTACGCACAGTCTAAGATGCAATATATACAGACACCTATCTAAGGGAGTATAGTACAAGATATGATACAAAAGATGCATGAAAATAAAGGTACATGGGGTCCTATATCATGATAGCTAGGATGCAACCCAAAAGCTTATCATGATGTACACAAGATCTAGTACATCGGATCTATGAATGCCTAACAGATCCGCTGGAAGTGGCTGGTGCAGGGGGTGCTGGTGGGCTACTGGTGCTGGCATGGCATCCTGTAAAGCAATCATAGCAACTCGGGTCCTCTTGACGTGCCAAAGTGTCTGCAGTAACTGAGCTCGAAGGGTGTCCATAGCTCCTCTAAGATGGGCTGTATCTGTCGTCACTCCATCATGGTGAACATTCCGCCAGGTCAAAGAACATGGATAGTGTCTGCTCCTGAGCTGAGAGGGAAGCATGGGTCTGATACTGTAGGCTCTCTAAAGTGTAGACACGATGACGGATAAAATCATACTCCTCTATAAGCCACTGTAGGGCATCGTGGACTGTGGCCCACGTCCCTCGTGCGACTTGGGCTTCTGCCCAGGTAGTCCAAGTAAGGGAATCTACATGCTCCTTTAAGATAGAGCACTCAGCCTGGCCGGCTATCAGTAAGATGTGGACATCTGCCATCTCCTGGGCCTGGCGAGCAGCCAATGCAACAATCTGGGCCTGGACAGGATCAACCCGTCCAGTCCAAGAACCCTCTCTGACCTCAACAGTGGAGTCGGGAGCAGTCTCGTACCTCCTCTTACGAGGCGGCAGAGATCCCGGAGCGTATCCCTGAAGAGACGATGAGGGTGGTAGAGGTGGTAAGGCATAAGTCATCTGGCCCTCCTCCTCGGTAGGGGGAACCAAAGCAGCAGGTGGAGAAGCAACAGTCGGGACGACTCCGTCAGTCTGACTGTCCTTAGACTCAGAGGCGGACATCCATCCTGGAAGCACTGATGTCGGTGACGGTGATACAACTAGAGTGGGGTCTATCTCTGGTACAACAGTCGGATATGTCACTGGTGAAGTCATAGTAAGTCTGAAAATAACATTATTTTTAATTGGCATAAGTATGAGCTTACTCAAATTAAAAGTTTCAAATGAATTTTTAAGTTTTAAGGGTTGTAGTGAGTGTCCTTTTAACATCACAAGTTAAAGGCTTAGTTAATACTTATAAGATCATTTAACCAAAAGTAAATAATCAATGCTCGCATAGATCACATAATAAATGTATGCTCTATGATGAGACTGCTTTTATACATAGTCTCATCGTTCAAAATGGACTTAAAACGGTTAAAATATCATAAAAAGTGTCATATATATGCTTGTTTTTGCTCAATCTGTATTTTAGGTACGGATATCAAGAAAATGACAAAATATCACAAGAATCAATAAAAAACGGACACGGAAAACGAAGCCGCACAATGAACCAGACCCTAGAGTTGATTTTCTAAGAAAAGTCCTTGAAGAATTGAAGATTGTATAAGAAGGGTCCTTCATTTTTGAAGAATTGACACTTTATACCCTTGTTTATTCATAATTACAAGTTTGGTCCCTAAAGTTTGTCAAATTTACTAAAAGGACCCTCAACTTTGAAGAATTGGCAAGAATGGTCCCTCAAAATTGAAGACTTATCACTTTTAGTCCTCCATGAAGACAAGAATACAAGTGAAGACCTTGAATAATGAAGACATGCCAAAAAACAGCCCTTCAAATATCATCAAATTACAAAAGAAGTCCTTTATAAACTTTTGGAAAGTTTTTGTGGCCAATGTGTGAAGTTTGAAACTTCAAATTGAAAGGATTCGTTTTGTTTGGCTATTTAAACCACAAATGAAACAAAAGGAAGAAAAGAGGGGTTAAACATGGCAGACAACATAACTTACCTAGACCAACCATGGCTTGACACATCACCCCAATATCTCTCTCACCCAATCAAAACCCACCATTCCGCCACATCAAAATCCCACTAATCCGGTTTATAGCTAATTAATTAATTAGTTATATAATTGGCGCCTAAGACTTGTTTAAATCCCAATTCAGATCAAACCCATGTTCATCATGTTCATAACCAAATTTGGGTTTTTCTTAACCACTAACAATTACATGTTAAGCTGCTCCAGATTAATGATTGAGGGTTTATTAAACATGACCGAACTCATAAACTCGATGCCACCTCACCCCTCTAGTCACATGAAGACTCCCCTGCTACACACTTTTGGGAAGATGACAAAACATGCAGAGGATCAACGTCCCACACTCAAGCTTACATCCTAAGCTTATATTTGACGTCCAAGATCACTACACAACAAAATTTATTCACATGTATCACCTTCAAAGGCAAATTCAGTCAAAGATTATTCAAATTTCAAGGGCAAATGTGGAACTTTGGAAACTAGGGTTTTTAGTTTTACAAGCTTTCTAGGACATTGTAAACCCTCAATATAAAGGGTCTTAGCCTTTCATTTATCTCTGTTCTTGGTTTTCTTTGGTCACAACATTGTAAAGCCTTTATTCATGGAATGAAAAAGAGTTTAAGTTTGTTGACGAATTCCAAGTGCCACCACTTACTTTTCTGTTATTGTTTAATGATATGAGTTTGTGATTTGAGGTTTCAAAGTTGGGTTTTAAGTTTATGCAAAGTGTTTCAAAAGTTTTCAAAAATCTGTGATTTTTCCAAGTTTTGTTCAAACACTTGAAATTTTTGGATCAAAAGTTGATCATAGCACCCTGATAAGGTACTTATCAAGGTGAGGTGAAGCTTGTGGTTTGGGAAGATTCAAGGAGTGGGGTACAAGTTGGAAGAAATCTGTTTCATTTTCATTTTTTTATATAATCTGTTTTTGCTAACTCTGTTGATCTTAGCAGTGTGTTGGAAGCTTGTGTCTTGTTTTTCTAGACACATCAGCTCTTAGATTCGGGAGTGTGGATGTACATTCCTTAGGTTTGTCATTTTCACTCCAAAAATCTGTCAAAAATTGGTTCTAAGTGATTTTGGGTATCTGCTAGTGCATGATGTGTTCTTATGCTTGAAATCTAGTTCTAAGTTCATGGTGATGTTGTTATGATGCTTGTTTAGGCTTGGTTAAGTCTAAAAAATATTTTGGGTTCATAAATTTTGATATCAGTTTTTGAAGGACTGTTTAGGATTGTTGTTTTGTTCATGTTTTGGTGGAATTAAGTAGGTGTTAGGGCTTTAGGTTTGTTGGTATCTGTTATTGAAGTGGTTGTATGCTTATGTTTGCTTAACTTGTGCTTTCAAACACTCTAATCTGAAACTTGGCTTAACTAGTTTGTTTTACTTGATCTTGGACTAAAAACTTGTCAACACCTAGAATTCATGATTAACTAGGGTTAACACGTGATAAATCTAAGTTTATGTAACCTGTTGAGTGGATTTGAGGGTTTGAAATCCAGTTTTTGGTCAAACAGTTCAGCGTAAGGATTTTTGTGTGTTTATTCTTCATCAGTTAAGTCACATAAGCTTGTTAGTAGATCTAATCGTTGAACCAATGCATGAAACCAGTTTAACTATGCTTAATTAAGTTTGTTATTGCTTGTGTATGCATTTGGTGGACTTTGGTCAGCTTATTCTAGCTTAAACATAGCTTTTATTCATCAGATCTGCTTATTTTCATGTCTGTATGCTTTTTGAATTTACTGTATCAATTGGCTGGGTGATATTATGATTTCTTGCTTGTTCTTGACTCCCTACAACCCACTAGTTGTAGGGGTGCCATTGTTGTCCAAAGAATCCGAGTTATACTCACTAAAGACAAAAAATCAGTCCACTAGCAATGGGAACCCCTTTCCCACTGCTGCTAGCCACTGCTAGTTATAACTTTCAGTCAGCTTATTAATAAGCTACTTTGGCTTATTCCATTGTGCAAAAACTTTGATATCGTAATCAGTCTTACTTATTTGACCCATTTACTTGATCTGGAGCTTTTTGGACTTTGACTTTTAAGTTTGACTAGAAAATGATTTGACTTTTGTTTTTCAAAACAACTTATTGATTATTCCAGCTTATTGAGTGTACTTATTTGAAATATTTTTGTTGATTAAGCTTAATTTGGTCATTTCAAACCTTTTGCAACTTGAATCAGCTCTTGAAGTGGTCTAGAACTTAAAAACGACTATTTTGTCGTTTTCTATAGAGAGTCTTGGCTTATTCAAGCTTATTTCTTGAGCTTTTTGATTGTTTCTTTTTACAAACTACTTTATAAGCTCAAAATAAGGATGTGTGTCAAATATTAGCTTATGGCATTAACTTATGCTTAATGGGCCAAAAAGCCCATTAAAAATAAGCTAAATCCTATTAAGCTGTGATAAGCACTTATTCGGCTTTTGGGCCTTTAGAGTTTTTTGTTTAAAATCTGATTTTAAGCTTATCTGGAAATTTTGGGCTTATTTGGTTAACATTTTTCTTATTGGGCCTAAAAAGCCCATTTTGTAAACTGTTTTCACTTTTGGCCCATTTGGAGGCCCAATAGGGGTATTTAGGTCATTTACTTTCATTTATGGTTTTATTAAGTTAAAATAAATTAGTTGACAAGTTTTTAGAGTTTTTTATAAATTTTGAATTTTTAATATTATTTTAATATTTAATTTTAATTTTTAATAATTTTAATTAGTTTTAATTAGTTTTAAATTTTGTAAAAATACTTTTTAGTTTAATTAAGTTATTTTAGAGGTTTACAAATTGAAAAATCTTATTTTGGGCTTTTTATTAATTAAATTGATTTTTAGGGCTTTAATTAGCATTAAAAAATTATTATTTAATTAAATAAAAGGTTTGAAAAAGTTTTGATTTTTGGTAAACTCTAATTGCATTTTTAGGGGTTTTTTGTGATTTTCTAAGAATTTTTAGAGTAATTTTTAAATTTCGTCACGTTTTTACGTTTTACGTCTTAGCTTTCGTCGTAGTTTAATCATAGTCGTAACCTTCATCATTTTCTGTTAATATTAATCTCAAATACCATCAAGTTTAACACACACACCAAGCCTCCTTGAGAATGAACTCACACAAGGGTTATTAGTGCACGATTTTCCTAAATCGTCGTACTTAATACGTACCATATTTACGCTCTTTTCCTAAAAGACGTATTTACACAACTATCACTCTACGTTCTATATGCTTCACTATTCTAGTCCCGAAAATCCCAATAAGATTTTTATTCAGTTATATTCCAGTTTATATAAAAAAATTTATTATTTTATATTTATTTAATTTTTGGTTTGGTTCTCTATAACTATCGCTCTGATACCATTTTGTGACACCCCCAAATGGGTCAAATGCAGCGGAAATAATATTTGGGTGTCACGTAGGTAGATCAATAGCAGATAGTACATAGAGCATCAGATAAAAGATTATCAAACATTTATTACATGAAAAGTAGTGCGAATTATTATTAAAATGGTTTCAACATAAATAAAAGATTGTTTGTGAATCCCCAATTATAAAAATCCCTAGATGAGTACTAGAATGTTGCATATCCTGATGCCGGTTTCCATGCACATAATAAGTACATGCTTCAATTTTCTGAGAAAAACATGCTTTGAGAGTCAACATAAAGTTGGTGAATTCACAAGTTTAATAAGTAAGTTTGGATAGTAAAACATTCACTGAAGTAGTGATGCACATAGCATCAATACTTAAAGATAACTACATTTCCTATTGCCCGAAACTGGCACTTTGACACATTAAGCCCTCAACAAATGAGGACCCTTCGCATTAATAATAATGCACCCATTATTCCGCTCTGACATGATAAACACCTGTTGTCCCGGCCAAGGCACAGTGAGCGCTACTCACCCAGGTGGGGATGGTCAACCCCAAATAGATCTATTTATAACATTCAGACATTTTAACAATTTCAGTTCACGGGTCATGAGAAATTCTACAATAGGAAAATGTAATCAAGGTTTGGTACAGTTCAGTTTACATCCATAAAATGAGTTGCATGATTTCTTCCCCATAAAGGATTTAAAAGTTTGTCAATATATAATGTGGGGCCATGAACTCACCTCAGTAGTACAGTAATAAGTCACAAGAAATCCAATGTGGTGCTCACGACACAGTCAACAACCTAAATAATTATACAGTCTCAGTAAATGCATAATATAATGCATAAAAGTGTCTTAACAAACCTGTGCATGCTTATATTGGTTTTAAGCAATTTATTACGATTTCTGTAATTTAATTTATCGTTGTAAAAGTAATAGGAGTATTTATTTTTAAGTGCGTAACAAATAATATCGTTCAAGTAATTAATTTGTTTAATTAATATTCCCGTACTTGTACCATCGTAAAGTGGTTTAAATATTTATAAAAGAAAGTTTTATATATATTTAAAATGTAGAAAAATAATAATAAATATAATTAATATATTTACTTT
Organism: Glebionis coronaria; assembly: GCA_025667525.1. Lineage (NCBI taxonomy): Eukaryota > Viridiplantae > Streptophyta > Magnoliopsida > Asterales > Asteraceae > Glebionis > Glebionis coronaria. Next base: position 322,996,212 of record CM046880.1, on the reverse strand, counting down.
TATAAACTACTCGTATTAAATTTATATAACTTATATAAATGACTTTTATAAAATGTATAACATTTATTTAATTTAATTTAAAGTCCTCGAAGTTTGTATAATTTATTAAATTATATGTTTGGGAAAAAAATAACGATTTTTGTACTTATAGATTTATTTAAGTTACACTTTTTAATATTAGGATTATATATATAATTAGGGTTTAGTTTAGGTTTAGGAATTTACAATTTAGTCCCTCATATATATATAATACCCGCGGCATAATTATATAAACACCCCTAAGGCTTATATTAGTTTCATTAAATGGCAAAATAAGTCCCTCAAGTTACACGTGTAACTAGGGCTTGTAATAGATTCGTATAATGTCACTTTTGGTCCTTATAGTTTCGGTTTAGGGTTACACATGTGAGATTTTACATAACAGCCCCCTAGGGCTTGGAATACTTTCCGCCATTGACCATTTTAGTCCCTAGGTTTTAGATTAGGGTTTATAACTATACACGGTTGGCGAAAATGGTCCCTAGGGTTCCTAATAGTTTCGACAAAAGGCATAAGTGGTCCTTAGTGTTCTATTAGGTTTACACAAATGTAACTTTACGTACAAGGATTTACAAAACAGCCCCTATACATTGATTAAGTTTCGAATAGTGTGTTTCCTAACCCTATTCTTTCGGATATATACACTATAGGTCCTTATCTTTGATATCTTGTTAAAATGAGTTTCCAAAAGTCATGTTTTAAACCTTAGACTCTATTTAAATTACATATTTGATCCAAAAGTTTTGTGTTTCACCATATTGATATGAAACTTTTATAAATCACATTTTTGGCACCAAAGTTTTATAATATGTATATTTAACACATGAAAAGTTTATTTTGAGCATAAATATCTTAATGGGCTTAATGGGCCTAAACTATTTTAAATACTATTCATTAGGCTTACTAATCTACTAAGGCAAACTAGCTAAATATGTTAAGGAGAAACATAAATCTAGTGATTTCTAAGCTTTCTATAACAAATCTAAGTTATCCATCAACCCAAAAACCATAACATGGCTCACGGCTATATATATATACATGCCTGGGTTTTCATAATTTTTCTAGGTTAGCATGTTTATATGTTCATGGTTACCATAGTTAGCTAGATTTTTCATCGCCTTAACTGATATACCATTTTGAGCCGTGACCTACTATAGGTCTAGGTTTTCTAGATTTGTGTTTATATTAAGTTTATACTAGGAGTTTCATATGTATGTTCATGTGGATGAAAAATGAAAGTATTTAAGAAAGATATAAGCTTTCATGGTACTTACTCGATTAGTTTAGGAAGAGGATGACAATGGAAAAGATAGTGTCTTGAATCTACTAAGTAAAATGATGTAGAACCCTAGTCACATATGAGCGGTGACCCTCTCCCCCTTTCTTGACCAAAATAAATTTGATGAGAGATGTTTGTGTATGTTGTATGATGATTGGGAATGTAAATGAGATATGAGTTAAATGTCCTAGTGAAATTTTGCCATATATGGCACTCTAGCCGTGGGTTATAGCAAGGAAAAGTGGTATTTGGTGTTGCAAATGGTATAAGGGTGTTCTTGTATAGTGAAAAGGAGTACACACTCATTAATGCAAGTTTGTACATTTCCTCTTGGGGGTTTATGTTAGTCGGCTACAAAAGGGTAACTAGGAGACATCATGGTACAATCTTTAATTACACAATCTTAGTACTAGATTTGATGATGGAATGTTTGTGGTTTGGTTTGGTTGGAGCTCTCCTAGCCGTGTGTTATAGGAAGCATGTGGGGAAAAAGAGTATTTTCAAAATATCTAGTGATGAAGATTAAGTAGGTAGTATGTTTTCAAGTTATGATAGATTTTAATTAAGTGTATACTAGTATGTATATAAGACGTGTGAATATACACTTTCAAGAGAGAAATGTAACTTTTATAGTGTTTCTAGTATAAGTATGTGATAAATGTAATTTATTTAGTTAGGAATAGTTATAACATAGAATGTATACCTCTTGATTGGTGGTGTTTGTAGATATTTAACGGGTGTAGTGTGGCTAGGTGAAAGTTGAAATAGTCAATGTGACTAAAACTCTACATATATCTATATAAACATGAACTGATAGTGTAATTAAACGAAAGACTGAAGTTAAATAAAATCAAGTGACGTGGAATTACATAGATTTCATGCAAGATGAGTACATAAGGTGACAAGGTCAAAGAGGTAAAATCAGAGATTTTACAGAACATGTTGTGGAACTACAACAGTCCGAAAATCAGGTTATACCTTATACTTGCAACTTTTTACAATACCGTACACCGATAAACTAAAAAAACGCCATCATTTGTTTTTATATCGAACTGTTTTGTGATTAACATATTTTTATGATATGCAGTTCAATACAGTGGCTGAGACAAGTGGGTTTTGGTGCTGAAAGAAGGGTTGGAATTGGTACGTTTTGGTGTAGAAAAAAGGGCTGAAATAGGTGTGTTTGGGTGTTGAAATGGGTTGGTTTAGAGTGCTAAAAAGAGATCTGAAACAAGTTACTTTCGAGTGTTGAAACAAGACCTGCGTTGGGTGGGTTATTGGAACTGGAATGGGTGGCTTATACCCTTCGATCTTGATATCCAATGGTAAAGGTTAGTTACTAGAAAACTTATTTTCGACGTTAGTTTCGCTTTGAATAACAACATATGGTCAAAGCAAATTATTGCATATACTATATTGGTATAAGAAGATTTAACAAGAGTTGCTTTCTAAATACTTATGCGGTTTTCCTAGGATAAAGTTGAGCAGGGGCGTCATGGGGAAACGATTCGGCAGTCATTATTCAAGGTATACAGCTGTGTTGAGACCTCATGTGGTGACCGGGTCGACCTGTTAGAACCTGGATAACAGTCACCTGACGTGGTACGCACTGAAATCTACTTTAATATAATCAGTAATGAGTATTGTTTTAGAGTAACATGTTCTTATGACCTAGGTTATGTTTTGGGCTCGAATAAAGAGCACAAGGACCCATAAGGATTTCAAGATAGGTGGCTAAATTGGGTTAGTTCGAATTGCTTTTTCTAATAACTATACTAAGGGGTTGTTTGGGGTTGCTAATAAAAATGCTTATATGGAGATAGGTTATTAGAATAAGTATTTAAAATGATGTATTCAAGTTCTTATAGTAAGTACGTACATATTTAGCTAATACAAACGCCCCCTTTTTTATTGTGGTGATTTTCGGAGTTCTTCTAACTGAGGTTGCAGCCGCGGTGGTTGTGACCCTTTGGTTGACCTTATTCTATCTGAGCCGCAGTTGTTGGTTAGTTATAATATATGTTCCTACATGATGCCACCATCTCATTCAAGGGCGAAGGTATTATTTATTTGTACACTGCTCTGTGTGTACAAATTATATGTTTATTGAATTATTGTTACCAACTATTACAAGTGCAAAATACCAACGTCAATTGTGGTAGGTGATGATGAGCATGAAAGGGTTTCATGGAGATGAGACTGTTCGTATCTGGTGGGGTGACCAAGTATGGTCGCAGCCATGGCGGGCGTGTCCTCTTTACCATATTTTATGCCTATATGAGCCTCCTATAGAATTATTCACTTATGCTTTTAAAAAATCTGTAACAAATCTTTGAACATTGCATTCTGTTTTTAAAATGCTTCACTCACGAGGCTATTTGAAGGTTTAAGTTTCTTAATGACTTAATAGTATAGGCGATGATGATTAGCTTCTACTATTCTGTTTTTGTGAACCACAGATTAAAAATACACGTATTCTGGCAGGGCAACCAACAAGTAGACCGTGGTTACAGCCATATACGTTGTTTTGTAGGGCTCTACATAAGGGGGCTGAGCCTTAGAAATTCGGATTTTTACACAGATACAAAAACAGTTTTTCAAAGTGGTTAGCGCTGCCCATTGTTACCGGGGGTAGTCATTTCGCAGAACATGAAGTTCCACATCGGAGTAACTTTTGGTATAATAATTCTAAAATTGGTGGCATGACATTTAGTTGAAATTTGTGGCATGACATTTAGGTGAACCGTAAGCGTTGATTTATGATCACTGGACGATATGTATGACTGAAATGTTTGGTTTTCAGGCCATATAGATCATTTTGAAAGTTATGCGTGGCATCACATGGAATACGTCGTTTGAAGGATTGCCTGATGCTACTGCTGATAGGAAGGATGATTTTGATTCTGAAAAGAATGAAACTCATGCTGCATTTTTAGACAAGACGCTGGCATGGGAGAAGAACCTATATGATGAAGTGAAGGTATGCACTTATTTATGTGATTATGTCACAATTTCATTTTTTATGGTATTCTGTTTATGATTCAAAGATGTTTACTGTCACCTTTTGGATTTTGTGAAGGCATTAGATGAATTAGAGTTGGTAATATGTACGGGTCTGGTAGGACTGAAATATAAATTCCTTATGTTTGTGATTTACGGATTTGATAAATAAGCAAATCACAATCTATCCACGAGCCACAGGTGTCCAAAAGGAGTGTTTGGATGATGTAATAACAACAACCAAACACCCCGTCTGTTACAGAAGGAGTGTTTGGATACAGTTAAAACACCAACCAAACACCCCTATTATCAACGTATTTGTGTGTATTCAGGTACGCTGAGGCCACAGGTGTCCACAGGGTGTCCAACTTGCAGGTTCTATGACGAAAGCAAAAAGTTGGATTTGATGATTGCTTGTTGAACATTGGTGTATGACCTCCTATCGCGGTGTCTTTATGGTTAGCTGCTTCGACTTTTCTAGACATCAACTATTTTTAAGAAAGTTCTCAAAAAGATAGTGATACCAAGTATTGAAGTGGAATGGGTGGTTGCTTGAGCTTATTTTTGGGCAGATAGCTGCTGTAAATGAGTTTACTTATTGAAGGGGAAGGGGTGGTTGCTTGACCTTATTTTTGGGCAGATGGGTTTTAGTTTCAGGCTTCTATTGTCGCGAGAAAGAAAAGTGGCCAGATATTGGTTCCGAGCAAAGGATAAATCACAACGGTATTCTCTAATCGCTTAGTATCTTTAATTTTTTCGGAATTCTTTTGGATTTTGCAAACTATTAATTTGATGAAGAGTTTAATCATGTTTGATAGCTTTTGTCGTGTTTTTTCATCCTTCTACATCCACCATTTTTAGTGGATTACATTGATTGTTGTTTTGTTTGGAAAGGCGAGAAACAAGAGTTAAAAGAGTCACTTCTATAGTTGAGTTTCATATGTTTACTACATGCTTCAATATACATATACAAGAGTTACTTAAAATAATTGTTAGATTTTGAATACCAAAGCTAGCGATGAAATATTAAGTGTTTATGTGGACGAAATATTTTCCACTAATCTTTGGTAAACGATAAACACTTATGGTAAATTAGGATTGGCTAATATAGGGTAGGCATTAGGCCTACTTTTAATAGGTCACGTTTTGTTGCACCATGTTGAATTTTGACCTTCATAAGATTAACTAACAATAACTTTGTAATGATCAGTGAGGTAAACGTCCTGTGCAATCAGCCCTTTAAAAAATTAAAAACTATGTCTCGAAATATAACCATTATATATATTTAGCTGGAACGCGAGGTTGAAAGGTTCTCCAATTTGAATGCCAATCATAGGGATGTAATCCACTCCTATTATGTGAAGTAAATAATCCATCAATTTGATTTTTTTACACATTTTATGGATAAGCCGTTTTCTTGCAGCAACTAATAAGTCCCGTCTTTGTGGCTTAACTGCAGGTGTTTCGTCTCCGGATTTTGAAAACAACGTAAAAGCTAAAACCCCGCAGCGAAGCACGAGTATAAATCCTAGTATAATTCAAATCATAAAAATTTATGTAAAAAGCCTCGTTCTCTAAACTTATACAAAGCCAAACTTAAAAAAACCCTTAATTTTGATGTGTATATAAAAAATTAAAATTTTATAATAACTAGACTAACATCTTGTATACAGATGATGTATAGCAGCAAACAATTATATATGTGAAATTATGAATTTAGTGCATCATTTACAAGTTCAATTTATAAGAATTGTGCGAAAAAAATTATGATTATAATAAAAGATGATAAAATTTAAAGATTTAAGATTTAAGTTATTAATTTAGCTATTTTAGTTTTCGAGTTTCAGCATTTAAAGTTTAGATTTTGAAAAATCGTCTTGATATATATAGTATTAGACGAGTACCCGCGCATAGCGGCGGGAAAATAATGATATGCGATATTATGATATGTTTTTGTGTACGAATGCAAAATACATGTACATGTAGATATGAGCATACAGACGAGTACCGAGTACCTATGCATAGCACCTCATATTCCTAGCGGCAAACAATTAATTTACGATATATGACATTTTGTTAAATGTTATGTGTAACTCAACAAATCCAGTATTATGAATTTTAGTACTATTTTTTATCAGTTATGAAGAAAGATCTTCAATAGTATGAGTTGTGTGTCTTATTATCTTTCCAATTTTATGTTAATTATTTACAAAGCTATAAATGAGCTCAAATCCTTTACCAAGTTAGTATTTAAATCAATCCTATCTGTAGGATATGTAAATCTTGCTTATGTTTTAGAGAGAGAAAGATAGATGATTTCACACTTCTAGAGAGATAGAGTTTAAGAACTATGTGTTATTTGAAAATGAAATCACCACCCTCTCCATCAAAGGAGAGGGTTTATATACCCAAGCCTTGTGATGGGCTTGGGCTTACAGTATTGGGCCGCCCTACACATGTTGTAGGCTAGGCTTGACCTTTTTTGTTTAATAAAGATATCCAGACTACGAGCTACTACTTAATATATTGTCGGAGTGACCGAATCTTCCCAAATACGTAAAAACGTATTTCCAACAATCTCCCCCAAAGGGAGGTCACTCCAAACAAGGGTGTTACCCTAGTTACAATAATAAAATAAACCTAGCATACTATGCTTGTCTTGAGCTCGTAGTCTTCGTCTTTCTTTTCTTTTTCTTTTCTGGTGAACATGCTGATGTGATAATTGATATCAATCTTGAGCATTAATCTCTTGCCTTGATCTTGTGCATCCATCACTTGTGATCTTCGCCTCTTCGTGACTTCATGTCCCACATACTTATACCTTCGTAATTCTTGAAATCTTCAGAGTTCGATACAACGGAAGACTTAACTTTTAGGCTTTCTTGAATTAGATAAGGTATTAAGTGCGAAAAGTATAAGCATGCGGGGACGACTTCTTCTCGGATTCCGCAACGCCACCGTCTTCAAATGCCGCAACATAATTAGACACGAATGAAATGGCTTTGAACATTTCATTCTAATTCGATAGCATTTTACCTCCGTTCGGTGAAGACCGTTGGACGATATAAAATATCTTACTTGTGGCAGGTAGATTTAATTAAAAATCTCATTGACAAGATTTCACGGGTAAACCCGTTCTCTTTACTCGACCGTCCAAAGCTGACTGCGAACATAAAGAGTGAATCATTTGGATAAAATTATCCGCATGATTTAAGCCGTCAATTCTGATTCCTGGAACAAGTTTGATTCATTAAAGAATCGCACCATCGTTGCTTTCCAGTTGTCACGAGCTTGATTCATATTGAATCTTGCAAGTTACCTACTAAGTGATGTTTAAGGTTAACACTAGAAGGATTTCCACTCATCACTGTGAACACTAAGGTATCACTCTGAGTGTTCTGGCAAGATCACTTAGATATTGCGTAGAGGCCTGGAACGTGTTTAAGTTCAGCTAAGAATTAAACCATTGTTACTTTCCAGTTATCACAAGTTTGATTCATAAAGAATCGCACAAGTCACCTACCATGAGCTTTTTGATATTCGCTCAAGAAGGATTTCCATCTTCATTGTAAATACTTTCGTATTACTCGGATGTTCAGGTAAGATCATGAAGATTTTGCGTAGGACTCTTAATATCTTTCTTACTTTTCATAGTGTGTGAAGAAGCAAGGAATTATGAAAGTGTGTCCTAATGAGATATTTGATGATCTCAAATGGCTCAAGACTCGATCGTGCACTTTGGATTTTAATGATCGGAGGCTGGAGAGGAGTGCCACCATTTCAATACCAATTTATTCGGAGTGAATAAATTGATAGATAATGCGTTGTCTTTGTGTGAATAAAACAAATACCTTTTGAGAGATATTTGAGTTAGCTGGGATGGGTTGTGCATTGCATCACTGGGTCCATGATGTCTATCTTCAATATCGAGCATCATTAAAATGATCTCAATAGCATATGTGTTGACCTAGTTTCTGCCTAAGGTTGTAAGGAGGGCTTCTTTCTTTACACCCTTTATCTTTACAATTATTTTTCATTCTTCAACCCCTTCAATGCTTACCAATACGTCATAACTAGCACCTTGTTGTGATTCTTCCAGTGCTAACTTAAATACTTGGTCGACATTCAGCTACGTTCACAATCATTTTCCATCTTCCTAAGGACTACTATTTCTAGCTATGGAATGTCCTTGGAAAGATTCCTCCGGTCCTAAAAGAATCATAGGAATTAACTTATCCTACCATCCTTATGTCACCACAATCTTCATCGTCGTGAAATAAATGGGTTTTGGGTAAGTGTATTTCACCATGAAAATCTATTTTGATATGCAAATCCGTTTTGCTCCCCCTTAACATATGCCACGATATTCGAAAACATTTCGCACATGTCGGGATGAGCCATCACGTTAAGTCAAACCATTTTTGATAATTTCCCATATTAAATCACATTTTCTCCCCCTTATTAAAAATATTAACCCAACCGCTGTTTTTAATATCAATTGATTTAATGAAGTTTTAACAAAGGTTTTGGGAAGACAAATGCAAGTCCGTTTTATCTTCATGATACCAAATGTATGAGATATGATACCTATTTGTAACATGATCACATATTCACCATATTAGAAAAAAATTGACAAGGTTGGACCTGATTAATGAGAACATCATATGATAAGATCAAATGGTTCTTGTTCGAGAATGTTGGTCGCCTCGTCACATCTAAAGTCATCTCTTGACACCACATGTACGATTGGTATTGTTGTCTTGACACCAATTTGTGAACTTGGCACGTTCGGCATCGAATATTCTGAATGCTTGACAATTGCTCCCCCTCAATTGTTGACCCGTGTTCTATTGAAAGAGTTGTAGTCGTCGTTTGAGTAGTCGCATCGTCGAGTATGTAGATACCAATTGTAGATTGCTATGGTTGTAGAGATGATAGCTTCATAAAAACAAGATTTCTCTTGTTGTGACAAATAAATGCATTGATGCGTACATAGATTTGTGTTAGACTGATAAAGAGATTTTGCAATCCTATTTTTTAACAATTAATTAAGTTCGTTTTTCCTCGACTCACTCGAATTGATTTCCAATTAACGTATCGACTTAACTTTGTTTTTGGTGAAAAGTATTTTTTGTGTTTTTAACTAATTAAAACTACTAATTAATCTAAACAATTTGAAAACTATTTTAAACTAATTTAAAAATTGAACTAATTTAAATAAAACCTAATTTAAAATGAATCTAATTTAAATTTAATTAAACTATTTTGAAAGTAAAATAAGGCTATTAATTTAAATGTAAAGGAAATTTATTTAAAAACTTATTTTTGTGAAAAACAAAGTAAACTAATTTAAAATTTTAAGAAAGTAAATAAAGTATTATTTTTGTCTTTTTGAATTTTTATAAAAAAACGGATTAAAGGAATTGAAATAAAACTTGTACTAAAAATTAAACTAAAAACTTATTTAAATCTATTTAATTTAAAACTGCCAAATAATAAAAATTCCTATATTAATTAAGTTGTGCAAATATAAACACAAAAGAAGCAAGAGAAGAGATGGAAGGGGCGCTTGACTGTTAGACGAGAGGTCCTGGGTTCGAACCCCAGGACAGACAATTATTTGCAATTTTATTTTTATGACTGGAAATTTTTTTTTGACAGCAAGTAAAGAAAACAGATAAGTTGTATAATAAGCTGAAAAACCAAGATAAATAAGATAGAGAAATAAGATCTAAAAAAAAGCAGTGTTGGGAATCTAAACTTATTAGATTCCCTGATCATTGATTTAAACATAATTAGGCTGTTAGATAGTCCCTTGCCTGTGCCTAGGAGGCAGGCAAGTTTCGCAAGACTCACAGAGATCCAAGTCTCTGTGAGCAACCTCAGAGGAGTCCATGTCAGAGACATTGTCAGGGAATTCGAAGAATTACCTGAAGACATACTCATTGGCTGTGATGGATAACAGCCAAGATGTATCAGGGACTCTGAGAGGTTGAGAGTTAACAGGGGTGGCAATACCCTGATAACTCTCAGCACACTTTGGACATGCCATTTGTGTGTTCGAGACTATGAAGAAAAAGGAAACTGTTTTGGCAATTGTTTCCTTAAAGCATAATGGAAGACTACCAAGAATAGAAGGACATCATGTGACTGATGTGGGAACTTGTAAAAGCTTGTGTAGTCGCCATCAAGTACTTTTTAAGTCAAACTCGTAACACTATAAATAGGATGTGTATCCATGCATTAATGTTTAACACTTTGAGATATCAAGAACATTATTGCATATAACTTAGTGAATCAAACAGCTACGACTGTATTCATAAGTTAGGGTTTATTGTTGTTCAAAGTGTGCACAACACATTGTCATCAAACTGTGTTATCCATAACACTTGTAATTCTTTATTATACAATAATAAGATTACGTTTGAAAAGTAATACCTTGTGTTGATTAAGTTAAGATTAGGGTTTCTTGCATTGATTAGGGACTTTCAATTGGTATCAGAGCGGTGTTTGATATTAAAACCTTCAAGAAACATCGTTCTCAGTTTTATAATCAAGATCCACCATGCCGGAAACTTCTAACCCACCACAATCACCTTCCACAAACCCATCTTCACCAAGACTTAACCCTCCTGCCAATGACGATGATCTACCCCAACTTCTTGACTCAAGAGGTGGATCACACGTTACAAGTGTACCAGTATTTGATGAAGAAGATTTTGCCAGTTGGAAGAGTCAATTCCTTGTATATCTTGATGGGCTTGAACCTTTTCTTTTAGAAATTTTAGAAAATGGTCCATATATTCCCATGGCTCTTACATCCACTGAAGAAAACCCTCTTCCCAAACCTCTCAAACAATGGACTCCAGCTGATAGGAAATTGGCAAACCAAGATAAACGTCTCAAAAGTATCAGAATTTCCTGCCTTCCCAAGCATATCATGAAGTCTGTCATTCAGTGTCCCACAGCCAAACAAATGTGGACAGACCTCATTCTTAGCCATGAAGGACCCTCTGAAACAAGAGAGACAAAGATTCAGGCACCCAGACTTCAGTTTAATGCCTTTAAGTCACTTGAAGGTGAAAAGGTTCAACAAACCTATACTAGGCTGAAGATTCTTCTAAATGACCTGGCTATGAATGATGTCACTATTGGTCAAGCTGAGATCAATGCTACTTTTTTCAACAGCATTCCAAGAAAGTGGCTGAGTATGAATCAGACTCAGAGAGCTAACAACTCAATCAAAAATGATACCCTTGCTCAGCTCTATAGTAAGTACAATTATGAAGAAGGGCTGATCGATACTATCTACAAATCAGAGACTGAAAGATTTGTAGTCCAAGGAGCATCTTCCAAAGCATTGATCTCTGCAACACATCCTCATGACAGCGATTTTGATATTGAAGAAGATACCCGTAGCAGCCAAGAGTTCTTGTCAGACCTCAATGCAGAGTTCCATGAAAGAGCGTTGCTAGCCAACCAAAGAAGATACTACAAAAGATCTGGAAGAGTAGGATCAGCTAGTAAACCAACTGACAGGTCAAAAGAAACGTGTTTTGCCTGTGGAAAGCTTGAACATTATCAAAAAGACTGTCCTTCTACCAAGACATCCTCACCCTCTTATCCATCATCTTCATCCAAACCCTACAAGTTCAAACAACATAACAACTCATCTCAATCCAATTCTTCAGACACTGAGAAGAAAGATTACAAAAATAAGTACAAGGCGCTTAAAGCTGAGTTAGAACAAATGAACTTGAAGATTGAAGCTCTGTCCAAAAAGAAAGGTGGTGAGAAAAAGACAGAGAAAGGGTTGGTTGCTGAAACTTATGATTGGAATGATGAGCCACTGACTTCAGATGAAGAAGACACCACAAGAGTCAGGGCTTTTATGGCGATAGCTGAGGATGAACCAGTTGTTGGTAAAGGTGATGCTAGATCAGGACAATGGGTTGACATCACAATGAAAAAGGTACACAGGCTTTTATCCATGTCTGATAGTGATGAACGTAAGCATGTCCTTGATTACACCATTGTTGATTTACACTTTGTTGAGGAACAAAGAAAGAACCTACTTGATAAGTTTCACTCTGTTAAATCTGAAATGATAAATGCTAAGGCTGAATGTGAAACTCTCAGGCGGGTTAATTTAGAGAAAATATCCCTGCAAAATGAAGTAGCTAGATTAACCTTGAAAAACATTGCTTTAAATGATCAAGTCTCTGAATTGAACAAGATTATTGAAAAATGGCTGTGTGCTAGGTTTACTATTGATGAATTGCTTAGGGATGAAGTGCCTGCTGACTTAAAAAGGGATATATCTGCTAAGAAAAATAAGCTGAGAATTCTCACCAAACCCAAAGACATTGTCTTTAAATCTACAGAGACTATTCATATGTCAGATACCAATTTGACAAATGACCCTGTCTCTGAAGATGTGGCTGAGCTACCACCCTTGCCCAAACTCTCTGGAGTTGAACCCAGCAGTTCTTCTAGATCTGCTAAGGATGAACTTAGGACAGATATTGACAATCCTCCAGCTAAAGTTTTTCATGTGCCTGCTAAACAAACTGGTGAACAAGTAGCTTTTAAGCCTGTTACTAATAAAGCTGTGAATAAGGTTGAACCTACCACTGAAGATCGCCTGTTGTCTCTTATGAAAGAAGTAGAACTCTTGAAACAACACATTAAGCCTTCCGCTGAATGCTCTACTTCTCATGAACCTAAGTCAGTCCTAGGTGAACCCAAAGGGGAAAGGTTAATCAAACCTTATTGCAATGTATGTAAAAATTCTCACCATTCGACCTTAGATCATGACAGACACATGGCAGCCAAAAGAGCTCAGACACCCTCTAGGGACAGACCACAGAGTTCCAAAAGACAACAGGGAAATTACAAACCTTATCCTCCCTGTAAATTCTGTGGGTTCACAGACCATCACTCAGACGAGTGTGGTGACTTCCCTGGGTGTGATATCTGTGGGAGTTATAACCATGAAACAATGAACTGTCCATCCCAACGCCAAAAGTTTTTCAGGAACACAAGAGTTGCTAATAAGCAATTCAGGGAACCCACTGGAAAGTGGGTTCACCATAGGAACTAATCTGTTTCTATGTATCTGTGCAGAAATATCTCAAGGAATCGGTATGGTATCTAGATAGTGGTTGTTCTAGACACATGACAGGGATTCAACAATACCTGCACAGATACTCAAAGGAGCCAGGTCCTAAAGTGGTGTTTGGAGATAACTCTTAAGGTGACACAGAAGGATATGGCTCAGTGAACTGCAATGGGATTACATTTACCAGGGTTGCATATGTGAATGGTCTTAAACACAATCTTATTAGCATCAGCCAATTATGTGATGCTGACTATAAGGTTTTGTTTACTAAGACTCAGGGAACCATATTCAACAAAAATAATGATGTTGTGCTGATTGCACCTAGAAGGAGAGATGTTTATGTCATCAACATGGCTGTGTGCTCTAAAGACAGCTCAAATTGTTTTCTTGCTAAAGCCTCTGAAAGTGTCAATTGGCTGTGGCACAAAAGACTGTCTCATCTCAACTTCAAGAACATCAATAAGATAGCCACTCAAAACATGGTTGCTGGTCTACCTTCAGTAATGTTTTCCAAAGACAAAACTTGTTCTGCCTGTGTCAAAGGAAAGCATCATAGGTATTCATTCAAGACTAGGCAATCATTCTCTATTGACAAGTGCTTACATCTCCTTCACATGGATTTGTTTGGGCCTGTCAAACCTCAGACCATTAATCACAACAAATACACCTTGGTCATAGTTGATGAATTTTCAAGATACACATGGGTGTTCTTCCTTAGAAGGAAAAGTGAAGCAGCTGAAACCATCATGCCCTTCATCAGACAGGTTGAAAATATGAATGATGTTAGAGTCAAAGCTCTAAGAAGTGATAATGGTACTGAATTCAAGAATCATCAACTTGAATCTTTTTATGATGAAAAAGGGATTTCTCAGAACTTCTCTTCAGCTGGCACCCCTGAACAAAATGGTGTGGCTGAAAGAAGAAACAGGACTTTGATTGAAGCAGCAAGAACTATGTTAAATGGTGCAGCCTTACCAAAGCAATTTTGGGGAGAAGCTATTCACACTGCCTGCTACACTCAAAACAGATCAATCATTGTCAAAAGAAATGGTAAAACCTCCTATGAAGTCTTCAGAAAAAGATCTCCAAACGTCAGCTATTTTCATGTGTTTGGGTGTCCTGTATTTATTTATAACTACAGGGATAAACTTGGAAAGTTTGATGAAAAAGCTGATGATGGTTTCTTTTTGGGATACTCTCCAACAGCCAAAGCCTTCAGAGTATTCAACATCAGAAGACAAGAAGTAGAAGAAACATTCCATGTTAGATTCAATGAAGATGATGAAGTCATACAGAGAACAGGAACAGAGGGTGATGAAATAGATTTTAATGAAAATATTTCTTTTCCAAGTGATGAGTTCACAGAACCCATACCTACCAGTCATCATCACTCCAACACTCTCACTCCTTATGTCCCTGCCTTTGACCCTCTGTCTACTCACAACATAGAAGTTCCTACCTCTCAGGAACTTGATGAAGAAGAACCCCAAATTTCTGATGGTCCTTCTCATGATATTGAGGACTCACCAATTCTTCAAATCCCTGAAGATTCTCCTGTTGATAATGAAATAGCTTCCCTTGATATGGCTGAAGAAGACTCTAACACTGAAGTAGTCTTTGAAGAAAGTCCTCCTAGTCAGCAGGATGAGACTCAAATTGTACCAGCTGTGCCCTCAAGTACCCCTGTCCTTGAATCCTCAGCTCCTCAAAATAAGTGGTCAAGAGATCAACACATTCTTCTTGTCAATATTATTGGGGAACCAAATGCAAGGGTCACAACTAGACAGCGAATCCAAGACTCAGAGTCAGCCTCAGCCAATGAATGTCTCTTTGCTGAATTTCTTTCACAAATTGAACCTAAAAGAGTAGCTGAGGCTCTGGTAGAAGAATGATGGGTAGCTGCTATGCAAGAAGAAATCAATCAGTTCAAAAGAAACAAAGTATGGACACTAGTGCCAGCTCCACCTGGAAAGAATATCACAGGCACTAGATGGATCTATAGAAATAAGATGGATGAGATTGGAAACATCATCAGGAACAAGGCCAGACTGGTAGCACAGGGGTTCTCTCAGACTGAAGGAATTGATTATGATGAAACTTTTGCACCTGTTGCTAGACTTGAAGCCATCAGAATCTTCCTTGCTTATGTTGCCTATATGAACATCACTGTGTATCAGATGGATGTTAAGAGTGCCTTCCTCAATGGTGATTTGGCTGAGGAAGTGTATGTTGCACAACCTGAAGGATTTGAGAACAGCGAGTTTCCCAACCATGTGTACAGACTTCACAAGGCAATGTATTGTCTGAAACAAGCTCCAAGAGCATGGTATGAAACTCTTTCAAATTTCTTAACTGAAAATAAATTTGTCAGGGGTTCTATTGATAAAACACTCTTTACCTTCAAGGACAAGAGTGATTTCATCATTGTGCAGATTTATGTGGATGATATCATCTTTGGGTCAACAAATGTCAATCTTAGTAAACGTTTTGCTAAATTAATGACCAAGAAATATGAGATGAGTATGATGGGTGAATTAACTTACTTTTTGGGCTTTCAAATTAAACAATGTCCTAAGGGAATTTCAATTTGTCAAGAAAAGTATGTTAAGGATTTACTTAAAAAATATGACTTAGCTGATTGTGCATCAGTGAAATGCCCCATGCTTCCACCCAACAACTTAGGCCCTGATGAGTCAGGGTTCTCTGTCAATGAGACTCTATATAGAGGCATGATTGGGTCACTCATGTATCTAACAGCTAGTCGTCCAGATATCCAATTCTCCACATGTCTCTGTGCAAGGTACCAAGCTAACCCAAAAGAATCCCATCTAGTGGCTGTTAAGAGAATTTTCAGGTATCTCAAAGGAACACCATCCCTAGGTCTATGGTATCCAAAGGAATCAGGCTTTGATCTCAAGGCCTATTCAGATTCAGATTATGCTGGATGTTGTATTGACAGGAAAAGCACTTCAGGCAGCTGTCAAATCCTAGGAGGAAAATTGGTTGGATGGAGTGCTAAGAAGCAAAACTCTGTGGCTATGTCTTCAGCTGAAGCAGAATATGTCGCTGCAGCCAGCTGTTGTGCTCAGGTGCTCTGGATGAAAAGTCAATTGGCTGACTATGAAATTTTGTATGACAAAGTGCCAATCTTTTGTGACAACACCAGCGCCATTGCCATATCCAACAACCCTGTTCTTCACTCTCGTACCAAACACATTGATATCAGGTATCATTTTATCAGGGATCATATAATGAAGGGAGATATTGAGCTGCATTTTGTTCCCACTGAGCTGCAACTAGCTGATATCTTTACAAAGCCTTTGGCTGAACCTTCGTTCAACAGGCTAGTTGCTGAGCTAGGGATGCTCAATATCTCAAAGTCTGTGGCTTGATATTAAATGTGTTCATTAAATGATTGATTCTATATTAAATGTTTTTCACATGAAACTAGGTAGTTACTTTCCAAGTAAATGCAAAAAACATTCTCAATATTTAATCATTTATTTTTCGGATAACGAGGAGACAAACTTTTTAAAAGGTCAAGGGGACCCACTTGAGCAGTCATTTTCGCACCTTGCATTTAATACGGTTGAATAACTGTTCACTTAAGTTTGAATATATATTGTCTCCTTTCTCTTCTCACCCACCACCATTCTAAAATCTATTTCTCTCTCTAAGTTCTTATCTCTCTTTACCATCATCCGCCATTTTCGTTCACCTTCAACCTCAAATCCATGGCATTCTCAGTTCCCAAAGCCTCAAATGTTAACTTCGAGATCAACGAGAGCATCCTCGCCTCCAACAACGCCATTGGATGGATTAAGGCACCAAACAGCACCTATTCATATCTGGTAAATTTCATGCAGAATTGTGACCTAAATGAAGCCTTCACCAAATCCCCATCCACCTTTTACCAAGAATACCTTAGGGAATTCTGGTATTCTGCTGAAGTGGTAGAAGACACCATCACATTTAGCCTTTCATGCAATGAACACCCTTTTGCCTTCTCCCTTAAATACTTTTCAAGTGTGGCCGGATTGAAGCATGGAGATGAATGCCTGAAGGTAGTTGACAAAAAGGCTGTCAAGGAAGCCCTGGCCACACTCAACCCTTGCCATGATGTTAACCCTGCACTTACACCTGCTGAAGTCCTCGCCAAATCCCCGCTGAAGATTAAGTACTTCACTCCTATGTGGCGTGTCCTCTTCACCCACATTGTTAAGTCCCTGGGAGGAATGCAGGGATCACAGGATCAGATGTCTTTCAACCATCAGGCTATTGCTTATGGATTAATCTGGGGAGCTGATGTTGACGTTGGAAGCATTCTCTTCTCAAACCTGGTAGAACAGCTGAAGGGAAGGAATCAGGTCAGGGAAAAGAATATCTGTTATGTGCGCTTCCTGTCCCTGATCTTTAAAAGTCTGCTGGGAGATAACTACCACAACAAGGCCTTGACTGCTCTTAAGCCCTATCGCATCACCGGCGCCATCTAAAAGGAAATAGGAGCTGAAGATGTCCCTGTCACCGCCCATATGCTGAATGTGGCCAACCAGGTACCAAACGCTGAGAAGCCCTTGCTCCCTTCCTCTGAGAAGGTGAATACTTCTAGTGTTGCTGGCAAGTCTATGTCTTTGACCTCTGGGCAGCACACTACTAAGTCCAAGGCTTCATCTGGCCAACAGCCTAAGAAGAAGAAAATCCCCTCTTTTTCCCACTCCAAAGCTGTTACTAAGGCCAAGGGAAAGAAGACTGACACCTCATCTGGTCCAGATACTCTTGTGGATTCGGATTCTTTGGCTGACAAACAACAGGTGTCTAGTGTCTCAAAGTCAGCTGAGACGACAGGAAACCAGCCTGATCAAGCTGATATCACACAGGTAATCAGTGTACATTTTTAGAGGTTCACAAGCAGCCACTCTCATTTGTCTGTAGGAGAGAGTGGTGAAGTTAGGGTAATCCTCGACCCATAGAAGTCTGTCAATACACTTAGAATCCTTTAAGACTTCTGTACACCCTGTCTTTGCACCAGGGAATGATTCATTTGTGTTTATAAAGCACCCCGATGACCCTGCACCCTCTAGACAGTATTCAGGCTAACAACAACCTGAATACACTAATGTCTCAACCTTGATCAGCTGTACTTCACACAGCCTCTTGGTTCCCTCCTTAAAAGAATCCCAAAGGATGTATCCTTTCAGGGGGAGCTGAATCATCACCCTCAGCTTTCCTAGGGGCAGCGTAACAGGCGACCTTTAACCACATATGTTTCACTCTTAAAAGAGTCCCAAAGGTTTTAACCTTTTGGGGGGGCTGAATAATCACACTCAGCTTTCCTAGGGGCAGCGACTGGCGATCCATAAACAACATATGTCTCACAATCAAAAGAGTCCCAAAGGTTTTACCTTTTGGGGGGGCTGAATAATCACACTCAGCTTTCCTAGGGGCAACGAATGGCGATCATTAACCTTATTTTTTTCACACTTAAAAGAATCCCAAGGATTTATCCTTTGGAGTGGCTGAGTAATCACCCTCAGCCTCTCTGGGACAGCGAAATGGCGACCATTCCCCTTATATTTTTCCCTGTTACTAATTACAACAAATTAGCAGGCTGAAATTGTACAGCCAGTCATCGAGTCTCAGGCACAACAAGAAAAGGAGGCTGATAAATGTACTCAAGACAAAACCAATGATGAAGAGCCTCTGTTGAATGCTGATGAAGAAATGCTCTCATTAGAGGATTCAGTCTCTGATATTGAGCCCATGCCTGAAGATGAATTCCCTGAAGGAATGTTCGATGAAGAGGATGAAGAAGATGAGGAAGACCAGCTGTCTGTCTCTCCTCCTAAGGAAATAGCTGTGTCTACACCAGCTGGTGACAAGACTTCTCCTCACAAGGATGCTGTTGATACTCCAAACTCTGCTACATCAGCAACAACAGCATTCCAAAGACCACCTTATGATCCAACAGCAGAATTTCTCTTGTTTAATCATCCTGCCCAGACCAACTTTGACTTATTACCAAGGGGGGATGACTATGCTCAGCAAAGCCTCAATATCAAGAATCTTCAGCCTGTTCACCATCAATCAGATATTGAGCGCTTATCAAGGAAGCTGGATGTGATCAAGTCTGAAATGCACAACTTCACTGTGACATTTCCAGGCATCATCAAAAAGGCTGTGACTGAGGCTGTCACTGAGCCAATTCAGGATGGTGCAAGAAGAGGTGTAGCCCAGGGACTAGGTCATCTTTCAACAAGAATAAAGGATGCCATTGACTCAGCCGTCCCTGCTATGTTCCATGAACATGAACTCACCATGCACAGGCACTTTAATGTTGTTCGCAACAGGCAATACAACCATGCTAACTTCATTGTCAGGCGTGTTCAGGCAAATACTAATGCAAATGCCAACCTCCTGCTAAAGATTGCCAGGGCTTCAAGAAAAAGACAACGTGCTATGGCTGCCTCTGTGGAGCAGATTGCAAGACGTTTTCAAGCACGTTCATCCAAACATCTGCGAAGTAAGGATAAACGTGAGGGGGAGAAGAATACAACACTCAGCCTTGCATCTGCTGAACAAGGCTCATCATCAGCTAACCCTACCATCACACTTGTTCCTCTCCAAGTCATCACACCTACTATAATACCTGATGATGAGGATAATACTAAGGGGGAGCAACAAACTCAAGATGGAGCTGACTCATCAAAGTCTCTGGTTTTGGTTAACACCAGCAAGCCTGAGGATGATGATGAGCCAGCTGCCAAGAAATTAAAGTTCACTGTTAGCTCTCTCCCCAAAGCTATTCAAACTCAGGCTCAGACAGCGTTTATCAAAAGAGCTGATGTTTTGAAAAACATAAGTGTGGAGTCCTCTGTCTCGAAGAAAGGAAAAGAGATGGTTTTGGTTGACACTGATACCAAACTTAAGAAGATAGCTGCGATGCTAGAGACAGGAGGATCCACCACAGACCTTTCCCAATTCTCAACCTTTACACCTTCCGATGAGATTCCTTTGACCCCTGAAGAAATAGAGCAACAGGCTGAAGAATTCAAAAGATTAAATGAACTCAAGACAGCCAAAGAATTAAATGAAGCTACTCTGAGGAAGATGACACCACCTGAAAGGGAAAAACAAAAACAAAGGTTGAGGGAAATGGAAGTAAAACGCGCTGAGGCTTTAAGGAAAGTCAAAGCTGACTATGATGCCTGCGTGAACAACAGATATGCTTCTGGCAAGATAACCAAGTTTAAATACACCATTCATAAATCCACAAACACCCCACAGATGATCTTATGGAGGGAAAACCAACAGAGAAATATCGATGTGTTTGACAACTTCAGGTTAAAGACACTTGGGTTATCAGAATGGTTCGAACTTGAAGCCTTAGCTGCCAAGAAGTCTGGACAGGCTAATTTTCTTCTGCTTAAAACTCTGAAGGCCAAGTTTAACTGGATCAAGGAAACAGCAGCCAAACTTAAGATTGATCCCCCACCACAGCTTTTTGAACAAGAACCCCCAAAGACAGGCAACAAAA
Organism: Glebionis coronaria; assembly: GCA_025667525.1. Classification (NCBI taxonomy): domain Eukaryota; kingdom Viridiplantae; phylum Streptophyta; class Magnoliopsida; order Asterales; family Asteraceae; genus Glebionis; species Glebionis coronaria. The sequence continues at coordinate 322,975,239 of CM046880.1, read as the reverse complement.
GGAGAAGGATTTCACAAATTGTTAATGAAACTTTTGTTACTGAAGATGTTCATGTGGATGGTATGCACAAGGACTTGATCCTCCCAAATGGTATTGTTGGCCCTGTTGATGGTCAGACATACACAGAGCCTGAAAGAGGAATGGCATTCATGAACAAGGCTTGCCAGTATGCTTTTCAAAGGGAAGATGAGCTGTGCTTAGCTTCAACTATTCAGCTACTCTGTCACAAGAAGTGTCTCAAGATCAACACAGAGTATTCCAAGAAGTTTGCAAAGACTTTGCAGGATGAAATTGATAACAGATTAGACTTGGCTGAAGCTGAAGAAAGAATAAAAAATGATGACTATTGAAGATGTTCACAGCCCTTTTACCTTCATCTTTTATTTTACTTATGTAATGCACTTGTAATTTTTCTTTAAGTTTTAATAAAATCATGAGGTATGTTTGTTTAGATCTGTTATGTGTAAGAAGAAGCTGTTAAACTCACTTACCTTAACTTAGTTAGATCTAGCATTATTTATGTTTAAATAGGGGGAGATTGTTGGGAATCTAAACTTATTAGATTCCCTGATCATTGATTTAAACATAATTAGGCTGTTAGATAGTCCCTTGCCTGTGCCTAGGAGGCAGGCAAGTTTCGCAAGACTCACAGAGATCCAAGTCTCTGTGAGCAACCTCAGAGGAGTCCATGTCAGAGACATTGTCAGGGAAGTCGAAGAATTACCTGAAGACATACTCATTGGCTGTGATGGATAACAGCCAAGATGTATCAGGGACTCTGAGGGGTTGAGAGTTAACAGGGGTGGCAATACCCTGATAACTCTCAGCACACTTTGGACATGCCATTTGTGTGTTCGAGACTATGAAGAAAAAGGAAACTATTTTGGCAACTGTTTCCTTAAAGCATAATGGAAGACTACCAAGAATAGAAGGACATCATGTGACTGATGTGGGAACTTGTAAAAGCTTGTGTAGTCGCCATCAAGTACTGTTTAAGTCAAACTCGTAACACTATAAATAGGATGTGTATCCATGCATTAAAGTTTAACACTTTGAGATATCAAGAACATTATTGCATATAACTTAGTGAATCAAACAGCTACGACTGTATTCATAAGTTAGGGTTTATTGTTGTTCAAAGTGTGCACAACACATTGTCATCAAACTGTGTTATCCATAACACTTGTAATTCTTTATTATACAATAATAAGATTACGTTTGAAAAGTAATACCTTGTGTTGATTAAGTTAAGATTAGGGTTTCTTGCATTGATTAGGGACTTTCAAGCAGACAACTAAAAAATGAATACGCTAAAACTTAATAAGCAAAAAGGCATAAGCAGTTGAAAACCAAAAATTATATAAGCAAAATCACTAAAAACCAATTAAGTAGTTTAAGCAGTAAAACAGTCCAAATAAGCTAGCTGAAATCTAAAATAAGCAAATAAGCATCAGATTAAATAACAATTAACAAATACTATGAAAGGCTGAATAAAATAAGCAGATAAGAATCTAAATAACTAAATCAGATAAGCAATGAAAAACTGAAAAAAACGAATAAGCAAAAAGGTAGATTAAATAAGCTATCTATAAGCAGAAAACTTTAATAAGCAAATCTAAACAACCTACTTCTACAAATATTAAAAGCAGACTAAACAACTAAATTACTCAAGCAGACTAATAGAAAACATAAGCAAAACCAAATAACCGATTAAGCAATCCTAATACCCTGTTAAAACATGAATCAAAACAAGCAGTAAATAATCAATACAACTAGCAGATAAAGCAGTACTCCATAAAATATAAGCAGATCCGTAATACCTCAACACAGAAACAAATTATCAATTAAAACTAAGCAGTAACAATAGATACTAAATAACTTTAATTTAAACTTAAACTAAAACTTAGGTCCTAACAGACATAATAATCGAACAGACACAACTCAAATCCAAACAAAAGCAAATAATAATAAACAAGCTGGAAATTAATCTAAACTAAATAAAAATAATAAAGACAAGAAGATGAACCTTGCGACGGTTCCGTTGAGGAGAAGATCAGCGCTGAGCCGTCTTTGAACCCAGATCGAAACCAACACCTTAATCATCAACTTCAACTCGAATCATCATCAAGGCTCTTGAACAGTATTTATTTTTCTTTTTTTTATTTTTTTTTTATTATTATTTTTATTTTTTTTGTATCACGAACAGTAACAGCAATAATTTTAAAGATTAAAATAAATTGATCTTTGCAGGAAAATAAATTGAAGACGAAAATTAAGAAGAATTAACTTTTTCATTAATATAAAAAGAAAAGATTACAAAAACTGGAATTTAAAATTACAATAAACCTAACACTAATTTTGCAAAAAATTAAATCTAATTAACCCTACTCCTAAAATTAATTAAAAACTAAAAAAATAATAAAAAGCTTTAAAAAATGGACTATCCTCTCTCTGATTTCTTCAGGGGTTCTTATAGATGAACAAGAGCTTGGGGTCTTCTTTCTCAACCGTTTGATCTAGCTTGAAAAGAAAGCCAAAATATGAACCGTTGGATCTTCTTAATTTTTCTTTCATCACAAGGATTGCCACGTTGGAGGGAATGAGGACCACCTTGTGGATGCTGTGAAAAATGGGGGATTTAATTTGTTTTGGTGTGAATTAATCAATAATGTAAAAACCCCCAATTTTTGATGAGTGATTTTTTTTTGATATAGGTAACTTAGGGTTTGTGATGAAGCTGTAAAAAATGGTGGAGAGGAAGAAGTGGGCGGGGTGTTCTTGTTTTCATCGAAATAAAGAAAGTGGGGAAAAAAACGTTTTATTGACCGTGAGTGGGGTACACGTGTAAACTGAATTGAAAAGTTATTTATTTTGGGAAAATGGAATTTTAATGTGTGAGAAAGTTACGTAAATGGTGGATAAATGGTTTGACCGGGTGCGGTTGACCAAGTGTGTTAATATTGATTTTGACTAGCAACTTATTACACCCTGCGTTTCATATGTTCCAACAAAATGGGCTTGTGGCCCATTTAAATAATCAAACCGTCCCATTTCATTCTTTTGCAAATGGGCTTGGGCTCAACGTTTTATTTTCATTTATTTTACTTGATTTGGACTAATGGGCCATATTGGGCTTTTGAGCCCATTTATCCAATGTGGGACCCACTTTGCTCGAATATCTTCAAAACATTTAATCCGCTAGAAACGAACTTGATTTCGGCTTCTTTGATCATTTCTTCAAAGTTGTGTCGGTTTAGCCGGTTTTCGTGAACTTGGGCACACTTTTGGTCTTTGACTTTGTCTTCGTCTCTTTCTTGACTTTTCTTCGACATTTGACCGTGAAATCCCGTGTTTTCTCTTCTTTTGATCATTTGTACCTTTTTAACACACAAAACACAAAACCACGCGTAATTCCGACATTTAAGATGTAAAACACATGATTAGGTCTTGTTTTTACTTGATTTTAGTGGCAAAAGGATAAGTGTTAACACACTTATTATAGACCAAGTTATAAAGTAAACTTGATCCCTTACAAGGTTTTAAAGTAAACCTTGCCCGACAAAATTAATTCTCGTTGTGAGCCAAAGCTTTCATAAGAAATACTTGACTTTAATATGAAAATTGGGTTGCAGTCTGAAATAACTACAAGCCATAAGGGCATGTTTTATGAAATATTTACAACTTTTGTACGAACTCTATTTATGCGTCGTGTCAATATTAATCAATATTTCTAAGGTCGTAAATATTATCGTACCAAAAGACATGCCTTTGAAAAATAATAGTAAAAATATTTTGGATTTTTATGAAATTTTCAATTTTTATGGTTTTATATGGTTTTTTTTTTGTATTTTGCTTTTGTGGATAAAAATATAAACAATATATACAAATGATCACCAAGGATTCGGAGAATAGTTTACCACCACTATTCTTTCGCTTCATCTGCCAGTTCCTTTAGAGTCTCAGGCGAGTAAGTTTTCATTCCTAGCTTGACGGCCAAAAATTCCATTCGAGCGCGATCTAAAGCCTTCGTGAAAATATCCACCAATTGATACTCAGCTCGGATAAAGTAAAGCTCGATTACTCCATTTTCCACTTTCTCCTTGATGAAGTGGTAGCGAATGTCAATATGCTTCGACCGGGAGAATTGAACATTATTGCAGCATAAGGCAATTGTACTTTTGTGGTCGCAGTACATCGGAATTTTGTTGAAACCTAGACCATAGTCGGTTAATTGCGATCTCATCCAAAAAATTTGAGCACAGCAACCGGACATAGCTATGTATTCTGCTTCCGTACTTTAAATTGCGGCGCTTTTCTGCCTTTTCGATGCCCAACTGATTAGTCGATCTCCTAGTAGTTGTAAAGTTCCACTCGTGCTACGCCTTGTATCTTGACAACCCGCGTGATATGCCATTAGTGCAATCGAAGAGTCCTTCGAATACCAAAGTCCCTGATTAATGGTTCCTTTAAGATATCGAAAGATCCGTTTCACAATGGCCAAGTGTAACTCAGTAGGTCGAGCTTGATACCGAGCACACATACATATAGCAAACTGAAGATCAGGTCGACTAGCTGTGATATACAGAAGAGTACCGATCATTCCACGATACAGTGTCGGATCAACGGCAACTCCATGTGGATCTGCATCAAGCTTAGTTCGTTCCACCATTGGAATATCCATGGGGTCGCAAGATTCCATCTTATATTTCTTAAGAGATTCAAGGGCATATTTGGATTAATTGATAAACATGCCTCTGGGACTCTGAGATATCTGAAGACCTAAGAAGAATGATACCTTTCCCATCATTTACATCTTAAACTTGGAAGACATGAGTTTCCCAAACTCATCGGATAAGGTTTGGGTCGAGGCTGCAAATATAATATCATCAACATATATTTGTACCATAATCATATCTTTACCTCGTTTCTGAATGAACAGCGTGGGATCCACCTTGCCTTTAGCGATGCCTTGTGTAATGAGGAATTGTGACAATAGATCATACCATGCGCGAGGAGCTTGCTTCAACCCATAAAGAGCCTTCTTAAGCTTGTATACATGATTAGGATATTTGGGATTCACAAAACCATCCGGCTGTTGAACATAGACCTCTTCTTTGATTTCACCATTAAGAAATGCCGTCGTCACATCCATCTGATAAACGATCATATTCATGTGGGCTGCATAAGCGAGGAATAGTCTAATAGCTTCCCAAACGGGCAACAGGTGCAAAGGATTCCATAAAGTCGATGCCCAATAATTGCTTGTATCCACGAGCTACTAGTTGACCTTGGTTCTTCAATATTCCGCCTAACTCATCGAGTTTCACCTTGTAAACCCATTTCAAAGTGAGTAACTGCACTTGATCTGGGCATGGGACAAGTTCCCATACTTCAAGACGTATAAATTCATTAAGTTCTTCTTGCATAGCTTCTATCCAACAGGATTGAGTAAAAGCTTCTTGCCATGTCTTAGGTTCAACTTCAGTGAGAAAAGCATCAAAATGACAAAACATTGCATTTTCTTGTAGCTGACTTCGTGTGGATACCGGACGATTAGGGTCACCAATAATAGAATCTATAGGATGATCCTTTGTCCAATTGTTGTCATGTTCACGAATCAGTGGATTAGAGTAGACTGTAGAAGGAGCTTCCTCTGAGGTGGACGACCCGACTAGATTAGAGTGTGGGATAGGTACACCAAAGAATAGAAGTTCAAGCATTTGAGCGAATTCCAAATCGTGATCATCATCATCCTCTTCATCATCAATAGGCATGACATGGGTAGTTGAAACATGTGCTGGTTGAGAATTACTTGTTGAGGGTATATCTTGACCAATTGTAGGTGCAGACGTATCTGATTGCGCTTCGGTTGCTGGAGCGACAACTTCGGTAACCGGAGCTATTACTTCAGGTTCTGGAGCAACAATACTTGGAGGAGTAAAGAATTCATTAAAGAACGGTTGAAACAACATATCCCATTCAGTCCTAGAAGGTGGTGTAAATGATGATGAAGTAGGGTTGTTTGGGACAAGACCAGAACTAATGTTACCGGGTCCCATTTCATGAAGTGCGGGTTCAGAGCTGCTTTGCTCAGAAGCCATTGCTGTCAGCTCATCAAAATCAACATTCATAGTTTCTAGGATCTTGCGAGAGTTACGGTTGTAGATTCGGTATGCCTTCTTTGCGGGGGCGTAACCAATGAAAATACCAATATCAGCCTTTGGTTGAAGTTTTCCCAAATTGTCACCATCATTATTTGGATAGCAAAGAGAACCAAATACATGAAGATATGATAAATCTGGTACTTTTCCATGGAGAAGCTCATAAGGTGTTTTACCATGGCGTTTACGAATTAGTGACCGGTTTTGGGTGTACACTGCTATAGATACTGCTTCTGCCCATAAAAACAATGGAGCCTTTGCGTAAATTAACATCGTTCGAGCAGCTTCCATAAGTGTGCGATTTTGCCTTTCAATGACACTGTTTTGTTGTGGAGTGCGTGCAACAGATGTTTCATGAGATATGCCAACTTCTTCATAATAATCACGCAAAATTTGATTCACAAATTCGGTTCCATTATCAGTACGAATGCGTCAGACAGTAGTGTTGAGACGCACTTAAATCATCTTGAGAAATCCGATGATGAATTTAGGTGCCTCATTTTTTTTTGTAAGAAATTTCACCCATGTAAACCGAGAGTAATCATCGACAATTACGAGGATGTAATTTTTGCCACTAAGACTTTCAACACGCATTGGCCCATAAAGATCCATATGCAACAAACAAAGTTTCTCTTGGTTGGTGTCTTCAGTCTTGGGTTTGTATGATTTCTTAGTGCTTTTCCCCATTGTACACGCGGAACACAAATGATCCTTGTGAAATGAAAGTTTAGGAAGACCACGAACAAGTTCGTTTTTCGCCAAATGATTAATAGCGTCAAAGTTAAGATGAGATAACCGTATAACCATGACTTAGTCTTTGATGCTTTGGAGAGAAGACATACGGGAGAAGCGGCCATCATGTCTTGTAGAGACAAAGTATACAAATTATTCCCTCGAGTACCTTTCAATAAATCAACCCCTTCCAAATTACGAATGAAGCAGGTATGCTCTCGAAAAGCAACTTCTAGGTTTGCATCACGAAATTGTCCCACATAAAATAAGTTGTGACCGAGACCTTCCACATAATACACTCTTGAAATTATAACATTCCCAATATGATATTCACCATAACCCATTATCTTTGCAATATGATCATTTCCAAATCGAACCGTACCAAGAAACTTGCTGACGAAATTTCTGAGCTGAGAGCGATCTCCGGTCGTATGCTTGGAGAAACCAGAGTCCAAATACCAGAGAACAATTTGGACCACCTGTTTTCAATAACAACAGTAGACAATGCATTGGAAACTATTGGTTCCGGAGTGTTAGCAGATAGAGATATAAGATTATCAGAATTGCTAGCATTTATGAGACCCTTAGATTTCCTGCGTTTTCTAATGTGAGTTTTAGCACTAACAGGTTTTACTGTTCCAACTTTCTTAGGTTTTGGATTATTCGCAGGCACTACAGTGGGAGTAGACCTATTTAAAGGGCACTTGGTTCCTACAGTAGTGTCAGTGTTCCTAGTTAAAGGACACGCTTGTGTTTTGGTAGCCTTGGTACTCCTAGTTAAAGGGCACGCTTTCTTCGCTTTAGTGGGAGTGATCCTAGTTAAAGGGCACGCATTTCCTACTATAGTGAAAGTTCTACCAGTGGGGCGCCACAACCAACCAACTTAGGTTAACACTTTCCCAGTCAGTTTCCATTCTAATCCATTTTTCCGGGCATTCATCTCATTCACATGGTCAACAAGGCAAGAATCATGACGACTAGAAAACATACATTCATTGCAATTCCAACATTTCAAATTAGAAATCACAGTAGGCTTAGAACGCTGCACAACCGCAGAGCCTTTAGGTTTAGCTACATGATTCTTTTTATTCAAAACAGAAATAACATTCCTAGGATGGGCTTCTACTTTCTTCTTCACTTGACTACTAGATGGGGGCAAGATCCTATCATTCTTCTTGTTTCTTTTAAGCTTAGATCTTTGAGCCTTAGTAGTGGTGCTTACTCCTGTAGAAGGCAACACGGGAATATTAGAAGCTGGTTTTCATTCCGCCTTATCTTTAGTGACCAAAGTTTGAGATGGTTTAGTCCTAGGGCCCTTATTAAATGGTATGACGGCTATAAGGGTCCTTTTGATTGCACTAGAGGACGATGCTGAGACAGTGGCTGCGTTATCCACAACATTCTTACCTTTTAGAGTACGAAGTGTTTCCTTTAACTCAGCCAAGGCCAGATTCTTATCACAAATTTGTTCCCTCAAATCAGATATTTCCACCGACTTTCGATTCAATTGTTCAATCAATGATTGATTCTGTGTCGTGGTATTAACACATGCGGGCTTTACTGAATCGAAGAGTCGTGTATCTTTCTGTTTTAAGTTATCAACTTTGGACAAAATCTTGGAAACTCAGTTATCTAGATCAAGTTTAAAATTCTCAGCGGCCTCAAGTACGTTCACACAGTTAAGCTCCTTAGATTTCTCTATGTCTATCAGCAAAGATTTAACATCTTTGTCACTTGGATGACGCTATTTTGATTGTAAATTCAATCGAAAATTCTTTTCAAAGTTTGCATCATCGATATTAACACCTTCGAATGACGTTTCAAAGATTTCTTGAATAAATTGTTGCTTGCATTCAAGCGAAATACAATGTGTCTGAATCTCATCAAAACGTTTTGAAAGCGAAGAATATGAATCTTGAAGCTTTAAAAATTCAGCGTCAGATTCGTGACAAGTACTATCTACCACATTATCCACAGATTCAAGATTATGCACAATAGAATCATTATCAACACTTGTATTCACACATACGGAAACTATATCATGAGACATCACTTGTTTCAGAAGCTGATCATTTTGGTGAGAAACCCGTTCTACTTCAAGTAAACTGTTTTCATAAGCATCATCCATTTCATTGAAAACACGTTTAACTTCTTCTATTTCCAAACGCAAATCATGATCAAGATTACTAAGACAAGCTTTAACATTCTTTACAAACGGAACAATTTCGTCTCGAAACGCATCTCTAGTGTGCTCAAAGTTCCATTCACCTTCCGTTATGGCCGAGGCCGTCGTACGTTCCAAAATGACCTTATCGAAATCGGCTAAGTGTTGGTGTACCGCTTTTAAGTTAACGGATGCCTTACTTACCGGTGGAATTAACCTTTTTAATCCGTTTTGACAAGTGTAGGAGACGTACTAGGAGGGTTTTCATTTGACAAACTTGGGGGCACAAGAACGGTTAGTTCAGCTAATTCCTTTTGTAAGCGAATACGTGTCTTTTTAGAAAGTTGATCTTTATTATGCTTATCATAATCAGTCGTATGGAATTTTGAAAATATTTTCTTCCATAAGTGACTGTGTCTCCTCAGAACTACGAACATAAGGTGCTTCTTTCGATTTGCCAATTATGGTCATATCATAAAGACCGGGAATATATTCCTGAGCTTGTTTTGCATAACCGGGATTAGGTGGTAAATTTTAAAGACGCTTAAGTTCGAGTTCTTTAAATGATTTAGTTAAAAGCTGAACCTTTTCTGTGGAAGCGTATTGTTTTAAAAGCTGTTGTTCCTTGAATTTAATAAGTTTGGTAGCATTAATTTCTGATTCAAACTTTTTAGACTCGAGAGTTTCGAAATCCATTTTAAGTTTCTGAAAATCATTGACAACCGACTCTTTTGCTTTTAATTCATTGGAAATATTAGCTTTTAATGATTCTATTTCTTTCAAGTGTTCAATCTTTTCAAAACGAAATTGGTCAAATTCAGAACATGTTATTTTTTCTGCTTGAGGGACCATTTCAAAAGTTTTGACCTTTTCTTTATGCAACGCAAGCTCAGCAGTTAGGGTGGAATTTGTATCTACTGATTGTCTGAGAGCCATATGCATTTCATCAATTATATGTTTAGGCACCATGACCAAATCATGTTGAGCATAAGATTCCATACCCGTCGTAGCATTTGGTTGAGGTTCACTCAAATGTGTAGGATTGGGTACCACATCATTTGAGTTACTAGTTCCCGAATGCTGTTCGAGGTTGTCATTTTCATGCCCAACTTGATGTGGGTTATCATCATTACCAAGATTGGTTGTGGTGGGTACCTTACTGACGACATCAGAACCGTAGTGAAGAGAATAGCAACGAGAGCAGCTTGGGCAGAGTGAATGTCATCACAATCCGAATCATATGCGTCAAGATCATCTGCTTGATAAGCTGCATTAGAAGTGGAAACGACTGCAATGCCTTCAGTATCTGCTGCCCCTGGGTCTGCAAGAAATGCTAACTCCTCTGAATCCAAAATCTTTCCCTTAGACTGAGCATCAACCAAATACATTTTCTCACGAAACCACGCTCCATCCCTTCTCTTTTTCGGCTGAGTGCATTGCATGGCCATATGACCTTGTCCTCGGCAATTGTAGCAAGTCACAACCTTTTGAGGACCAATGGGGCTTCCATTTCCATTAGCTTGAGAATTCACAGCTTGAGCATTCACAGTCTTTGTAGGAGGTACATATGAATTTTGCATTCCCTGAATAGGTTGCACTGTTACTTGACCATCTTGAACAGTAGCTTGTTGTCGAGGATTTGAAGAGGTGCGGAGCTGATTGTTTGTTGGTGGAAATCCTCTAGTTGCAACAAGTTTTGACAAGTAGGTAGTGAGATGGTTTAGAACATCAGCTGACATACCATTTGGAGTAAAGACTGGTGCTTGGATTGGTGGAAGTTCATTAGAGTAGAAGGCTTGTGCTGGTTGTGCTTCAATTGGAAATTATCCTTGCTGAGGAGTATAGCCCATTGGAGAAGTGTTGGCTTGTGATGGTGATGTCTAATATGGTGGTTGCTGTGGAAAAGATTGTTGATGAACACTTTGTTGAAATGCTTGCTGTGGCATCATTGGTGGTTGATAAGATGGTTGTTGTGGTTGCTGATAGGTGTGTCGTGGTGGCTGCTGCAAGTATGATGGTTGTTGATAAGTATAAGCCATGTTTTGTTGAGAAGCATACATGGCAAGTGGATCATGAACTTGAGGTTTAGACAACCGAGCCTCAATCACATGGCATTCGTGTTGTTGAAGAAAAGCTTGAAGTTGATCCACATTGGTGTTATGCAAGTCCTTAGCCAATTTAACATCCGTCACGTACTTTTTCCATTATGAAGGAAGAGTGTTCAAATACTTGGTGTTCAATTGAAACGTAGGAATTGACATGCCATAGATATTTAGCTCATTCAACAATAGGGTAAATCTCAGATAGTAGTCATTGAGAGTCTCCCCTGGCACATAGGCAAACTTATCAAAAGTATCATAAAGCTTACACTCTCGTTCTTGTTTAGTTAACGAGGTGCCTTGCATTAGAACACGAATTCTATCCCATAACTCTTTGGCAACTTTATGTTTGCTGACGAGTTTATAGACATCTGGAGGAAGGGCTTGGAGAATGATGTTTGTAGCATACTTATCACACTTGTCTTGAATCTTCATATCTCTAGTCAATTCACCCGTTGTGCGAGGACGAGTAGTCGTACCTTCCGTCACTGTACCATAATCTAATGGTCCATTGAGCACCGATGCCCAAATGAGATGTCCATTCTCTTTGTTCAACATGTAAAGTTCCATTCGGGAAGTCCAATCCTCGTACATATACTTCTCCAACATTGATGGACGATTATCCGTACCCGAGAGAATGGACTTATCCGTAAGAGATGTGTACTCCATTTCGATAAGTTAAGATTTACAAATATTGATCGAACAATGAGAGAAAGTAAATGTGTTTGTTGTAGTGTGTTAAAGCCGAGAAATAATGTTGAAATCCCCTAAATTATGTTCTCGATAAACCAAAAATTCCAAGTCAAAATTGCACACGATCGAAATTTTTTTAAGGAATAATTTTTGGGTTGTCGGAATGTTGATCGGAAAACTGTCGGAATAAGCCTATCGGAATACCCTTGATCGGAATGTCCCTAATCGGAATACCCTTTTCGGAATGTCCTAATCGGAATACCCTTTGTCGGAATGTCCTAATCGGAATACCCTTGTCGGAATGTTCCTAATCGGAATACCCTTTTCGGAGTGTCCTAATCGGAATACCCTTGTCGGAATGTCCTAATCGGAATACCCTTGTCGGAATGTTCCTAATCGGAATACCCTTGTCGGAATGTCCTAATCGGAATACCCTTGTCGGAATGTCCCTAATCGGAATACCCTTGTCGGAATGTGCTAAATCGGAATACGATCGGAAACCTTAAACCCTTCCGATGACACTGATCGGAATAACTATTAAACCCTTTTCTGATGATCTTGATCGGAATATATTCCATTTTTCTCGGACAAAACTCAACCAATTCGAGATTTTAAGCCAAAAAATTGATCAAAACACCCAAAAATTTTGTGTTTTTAGCCAAAGTAACTATACCAAATCTCTACCACAACTATGTAGAAGATTTGTATCAAGAAAAAACCATAAAAAAACACAAAAAAAAAAAATTTGGTTCGTGTAACATAGATCAAAATAGGCGTATGAATCAAGAACACAAACACATAAACAATACAATCATCCCATGGCTCTTGATACCATTTGTAGGATATATAAATCTTGCTTATGTTTTAGAGAGAGAAAGATAGATGATTTCACACTTCTAGAGAGACAAAGTTTAAGAACTATGTGTTATTTGAAAATGAAATCACCACCGTCTCCATCAAAAGAGAGGGTTTATATACCCAAGTCTTGTAATGGGCTTGGGCTTACAATATTGGGCCGGCCTACACATGTTGTAGGCTAGGCTTGGCCTTGTTTGTTTAATAAAGATATCTAGACTACGAGCTACTACTTAATATATTGTCGGAGTGACCGAATCTTCCCAAATACGTAAAAACGTATTTCCAACACTATCATCGAACATATACCTATAATCCTTAGAAGCGTGACACTTGCATCATTGGTAGTGAGGTAAATTTCTCTGATAGGATGCATTCAATACCCTTAAGAAGCCAAAATAACAAATGCAATGGATGAACCTCTGTTATTTATGTTATACATATAATTTTGAAATATGCCTTTTTAATTCGAGTACTCTACAATAAGGCTCATCAGGGTCCAAAAAATTGACTTACCTAAACCGATTTGCCCCAAAACATCGGATCAAGGACCAGATCGAATTGTTTGGTCCTTCATCGGTCCGGTCCAACAAAGCATAATAATGAACCGAGGACCAAAAATATGAGGAAAATGGTGGGCCGAGGACCGGACCAGCATATTTTCGGTGCGGTTTGGTTCGCTGCCCATTATATTCGGCCTTACTCGTCAAGGTAGTCTGTCAGCTTCCCGAGTCTCACCAAGTGAGTTTTAGTATTATGAATATTTTTTTATAGAACAACATGCTTGTTCTTAAATAATACTATTATTACTTCTTTGGAAATTTGGAGCTTGGTTTATGAAGTTTTAAAGTCAAATAAGATAAGCTTATACTGAACCATTAAAGAATTTGAAACTATGTGGCAATTGAAGGATGGATCATTTTACTAACTGGAGTGCATGAAGAGGCACCAGAAGATCATATACAAGATGCATTTGGAGAGTTTGGGGAGATTAAGAATTTGCATATGAATCTTGACCATGGAACTGGATTTGCCAAGGTAAAATCTATTTCTTTTTTATTCGGTATTTTTGTATGTCTAAAAAACAAGCCGTGATGGCATTGTACTTTTTGATATGTGTTATATGCAGTGGTATTAATCATCATCATAAAAATGTGTTTGTGCTAGAGTAATGACATAAGTTCGTGTTAGCTTCCAAGGGTATGTACTCATTGAAAATGAAAATTATGAGGAAGTAGAGAAAGTTATAACATCGATAAATGAAGACTATCGTCGTCTATAAAACCAATATCAAATACTTCTCGAAAAACCAACAATTCAAGACTTTCGTATATAAAGGAACCATCGATGGTTTATCATGTGATTCACTATCGTACACATATTCACAGTGCACTAACTCAACAGTTACCGATCACAGCTTATCTACAGCCAAAATTAACCGATAATCTGCATTTCAGCAGCAATGCCCTTCATGTTCATCCTCCAAACCGGGTGTATGTCTGTAGCATCAAAAGTTTGATAGTGATCCTAAAGAAAGGCCATGTTTTGTGCATGTCCTGTAGCATCAAAAGACTTGTTGCATCTTTTTTCTATAACTTTCTTGAATGCCCATCTGAAACCAAGCCAGACGGGGAGATGAAACCTTGTTTAATGTGGCCACTTAGCTTTCTTTTGGACGTGCGTCTCCCGATGCTCATCCTCCCATACTCCGTTTCAAGTGTTGCATGTAAAGATACAGTAGAAGAAAACAATGCAATGAGTTAACATCATGCAACAAATTATATACAATGCAATGAAGGTGAGAAAGAAACAAACCTCAAGAATATCAGCAACATTCCTTTCATTCGTGTTTGACATTTTTGATATTGAAAATCAAAGTTTAACAGGTCTTAAAGAAATCTTATACGATGTTCAGTACAAGGATCAATGTGCAGTAGAAGGATCAATGTGTGTGGTTTATATAGCCACAAGAATTGAAAGTTTGAGAAGTTTGAGATTCAAAGTAAAAAAAAATTCCCGCCTCTTAGTTTTTGATATGCATAAACAGTGGTATAGTTTCCTTGTTTATTTTATGTTTTGTCAAAGGACATTAAATCTGATTGAATACAGTTAAAGCTTTCCATTTACCTGCAACATTGCCCGAAATACTAATCTGATTATGTCAACCTTTTCCCGAAATACAAGTCTGATAAATTCAAACTGTGGCGTTTTTTTTAGTTACCATATATATAGATTTTCAACTTTTCAACATTCAACATTGTCTATACACCCTTTATAAGGTATATAAATAGATCTACAAAAGTATACATATTTTATGACGTAAAAAGATAAAGAGAAAATAATTGTATGAAACACAAACAATGAGATATTGTTTTGGAAAATTGGTTTTTCTATCTTATGCTTTAGGGGCACATGATAAGAAGGTAAAATATACATAAAAAGTACACACGGTTTTACAAAAAAAGTACACATAAATCCATAAAATGTGGATCCCTGTGTACTTTTCCGTGGGACCCGATGTACAGTTTACCTTCTTATCATGTGCCCCTAAGGTACAAGATAGAAATACTCTTGGAAAATATTGATCGAGCCTAAAGACCCATGGGTTCCCATACGGATTCGCATGGCCTGTAAAGTTTGCTTATAAGAGAGGGTACCATGACGAAGAGGTGCTCGTCGTGTTTAGGTAGCTTTTTCGTCGACCTTTGTCGTGGCTCGCCGCCACACCCTCACCTCTATTTATTTTGTTGTGG
Source organism: Glebionis coronaria (assembly GCA_025667525.1). Taxonomy (NCBI): domain Eukaryota; kingdom Viridiplantae; phylum Streptophyta; class Magnoliopsida; order Asterales; family Asteraceae; genus Glebionis; species Glebionis coronaria. Next base: position 322,959,782 of record CM046880.1, on the reverse strand, counting down.
CTTCGTCGTCCAGATGACGAGGTCACGAAGAGGAAAGAGGTAGTCGGATTTTTAAAAAAAAAATCTTTAATTTAAAACTTTTACTATTATATATATCTCTATATTTTAACACTTTTAACACACTCATATCTTTTTAATCTTTTTCACATCTCAACTTCACAGACTTCTCAACACAAGCAATCTGAATCCTTCGTCATCCTCAAACCCTTCAACACCATCGTCGCAAAACTCCATTTCATCTTCTTCCCAATTTTAATCCGGCTCCCAATTCTCTTACCCTCCTTTTGCTCTAAACTATTTTCCCCAAATGACACTCGAACAAATTTACCAAAAATAACAACTCACATTTCAAAACGCACAATTTAACAACCAATTCTAAAGTCTCAAAACTCAACAACAAGTGCCGGAAACACAATTTAAAGTTCCAGTGTCACAACCACCATCCAAAGAAGCTCGTCGAAACAAAAAAGACCAGCAAGAAAATCAAAAGTCGTTGATTTGTCTGCAGATAATGATGATGATGTAGAATTTATGGAAGCTCCGTCTCAGGCTCTCACACGTTGGAATCATGATGAAGAGATACTATTAGCCAATTGTTGGGTTGGTGTGTCGAAGAATGTCGCAATTAGAAATGATCAAAACCTTGATTGTTTTTTAGGGCAGATTCTTAGAGATTTCAACACGTCTACAACCAGGATGCGTCGTACAAATAACATGATTACCAGAATGAAGTAGGATGTATCCCGATTCTCAAAAGTTTCAAAGGATTTACGAAGAAGAAAATCGTAAGAGTGGTATGATTGAGGATGATGTTTTGTAAGCTGCGAAGGACGAATGTTATTCTGCGTATAACGAGAAACAATTTGATTACGTTCACGCGTGGAAAATCGTTAGACAACACCCAAAATGTACCGGGGTGGTAGGCGTTGATGTGGATGATCACAGGGAAATTTTTGGTCCGGATGCTCGTCCTCGACCCGTGGGAAAAGTTTGACCCGTCAAGAAGACAAAATTTAAAACAACTGAGAGCACCAACGGAGGATCCTGGGGGCCAATGAAGGAAATGTTAAACGATAGAATGCATAAAAAATTTATCGTCGGTAAATCCGCGTACGATGCTAAAAAGGCTAAGGAAGATAGGCAAATGCAGTTGTCCGAGTTCCAATTTCTCGCGGTTGATGACGACGCAATGCCTGAACCAAAAAAGTCGTTTGTTCTCCGACAACAAGCAGAAATAATGACCAAATATTCCGGTCAAAATTAATTTGTCGTCGTTTTTATTTTTCGTAAAAAAAATTCGTATCGTATTTTAAATTCCGTATTTGTATTTTTATTTAAATATTTGTAATTTTTATTTGAATAAAATGAATTTAAATTTATGTGAAAATTGAAAAAGAAAAACAATGATGAAACAAAGTGAAAAGCAAAATGCGTGTCATGACAAAAGAGATATTTTAGTTAGTTATTTTATTATGAGTAAAGTGCAAAAATCATCCCTGTGGTTTGTCAAAAGTTTGAATTACATCCCTCGTTAATACTTCGCGCAACATACATCATTGTGGTTGTAAAATAGTACACCATACATCCCTGAGGACGGATGGTGCAAATATTTTTCCGTTAAGGGTTAAAAGTGTTTATTATCTTAGGGGTATTTTAGTCCTTTTACAACCTAAGGATGATTTTTGCACCAAACTTTTCAAAAAAAAAAATTTCCAAAAAAAATTTCAAAAAAATTTCAAATTTTTTTTAAAAAAGTTTCGAAAAATGTTTTCTTTTTTCGATAAATGGTTTTTTTTAAGTTTCGAAAATATATTTGAAAAAAGTTTTTTTCAAAAAAATTCAATTTTTTTTAAAAAGTTTTGAAAAATGTATTTTTTAATGTTTCGAAAAAAGTTTCAATTTTTTTTTTTAATTTTCGAAAAAAGTTTTTTTTTCAAAAGTTTTTTTTAAAAAAAGTTTTTTAAAAAAAGCTTTTTTTAAAAAAAGTTTTTTTTTTTCGAAAAACATTTTAAAAAATAACTTTTATAAAAAAAACTTTTGAAATTTTTTTTTCGAAGATTAAAAAAAAATTTGAATTTTTTTGAAAAAAAAGTTTTTTAGAAAAGCTTTTTTTTTAAAAAGTTTTTTTTTTCGAAAAACATTTAAAAAAAACTTTTGAAAAAAAAACTTTTTTCGAAAATTTTAAAAAAAAAAATTTGAATTTTTTCGAAAAAAAAAATTTTCAAATTTTTTTTTAAACTTATTTTAAAAAAGAAAACATTTTAAAAATAAAACATTTTTCGAAACATTAAAAAAAACATTTTTCGAAACTTTTATAAAAAAAAGTTAATTTTTTTTAAAAAAAAGTTTTTTCAAATATTTTTTCGAAACTTAAAAAAAACATTTAAAAAAACATTTTTCGAAAAAAGAAAACATTTTTCGAAACTTTTTTTAAAAAAAATTGGAATTTTTTTGAAATTTTTTTTTGGAATTTTTTTTTTTTTTGAAAAGTTAGGTGCAAAAATCATCCCTGGGTTGTAAAAAGACTAAAACACCCCTAAGATAACAAACACTTTTAACCCTTAACTGAAAAATATTTGCACCATCCGTCCTCAGGGATGTATGGTGTACTATTTTACAACCATAATGATGTATATTGCGCGAAGTATTAACGAGGGATGTAATTCAAACTTTTGACAAACCACAGGGATGATTTTTGCACTTTACTCTTTTATTATTATATCACGTTGATGTAAAATCAATAGATGTCGTGTCCTCTTATATAATAAGAAGGGCTACCTTCCTCTCTTAAGGGCTGAAGAATATAGAGTTTTGATCCGGTGACATCTAGGTTAGAGAGGAGGGTGTGGTGACAGGCCCACCCTTCAAATTTTTGTCTAGTCACCTGCCAACTCAGCGCCACATCATACTAACACAACTAACCAAAATACTCCTTCACTCACAACACACTCAACCCCTCTTCATTTGAGCCCCACCACTATCTTTTATTTTTCTTTTTTTCATTTTCACACAAACTAAAATTTATTTCACACAAATAAAACATTACAAATACGGAAATAAAAATTACAAATACGGATTAAAAAAAATTACGATACGAAAAAAAATACGAAATTTAAAAACACAACAATTAATATAAACTACTAATTTTGGGGTTGACGACGCTCCCAAATATGGTCAATAAGACAACGTTGAAGCCTTGTATGTGTCGACTTATCACGAAGTTTTTTTTGTTGTCTTTGACGTATTGCACAACGCTCGACCCATGCCCTTAATATATTTGCCTGTGGACAAACATACATGTCTGCAGCTTCAGATATCGCACCCCCTTGATTTTTCAAAATCATGTTGTGTAATATGATGCAGGTGTACATGATTCTACGTAACTTATTCACAGTAAATTGACGCGCTGGCTGAGCAATAATACGCCATCTCCCTTGTAAGACACCAAATGCCCTTTCAATATCCTTTCGGGCACCTTCTTGACGGCGTTTGAAAAAAGCTGTTTTTTCATCGCGTGCAATGCTAAATGATTTCACAAAAGCTGATCATTGTGGGTAAATACCGTCTGCAAGGTAGTACCCTCTATGAAAACTTTGCCTGTTTATAACATACGGGGCCTCGGGTTCATTACCATCCAAAAGATCAGCAAATAAGGGTGAATGATTGAGAACGGTAATATCATTGTTTGAACCTGCAACCCCGAAAAATGCATGCCAAATCCACAAATCGTATGATGCAGTAGCCTCTAGTATTATGGTTGGGTATTTTTTATCCCCTCTACCAAATTGGCCGTGCCATGATCTCGGACAATTAATCCATTCTCAGTGCATACAATCTATACTACCAAGCATCCCGGGAAACCCATGAATCATATTATGAGCGGCATATAGCTTTTGAATGTCAGCTGGTGTGGGTTTTCTTAAAAATTCGGGTTGAAACAAATCCATTACGCACATCGTAAAGTAATCAAGACAATCGCGTGCGTAATGTGCACCTATTCGCAAGTATTCATCTAATGAATCTGGCAGTGTACCGAACGCCAATTGGCGTAAGGCAGATGTGCATTTTATAATTACACTAAAATTTTTTAAACCCGTTGCATCAATGCGGATAGTAAAAAAGTAAAAGTGTTTGGATAGAGGATTATTTGTTTGAATATAATTTTCAATACCTTTAACAATCTCTAAGAAAAGAGAACGTCGCATTCGATACCGCTTCTGGAAATACTCCTCGTGATACTTTGAATACGGGCCGAAGTAATCTTCCATCAAACGTGCTTCGGCGATTTCACGTTGACGGTTAATGTATCTAGGCTTTCGTATTGCCTGGGCTTCTTCTTCTGCTTCTTCTTCTTCAAGTTGGGTTATAAAATCTAAATCGTCCATATCTTCTTCACAGGACCATTCGTTCTCCATTTTTTGTATAAGGTTTGTTGTTTGAAAGAGAGATTTTTGTTGTATGTGTGTTAAAAATAATAATATTGGGATTATATATAAGAAAAAAAATTAATTAATTTAAAATGTAACCGTTAGCCCAACGGCTATATCATCCACTAACCTCGTCGTCAACATTTCACATTTGCGAAATTGACACGGCGAAATGGGGAGGTCGGTGTGGCGACGAGCCACGGCGAACCTCGACGAGGGGCCACCTCAGCACGACGAGGTACTCCTCGTTAGGGGTGAGAATCGGGTCGGGTCAACCGGGTTCGGGTCAAGTCGGATCGGGTCAAGTCGGGTCAGAACTCAAAAAAATTAAACCCGAACCCGAGCCTAATTAGAACTCGGGTCAGTCGGGTTCGAGTCAATTCGGGTCGGGTCAACTCGGGTTCGGGTCAACCCGAGTATAAGTAAAAAAGTTAAAAATTGACTTATTTAAGTATATTTACAAGGTAAAATGTGGTAAAAAAAACTCGGGTCAAGTCGGGTTGGCCGGGTTCGGGTCAAGTCGGGTCGGGTCAAATTGGGTCAAGGCTAAAAAATATAAGCCCGAACCCGATGTTAATTAGAACTCGGGTCAATTCGGGTCAACCCAAATTGACCCGAATATGTTTTTGAACCCGAATGACCTGACCCGAATAGACTATTTCGGGTTCGAATTCGAGTCAGGTCAACTTTTTTGACACCCCTACTCCTCGTCACTACACCCTCATCTCTTACTAACGTAACAACTCCTTTAATAATTTTGTTCTCAAATATATTTATCTTTATATAAAAAAACTATTTTTTATTATGTTTGAAACAATTATAATATAAAATATAGATTATTATCTTATCAAATAAAGTTAAAACACATTTTTGGTGATTATTCACCTCCCACTTTCCCTTTCTATCACAGGTTTTATTTAATAATCCAATTTTATAAAATTACTAGGCACAAGATTTACAAAAGAATCTTAAATTTAAAATATATGGTGATAGACTAAGATTTGGAAGTCAAGCCTATCCACAATCTATGGTGAATGAAAAATGCATGTCGAGACATATCTTAAACTGATCCATCGTAATCCAGTGCTACCTTTCGATCTTATTCATTATGATAAAGATCAATCAGACAAAGTATAGTCAAATGATAGATACTGATACATATGTTGAACTAATCTAAAAATTTGTGGACAAGGATTCATTCGTACTAATCTATCCTATATCATCATCCGCAAAAAAAGAAAAATAACTCTAGGGCCAATTGCGAGTGTTGTAGCTAAAATAAAGGAAGTGATTTGCATATTACATATATTAATTGACTATTTATGTATGAATATTTATACTTTTACATTAATGGTGTAGGCAAACTTCAAAACACATATAGTAAAAATGTTCAACACACAACACACAACATCTCCCAAAACAAATTGATGTCATTATAAAACTACACAAGGTAGGCAAGAAATGAATAACCCTTCTGTAAGGGAAATGTTACATTGGCAGTGAATCATACGTGATACGGTTTTGTTGCTACGAAATTAGATTAATATTAAAGCGTATGAATGAGGTTCTTATGCTCATGTTACTCGAGAAGACGAGTCTCTTCGACTAATATGTTTGCATTTTAACTGAGTTTTTTCGTGCACGTTTGTCATCCTCGGATATACAAAATAGTATAGAGAAAATTGCGTCTATATCATTTCAAAGACTTAGCCATTAGATCTGGGGACACTTTTTATAACCTTAACACTAACCATTAGATCTTAAACAGATATAGAGATTAGAAATACACCAAATGCATAAATTCATTTTACATTCTTATAAGAGGGCACGGTATGATAAACTGATGGCTGGCTGGCCATGACGGCGCGAGGCCACGGCGGCGCCAACCACACCGTGGCTCGCGTCGTCGGGTTTTTTAATTTTTTTTTTTTTTATTTTTTATTTTTTTTTGAAAATTTTAAAAAGTTACCAGTTTTTGACCGTTGGGTAACGGGTTGTTTTTTTTGACCGTTTTTTTACCGTTTGAAGGGGAAAAAACCCCTATTTTTCATCTTTTTTTCCTATAACTTCCACCTCAATTTACCCACAAATCACACCTTCTTCTACATCTAATTTCTCTATTTTTTCTATCCACCATGAGTCAAAATTCTAATCCAAACCAATACCCGAATCAATGGTTAAACAATTACTTTTCCGATCCTCAAAATCAAATTCCTTCTACTCAACTACCGAATTCGTCTTCTTCGTCTAACCCGAATACTCCCTCATCCGCAACATCTAGCACATCAAGAACATTCGCCAACTATAATCAACTCCCAAATCCGTTCACTAACTTCCCACAATCACAACAAAATCCGTTTCTTAATTGTACACCCGAGCAATTTAATATGTGGTTCCAACATTCCCAACAATCACAAATCTTCCAACAATTCCAAACCTTTCCTCAACACTTTTCACAAGAACCCGAAGAACCCGAACAAAACAATGAACCCGAAGAACCCGAAGAACAAGTCGATGCACAACCGAAGAAAGGTTCGGGGAAGAAAAGTGTTGCTAAAAAAAACCCAAAGAACAAAGGCATAGCCGCGGCTACACAACCACCTCCGAAGTCGGACCGTTCTTTTTGGAGCCAACGTGAGGAAGAAGTTTTGGCCGAGTGTTGGATTGAAGTATCCGAAGACCCGAAGGTCGGGACCGATCAACCACACGATACGTTTTGGTACCAAATTATGGATTTGTATAACGATCGGCTTAAGGATGAGGGTTTTAAAGCTTGAAACAAAAATATGTTGACCGGGAAGTGGACGAATTTGAACCGCGAGGTTCATAGGTATAATTCGTTTTATGAAAACGCCAAACTTTTGAGTGGCGAAAATCAAGACGATTTGATGACTCGTGTGATGAGTTTGTATCGAGATGAAAACGGGAACAAGGAGTTTCCACACAAAAGTGCTTGGCTTGTTTTGAAAGACAAGTATAAATGGAAAAATCATGATTCAACTCGAACACGCCGGGCACGAGGGAAGATAGCCGATCAAGATCCGGATCTTTTCAATGACGATGAGATCCCTCGTCCATCCGGTGCTCCAAGAAAGGCCAAGGTTCAACGCTCGACAAGCTCATCCGCCACTTCGGGGTCTCAAAAAGAACAATTGGTGGATATGCTACAACAACAAATGTTATCCGATCGTGAAACTAAAAAGGAGCGATTGGACCGAGAGGTGGCGGCTAGACTAGAAGTGGTTGCACTTCAAAAAAGGAACGAGGATTTGCAAATCCTTCGATTCGACACTACCGGATTAAGTCCACAAGACGCGGCGAGGATCGAGAAGCTCAAAGACGAGGCGCGTGCAAAATATTTTAATTTTTAAGTTTATTTTCGTATTCGTGTTTTTTTTATTCGGTAATTTTTTTTTTAATTTCGTGTTGTTTTTTTTTCTATTAGTAATTGTATTTTTTTTTATTAATGAAAATTTAAGTTTATGTTAATTAATTGTTGATAAAAAAAAATAAAAAAAAGTTGGGTGACGACGACACGAGAATTCTCGTGTTAACCAGTGAGGGGGATTGAGCCATCGTGGGGAGTTTTGGTGTCGTGGGAGTAAAAAGTGATGTGGCATCACTTTTTGCCCACAACACGAGCACGACGGCTCAACCACACCAACCACACCGTGTGCTCTAAGTATGAATCAAGACATTGTCACACTAAATTTCAAACAAGCAAGCAACAGTATATTCACTATCCCGGACGAATTAGTAAGCAAGTAATGAGGTTTTGCTGAGTGAAATATACACTTTGTTAGAAGCAAAGGAACTCAGTTGGTGAGGATTCGAGTCTCGGTTCGTGTCTACTATAGTTGGTGTCTCACTGGGTCAAGAAAGTTACCGACACTATTCATTATGGGATGGACAATAGCCGAAGCCAAAAGACACTAGAATCACGGTCTTCCCGTCAATTCATACTTTTTTATACACTTTGCTAGAAATTTTGGATAGGAAAATGTCACAAAATAATAATTATGTTTGTCATCCTGTGATTTAAGAAAACAAAATTACACGAGTGGTGTAGCTATATTTTCTCAACTCTATTCACGCAAATCTACCCGTTTTTACAAAAATCTGAGACAACAAATTCTCCTTAGCATTCGGTATATTATGTAAAAAACTACATCACACAATTTCCTTAATTGGTTTTGGGATGTCGTACATAAATTGTCGACATCTCTTCATATGATCGAGTCCCCTTCATCATCAACTATCTTTTTTATTTTACAAAGCGTAGGATTCGCTAGCCCGGTTTAACAGAAGTCTGATCTTGATATCAAGATCCGACTCCGACCTGACTAGCTAATCCAACTACTTACCCGCGCGTTTTATTTCCATAATATCTTTTTCGTATTAACTAAAGATGAAGGTGGTTAAATTCCATTTGGTTTTGGTCGTATGTTTCATTTACGTGATTAGTATCGTCGCCGATTCTTCCCTTTCCGAGTGAGTGTTTATTTCTTGCTAAACATATGTTAATCCTTCATACTAATTATATTATTAGTACATTGCACAAATCTTGTTTGTAGAAAATTTGAAATGAGCATTTGCTGTCCGACATGTGTTACTGCTTAACGGACAAAAAGTGAAACTAACTAGAAATGTGGTTTTTGATTTCCAGTGACACCATAAACACTAGAAGGGGGTTGATCAGGCATAAGAAACACGACGCACCATGCAAAGCTCATAACTTAATTGACAAAGGTTGGCGATGTGACCCCAAATGGGCAGACAACCGTCAAAAGTTAGCCCATGCTGTTCAAGGCTTTGGTCACAATACCACAGGAGGCAAAGGTGGCAAAGTCTACGTCGTCACCAACCCAGCAGATACTGATATGGTCAACCCTCCACCTGGCACCCTCCGTCATGCAGTCCTCCAACCAGAACCACTTTGGATCATTTTCTCAGGCCACATGACTATCAAGCTTTGCCAAGAGCTCATTTTTGAAAGCCATAAGACCATCGATGGACGTGGTTTCCATATCCATATTGCTGGTGGGGCTGGAATAATGTTGCAGAATATTCGTAACATTATCATATCTAACATCCACATGTATGATATCACTCCTGCCAAGGGTGGTATGATTAGATCAAAAGCTGATCACGTTGGAATCAGAGGAGATAGTGACGGAGATGCTATTTGCATATTTGGAACTAGTGACGTATGGATCGACCATTGCTCCTTTGCTGGATCATATGATGGTCTTATTGACGTTGTCGCCCGTTCCACTGACATTACAATCTCTAATAATCACTTCGTCAGACATGATAAGGTCAAGAAACATTTCCGAGATGCTAAACCTCAAAACTGTCAATATGCTTTTAAAATAAGCAGAAACTTGTAAAAAATGAGAATAGAGAACTATATTAGTCTTTTAATCCTGCAAGAACCTGATTTGGTTTCTAAAAATGTTTAATTCTACTGCAGGCTTTGTTATTTGGTGCAAGCGACGCTACACCAGATGAAAATATGAGAGTGACACTCGCATATAACCACTTTGGAAAAGGACTTACACAACGATTACCAGCAGTGAGATGGGGATTTGTTCACGTGGTCAACAATGACTACACAATGTGGAAAAGCTACGCAATTGGTGGTGCACAAGGTGCAACCATCATAAGCCAAGGGAACCGATACAAAGCCGAGCATGGCGCAGCCAAAGAGGTGACTCACAGAAATCAAGCTGAAAAGTCAGAATGGTGTAAATGGACATGGAGATCGGAAGGAGATCTGATGTTGAATGGAGCGTTTTTTGTGAGTTCAGGGAACCCACACTGGGCTCATCATTATAAGGGTTACCCGTTGATAAAAGCTGAACCGGCTCATAAGGTTCATGAGCTAACTAATTTTGCGGGTGCTGCCTTGGGATGCAGAGTAGGATTACCTTGTTAAGTCTTGTAAAGCTTCGTGCTGCTGCAATAGTGACCGAAGAGTTTTGGATGGTTAGACTGTATAGTAGCTCTGATGTGTATATGTTTGTTTCCTTTTGCTGTTTAGGAATCAGCCGAAGTAAAGTTTCAGATCATTCAAAAATTGTAACATTTCGTAAATATAACTTTTCTAATGCGTTTTCATTCAAAATCTGAGACAGTATGTGATACTTGGTTTTCACCGCTAACCTTACACATTTACAAACCTAATTTCATGCCTAGTGTAGTAAAGATAAGCCAATTGTGATTAATACAAACATCATATATTGCATTATCACATGAATATATAGCTCATGTTCGTATAAACTCACAACAAATCTTAGATGTAATGAACCAATGAAAACATTTATGGTTTGTGTTGGTGACATTACGATATAGAGACATTACGATTTACGATCATACCTCATGAGGCCATCCATCAACTACAAAGACATCCAAAGAAAAGCCATCAGCTGTGGAGAAGCATGTACCTCTTGAATGTTTAATCCCGCTTCAGAAAGTAAGGAAGTCAACTGCAGAATTAAAGAATGTGAGGTTAATCTAAATCTCTTGGTAGAATCGCAAATCAGAAAAGACTGACCCAGAAATTTTGTGGAAGTAGTCATGTAATTAAAATGTTTTGTCGATTTGATCTACATAATTGATACCTCTAACAAGTAATTCGAACTGATCAGTCATTCTAAAGAAATAAAACAAAAGATCGCCAGATTTTCGGTATGTGGAACCCATCCTCTAAAAACTTACATTCGATATGTTTGCTTGGGTCAACTTTTTTAGTTTAATCCCCTAACATGGACACAAAATAGTGATATTGCAGTATGGGGGTTCTGTAAGATCATTTTCTCTTGTCTTATGCAGTTTCAGACAGAAGAATTAGCCCAGGATGCTTGAAACCTGTCTAAGAAGCTTCGTCTGTCTATTGTGGAAGATGTGATCTCATGCATTGGCCTGCACAACCGCGGTTTAGAAAGTACATTTAATGGAACACTAGTTAATATTCAGAACTTGAAAGACTCCTTACAACAATCAGTTAGAAAACACAATTAGAGCATCTCCAATGGGATAAACCCTTTCGTAACTTTTTACTATTTTGAAAAGCTTTTGGAGGTGGTTTTTACCATTGGACCAAAAGGTTTTAGCAAAGGTTTACAAAGAGTTTGCATAATGACTTTGTGTATGCAAAGTCATTTTACAAACCCTTTGTAAACCTTTGATAAAACCTTTTGGTCCAATGGTAAATATTACCCCAAAAGCTTTTCAAAATAGTAAAAAGCTATGAAAGGGTTTACTCCATTGGGAAAAAACTGAATACAAATTAGTATGAACGGCAGAAAAGATAAACTTTCTATGACATGGAAGGTCATGTGGGAGTGCATGTATGTATGTCATGACTATAAGAACAATGACAAAACTTGAATAAGAAAAACGATAATCGCGTTCGCAGAGAACGAGCTAAGCTGCCATGTATTATATAGTTAAGTCTAATAAACGGCAGATATGAAAGACGCCAAATCTTGCCAGCTATTTTAAAGTATGTACAGTATAAGCAATCAAATTATAGGATATTACAAGCTTTCTTGACTGCTGCATTCAGCGTTACAAATTATAGATGTTTTTTGGTTAAGATAGATTACCTAGAAGATACTGAAGTTGCATTCACATCATTGTCGCCATAACTGTCAAGATGTGTGTCATCTGCCGTTCGTTTTGAACGATTTTATGAGTAATGTAATAGCAAATAGTAAGTCAAATGCAGTAACAAAATGAATTCACTCCACAAATACACAACACGATCATGATACATATGGTTTCAGGTCATAACAGATTAAATTCAAATCATTATGCATCAAGGAGTTGATACTTCTTAGTTCTTACAGTTGCGATATGCTGAAATGAGTAAAAACTACATTAATGTGCCAGTTTGGATAAACGGGAACCCAGCTGGATAACTTAACCACAGGATTATCTTTCTAACAATAGCCATTACTTTCTCGCTTTAATTGCATCACTAACATGCCTTCCTGATCTTTCAAGGTTGAAAATTTGGACGAGTCATTGCAAAAATGATATTATCTTCCACATCCCGAACTGACATATACCTTAGAATATGCATATCATACACAATAGGTTCAAGTGTTTCCTTGCTAAAGGGATAACCTCGTATTACCAGCTTGCGCAATTTGGGGCATCCCTTTGATAAACACACAAGTCCTGCAGCAGATTCTCCTAGATAACTAATAGAGAGATTCCTCAAATTATGACCATACTTAGCAACATATCCCAAACCAACATCTGTTAGTCCCTTATGTTGAGGTCGCAGATGGAGACTAAGCCTTTCAAGTTTGCTACAACCAATTAGCATAGCTCGGATTCCATCGTCTAGTGGGACAGATGTTTTAATATATGCACAACTCAACATCATATGAAAACCACGGAGGTTCTTCAAATGAGTTCCTATACACTCCAAAATTTCATTTGAGATACCAACGAGATGAATATGTAAACATTCCAACTCAAGACATCCTTTTACCATAGTAATGAGTCCCATTAGATTCACCGTATTATCAATCCTAAATTTGCGTAATTTCTTGCAAACCTCACCAATAATTTGCAACTCCATTTCTTGTAAGCCACAATCGCTATAGAAAACTTCCAAGTTGGGACAACTCTTAAACAATAAACACTTGCTATTAGCATCCATTGTTTCATGGATGAGATGCAATTCCCTTAGCTGGTGCGCAAAGGGGAGAACAAACGGAACGGAACTTTGGGTTAGGTAATATATACCCATACAACGCATACTTGTAGAAAACTTAAAACCAGTATGCACCTGGTCCTCAACACATTTAATGCAAAAACAATCTTCTAACCTAACAGCATATCTAAAGATATCTGCTAGATTAATTAGATCGAATCCAGCAATCTTCAAAGATACAAGAGACCGACTACAATTTTTCGCAAGAAGTGTAAGATCTTTAACAGCATCTATAGTATTAGTAAGGAAGTACCTAAAATCCAATGATTCAATGCCTGTGTTTTGCAACGCCAATTCATGGAACCATTTCCCATCTTTGTTATGTAACAAATTTCGAGTCAAACACAAAGTTCTCAAATCATTACAATACTTACCGATATGCAGTAATCCATCAGTGGAAAACCCTTCACACTTAATAATCTTCAAAACCCTTAAATCCTTACCACGGGTTCTGGCCAAGAGCTCGAGATCCGAATCATGAATATCCATGTGACGAATATGAAGTACTTTCAAGCACTTAAATGAAACAGCTATTTCTTGAATCCATGGGTTAATGTCAATACTCCTCTCTGGAAACCAAAGTGGCAGTTCCTTTAGAGTTAGGGACTCGAGAAACGGGAACCGTTGAACCAAACGAGACGGTTTAGGGGAGTAAAACAGGTGGACAGTCACGTGCTTCCTAGTCATACCTTCAAGCTCGCACCATTTGCGGCAAACTAAAGAAAGAGAGTTGCGGTCATCACCGTCATGTATGTACGGAATCACACAGTTAAACACGGAGTCCATTGACACATTTGGATGCTTCTCCATATTGTGATACAAGCTGCTCAGATTTTGAAGTTTTGCAATAGAAGAGATCTGTATTATACGAATTCTGCAAACATGAGTTTTGTAACACATTAGTAGTACTTTATCCCAAATATCCCATATGGAAAACCAAATACATCTTAACCAAACGCGTTGAGTTTCTCTCCCAAACAACCAATCAAAAATAAACATTACTAGTATTTTTCAAGATATAAAAGATAACAATTGCAATCATAAAATATGTTATGGATCATAGCTAATTAGCCAATGCTTACCTAGCCTTGAAATGGTGTTTGTTTTAGATTATTTTTGGGCTTATGAGCTTATATTGTTTCGCTTGTTATTATGATAAAGTATAATAATCATGAATTCATGACATTAAGGACTTATATTTCCTAAGCTCACTTTTGTGGCTTATTTTGAAACTTTTCGGCTTACATAAGCTTATTATAAAATAAGAAACTTATATAAGGCGAAAAGATTAAAAATAAGGCACAAAAAGTGAGCTTATTTAACATACGCCCAAAATCAAATAAGCCACAAGCCAGGATTTCAGCTCATAAGCTAGTAAATAAGGGGGTGTTTGGCATATGCTAATTTCCTACCATTAAATGATACAAAGCCCGAAAAAGATAAACAACTTCAAAGTGGTTACTAGTTTTTCCAAAGATACCTATAAGCACATAAAATTAGCTTTACCCAAATGCCGCATAAGCCAATAATTGGGTTTTAATGCAGAATAAGCCAAAATAAGCACACACACACACACACACACACACACAAAAAAAAAAAAAACCTCAAATTAATGCAGAATAAATAACTTACAGTGATAATAAGATAATTGGTGCTCAAATCATTTGGTTTTGAATTGAAACTTCAAAAAAAAAAAAAAAAAAAAATTTATGTCTCTGATTTTGGGAAAAGTGAAATGGGTGTTGGTGAGGAGTGAGGACCGTGGAGTGACAATCTTTAAACCTTATAGTTTGAAATATGATACTTTGCCCCCTTTTAGAACCAGATAAGTGTACTATAATTAATTGTTAAATTAATTGTTGTTTCATAATAACTTAATTATTTAATAAGAAAATAATTAAGTTTATTAAGTTATATAAAAAATATATACTTGTAACTGAGTAATGTTTGCATTAAGTTTTTTTTAATTAAACATTATTTAATAAAAAAATCAATAAACAAACTCAAAGTTTATTTGTTAATAATATCAACTTATTTTTATCACGTTGTTTTATGTATAATCAAAAACTATAGAATAAAAACGTACAAACATATTATAACATTATATAAAAAAAAGTTATTTTAGATACAAATAATTTCTAGGATATCAAGAGACTCAATCTTCATATCTACATATACACAACATAGATCATGATAACTCGTTACAAAAAAAAAAATTAAGGAGGAGGCGAGACATTCCCCAATCCTTACTAAGATCCGCCCCTAACCCTAATAGATGGTTATTCCAAATTATTTACATTCAAAAATATGCGGTTACAACAAAAGCATGACTAACATATGCTAAGGAAATTTTTTTACAAATCGCTACTTCTGCACATCGATTCATTCACTAAAATCATGGTTATTTGTCAGCTTAGGTAATCGAAGAATAAGTTTGAAGGAATAAAACATAATGTATGTTATCCCATATTAATATCACTTCACCATGGTTGATTTAGTAGAAATAAGTAAAAGAGATAGAAAGAAATAAGAAAGAAGTTAGAGAGAGAAAGTAGAGAGAAGGAAGAGAAAATTATTAGAAATTTGGAAAATATTAGATTGAGAGAATGAGAAATAATGTAACCAACCAACCTTCCTAACATGTTAGGAAGGTTGTTTATATAGCCACGCCTACATGTGGCGTATGGGCTTTTGATGTTGGGTCGGACTTTCCTTTTGGGTTTTTGGTCCTTAAACATGAACTTTATAGCTTAAGACAAGCCTGTGATTCCCGACTATCCTATAACTTATTACAACGTTCCTATGACCGATACATAATAAATCTATGACCGACTCATTCTTGTTCGACTCAATATTTTGAGGTTAACAATCTTCCCTAATGAGAGGTTACTCCTCTACGACGTTTGGAGATATATATAGATTGCTAATCTCTCCATATATGAGACTTGGACGTGTAATAGTAGACTTGTTTCTTCATGTAGTGATCTTTGAGCCTTTCTCGTTGTCTTTCGACTTGGTCTTTTATCTTGAGATCTTCAAATTTGTGGCCAAGTCATTCTTGAATGATATAATATTTTAAGACTAACATCTCCCTCACTGAGAGGTCATTCCTCTACGACATGCGAGGATTTATAGAGATTATTAATCTTTAGTATTGAGATATTCAAATTAATGACTGGTTCATTCTTATTGGTCACCATCATTGATTTGTCTTTTCCATCTTGTGTCTTCACCCACATGCTCACACAATGCACCATCTTGAAAGCTTGCCAACAATCTCCTTTGAAGAGAGGTCATACATCTATATTACCTTTTAAGGAAGATTTTGAACATCAGAGTTGTGGAAGTCTTTGCCTTTTTTTGATCTTTAGCTTTCTTGATTCTTCAACCTTGATGCATTAAGAATTTCCTTGGGCATGAGTATGTGGTTGTAACGACCCACCTTGACAAGGAGGTCGTTATGTCATAATCATAGCGTGTCATCAAAGCATAATAAAGGCATAACGTCATAAATACATAAAAGACCAACAGGAAAGCCGGAATCAAACATCGACTCCCAATATAAGCTCAACATGCATAAAGTAAAGGAAGTAGAAAGGACAAAACATGTGTCCAACCAAGCATAAGTATTTAAAATGCAAAAAAGGAAAGGAGTCTAAGGTAGCTCTCATCCTAAACACATACTCTCAATGCTCAAGCCTATCTTTAGGTACCTGTCATATGAGACATAAAAGAAAATACGGCTGAGCAATACGCTCAGTGAATGGACGTAATGACATGATAAGAATAATGTAACATGAATAATAAACATGAAGTGCAACGGAATAAACGTGCATGTCCTGAGTGAACCTGGGAGAAAATCTATGATACATGAAGGATAACTGAAATATCATGAGTTAAATATGTAATATAAGTAAATGCCCACGAGCTAATATAGGTCATAACATGTCATGCGATATAATATCATCAACGTGTGCATGAATAAATAGAGGGGTTGCCTCGTCATGCAATAGAGGGGTGACCTCTATTAATAGTAACCTGGGTGGAGGGATCAACTCCAATGTGATGGGTGTAGAGAACACACCAAACCAATCACCCTATACGTGTAAACATGTAAACTAGGATGCACCCATACGCCCCGAAATATAATAATGGCCAACTTGTAATATAACATGTAATGTGAAGGGACGCCGCGAGAAATCACTCTCGTCGTGGGAGAGTCATGACACAGGTGCCTCATATGTCATGGTCATGGTACCTCTATAACTAGGTGGTAAATCATGTAAGTCATGGTCATGCATGTATATAGCTCGAGCAATACGTGGGTCATGAAATAAATAATAATGAGAGCATGGCAAACATGAAAAGTTTTATAACATGAAACTAGGGAGAACATGTGGCATAGCAAACGTGAAAACCTAATCATGAATATAAATGAATGTCCTTACTGAAAAGCGGAATATCCATACCTTGTGTCCAGCAAGCAGTGAGAGAAATGAAATAACGAAACTGGCCTATTCCAACTTCACGTGAGCTACATGATAAAGGACGTGTATGAGTTGCTTGTTCATGGTATAAGTTACTTGTTCATAGTTTGAGTTACTTGTTCATGACTTGAGTTACTTATTCAAGTTTATCGTGTATTTCCTTAATGTTATACGTTCATGTGTTATTGATTAATGTATTTCATGATTCTTGTGTTATTATACTTGATATTTCCATAGTTAGTAACTTTCCATAAATAGCATGTTTCCATATATAGTAACTTTTCATAAATAGCAGCTTTCCATACATAGTAACTTTCTAAAAATAGCAGGTTTCGATATATAGTAACTTTCCAAAAATAGAAGGTTTCTATATATAGTAACTTTCTAAAAATAGCAGGTTTCTATATATAGTAACTTCCAAAAATAGTAAGTTTCCATAAATAGTAGGTTTCCATAAATAGTAAGTTTCCATAATTAATAATAAGCTCGTTTAATATACGTAAGTAATTTATCTTGTTACAATCATGTAACGTCTTTGAATCCAATAAGCCGATTTCAATAAGCATATTAATAAGCCAATTATCCAATAAGCACATATAAATTAAGTCTAAACTTAATAAGCATATTTTAATAAGTCGCGAATTAATAAGCTCAATTTAATGAAATTTAACTTAATAAGCATATATCGATAAGTCATGAATTATTAAGCCATGGTTAATTATATTTGAATTAGTAAGTATTATTTTAATAGTTCATGATTTAATTAAGCCCATTTATCATATAAGCCGAAATATTAGTAAGTTTAAGTAAATATGTAACGCCCCATTTTGATAATGGAATGTCACGCGTAATTATGGCGTGTCATCAAAGCATACAAGGATAAATGTCTAAAAACATTACATGACCATAGGGTAAACCGGAATCAAACATCGGTTCCCAAACATAAGCCCAAAACATAATAAAGTAAATGAATGAATGAAAGACTTAAACAAGCATAAATAAGTGAAGGCAGAAGGAAAAGAAGTCTATGGCAGCTTCCCTCCTATGCACGTCCTCCAAATGCTCGAGTCTGTCCTTGGGTACCTGCCGTTTTGGGACATGGAAAGGAAAGTAACGGCTGAGCAAAACGCTCAGTGCACGGATATAGACATAGTATAAATGACTAAAACATAACAAAGACTTAATAGCAGCGGAAATGTATAAGTCCCGGAAAACCTGGAACATGTTCATAAAACTGGTTTTATAGTTTGAAAAGCCTTATGTTTATCTTATGAAAACTGTTTAACATGTTTTACCATTAGCCAATATAGGTCATGAAAATCCACCGTGCATGAATACTTGGAGGGGTGACCTCATCATGCAAATTAGAGGGGCTGCCTCTAATTTAATATTCTGGTTTGGGTATGAGGGATCAGCTCCTTGTGAAGGATGCAAGGCACACACCACATTCACCATGAAATCCTGACTGAAACATGTAACTAGGATGCACCCGTACGCCCCACATGATAAATATAAAAATATGGCCAAAAGCTGAAGGGACGCCACGAGCAATCACTCCGCCGTGGTGAAGTCATAACACCAGTGCCTCTAGTATTATGGTTATGGTACCTCCATAACTAGGTGAAACTGGTCATGCATGTATATGGTTGTAGGTATTCTAAATTAAACATAAGCAATTCAAACATATAAACTGATACTACGGGAAAACAGTTGGCATCATACGAGAAATCCTAATAAGGAAAGAATGTCCATACTGAAAGGACGGGAATCCGTACCTTATGTCCAGTGAACGAAGAAGACGAACGGAAGAGAGTCCTACTTCGGTATCACTAATGCTACATAAATACATACGTGTATAAGTATCTGATTACTGAATACGTAACTGGTTTAATGTTATGTCTTAGCTTATTTTATAAGTTCATGTCATGTTTTACTGTTTTAAGCTTTATACTGTATTTATCTTATATTCTGTCTATTCTTATTAAGTATTACTTGTATTTCATGTATTATTATACTTGCTGTGTAATAATAAGTGACTTCCTAAAAATAGTAGGTTTCCTAAAATAGAAAGTTTCCAAAAATAGAAAGTTACCAAAAATAGAAAGTTTCCAAAAATAGATTTACTGCTTAAAATAGATAAGTTTCTAAAAATAGAAAGTTTTCATAAATAGAATTACTGCTTAAAATAGATAAGTTTCTAAAAATAGAAAGTTTTCCATAAATAGAAATAAGCTGGTTAAATAAGCTAGTTCTATAAGCTTAAGTGTTTTCTGTTATTCTAAGTCATGTATTTATAAAGTATAGTTTATTAATTATTTCATGTAATTTATATAAACTATAGGTTAAAGCATTTAATTAAATATAATGTGATTTAATTAAATAATATATAATTACTTAGGTTAAAACATGTATTATTAATTATATTAATATAACCTAAGTCATGAGAATTAATTAATTGTAGATCATGGTTTTAATAATTAATTAATTTCTTAGTCTAATTTTCATGATTAAAATACTTAGGTTTAACTATGTATTATTAGTAAAATAATTAACCGAAGTCATGGTTTAAATTAAATTAATTATATACATGTTAATTAATTTAATTAAGTCTTAGAATTATTTACTTATCAAATAATAAATCTTAAAAAAAATATATGTCGTGCCCGAAACCCGTGTTTTAAGGTGTTTAAAAAATATCCCAACCCGTATCCGTGAACCCGTGAAACCCATGTCGTATATACATATAAACCGAAACAAACAACCCTTTTAAATTGACAGCCAAACGCACCCTTAAATCTGTTCATAAACCCAAAACCAAACAGTCCCTAAAACTGTTCCTAAACGGATTGCCAAACACCCCCTGTCCCTGCACAATTCCCCCCGACAGTGGGGGATTTCCCCCTGCTTGTTATAAGCTTCCACCGAGAGCATAAGCTCTCGGTTCCCACTGTTAGACCAAAAACACCACTGGCCGCAGCCAGTGGTTTCCCCTGCCTGGCCTGTGATACCCTCGCCAGAATAAAACCAAGCCAACACCCTAATTAGGGTTGCAGCTGGTGACTTCTTTTTACCACCGAGACCATGAATGGTCTTGGTTTGTGTGCCCATCGAACACAACCACCATAAAATGAACCACCCCTTTAAATATCTCGATTAACATGTTTAAAAGTTCTTACATTCGGATTCTTGAACAATTAACCAAAAGAGAAAATAATAAAACGAGATTTAAGGTTTACCTTGTTCAGTTTAGGGTTTAGGAAATCAACACGAGTGCAACATTTGTTTTTCCTTGGATTAAAACACACGTTCTCCTCTCTTGTTTTGGTATGGATCGACGGCATCAAGGAAGGCAAAGGGAGAGAACAAAAAAATGCGGCTGTGTTTATTAGTTTTTAGGGTTTGGAAAGTTTTGTCTAAATGAAAAATATACCCCCGTCTGTTTTCTTTTTGAGTCGTCTAAACCAAATGGGTTTAAGGCCCATGTGTGTCTTGTCTTCCTTTCTTGTCTAAAAGCCCGAAACCCACTTATAGTTCTTTTATTTTAATTAATTCGCGACTAGCTAAAACGTTACGCGTGATCATGTCTTTTGTATGTCGTGCATTTTCAAAGTTATCATAATACGTGTTAAACGTAATCATTACGTATGTAATTACTTGTCGTGTTAAATTAAATATACGCAATAATAATAATCGTTTAAATGTCCGTGATTACGTGTTACATAGTTTACGTAATTTAATTAGTTTTCGATCGTGACTTGATATATTTATTCGTGTTCGTAATAAATATATAAATACGTAATTAATATTAGCTCGTGATTAAATTACGTTCATGATTTCATGATCGCATGTTCGTGATTAATTATTGTTTAAATAATTATTGTGTGTTCGTACGTAATAAATACTTATCGTGTTCTAACACGTACGTAATACGTAAAAAATAATTCCAACACGTGAACGTAATCATACTATAAAGGAAAGATTTAATCTAGTACGTACGATCTTAAGGGTACTATTCATGGTAAAAGCATGCAGGTTTTACAACTCTTCCCCCCTAAAAAGAATAATTCGTCCCCGAATTATAGATAACGTAAACTGGAAAAGCAGAACATACCAAACCGAGAGGGTATGTACGATGAATGAACGTGCAGGTGACATGGTAGAAGGAACGCGGAACGTGACATGTCTTGAAGGGACATGTAACGTGACATGACTGAAAGGACATATCTAATTGATAAGAGAAAAACGGATAAGAAGTCCGGATGAACTTGTCCGTTTCCAAGTGGCATCCCTCTTGGAACGGTTCCTTCACCAGATTTTGACACAATGATAAATCTATGTCCTCTTGACCTTGACTTGGAATTCGAAGAAATTCTTGGTTATGAACGGAAGGCAGATCCCCTAAATTCGATCGAGGGAATAAGAATTAACGTGTAAGGGCAACTAAAACGTTATCGTGCAAAACACTCTAACTTAACTGATAATTAGCAACGATGCGCGAGACACAAAGAAACGTAGTACGTGAAAAATTTTGAACGTGACACGTGAAATTTTTTGAACGTGATACGTTGAGATATGATGAGTGTAGAACGTGTAACATATCTTGACCATGATATAAGGAATGTGGAATGAACATGACATGTGAAACATATCGTGAACATAGAATATAATGGCGGTAACTCCAAACGCTACAGGTGAGACATAGAATATGACGAGAAACGTCTATCTAAGGATAGGGAGTTATACTAAACTTGGGTCTGGTCTCTCAAATTCTTGTAAAACTTCCCAGAATGAGAAAAATGAACATAAAATCGTAAGCCGAGATGCCATCATGAACGTGAATAGTGTCATGAACGCGAGCGCGAAAGCAAGTCGTGGAATTAGAATGAAGACGTGAAGTAAATAAGGAGCACAATTGCGAATCTTTGTCTGACCCGATAACTGAGGGATTGCCCAGTGATCGGATGAGCCTTGGTTGGAACATGTCCGATCAATCTGTTGGTTCTGAAATCCTTACGGATGTAAGGATTCTGCAGACTTGATCAAACTGTTTGCAATAACCCAGATAGCATCATGCTTCTTCTGAGTTTGCGTTAAACTGGTAACCAAAATCCGTGGAGATCTTGTCCCATTTCAATTCACAATTTCAGATGATGAAAACATCCCAGTCTGTTGGTGTCCTATCTTAGCCTGGTTGTATGACAGGTATAAAGATATGAACGTAACTGTATCTTGCTTCATCGAACTTGATACATAGGAGTTTGCGAAACTCTGAGTCTATGAATCTAAACTTCTCTTAGCGTAGGATTTCTATAACACCTAATGTAGTGTAGGGTTCTCTCCTTTACGCATAAGCAGAGTCATGGTAAGATTAACCGTAGAACCCATGTGATTCAGCCTGTCACTGTAATCAAATAGAATTGATATTGGAAAAAAATTTCTAGGGTAAAATTTCTCTTGTCATAGAATTTGCAACATAGTGCAGATATGGTCTTCCTGCTCTTCTCTAGACTTAGATAAAATCAGATTGTCCTTGAAGAAAACACTGACGAATTTGTTTATGAGTTCACGGAACTCGATTTATTAAGTCCATAATGCTGTTGGAGCATTTATGAGACTAATTCAAAATCATAAATCTAGCATGACCGAGTCGTGCACGAATATCAGTCATGGACATGTCCTGCTCTTTCACTCGTCACTATTGGCAGCATGATCATGAATCCAATCTTGGAAAAATGCTTAACACCATACGGTTGATTGGACATGTCGTCAATACGTGGAGGAGAATGACGGTTATGAATGGTGATTTGTTTAAATCGACGGTAGTCGACACATAATCTCATGGTACCATCCCTCTCCTTGTAGGTTCTTCTGGAATGTATGGGGAGATTTTGGAATAATCATCTGGCTATGCGTAAAAGGACTTAAGTAGTCGTGTCTTACTAACAGCTAGAAAATTTTAGCGACCATGGCTAACAACGCACATGCTTGTAAGCATAGATAATTTGTACAGATTTTCCTGATGGAAAATCAAGCTGAATGTATTCAGGAGCCTGAACATTACTGTACATAATTATGAATCGTAGGATGGTGTGCTGTTCATAGTCCATACTTAGGATAAAATTCATCTCGTGTCTGTCCGAGGAAATGCGTTAGCAGCTTGGATCTCATCATCAAGCTGAAGGAAAACCTTCGTATACGTGGGAATACAAAAGGCGCCCTTCATGGTCATGAATATATGAAATATGGTGAAAGAAATGAAAGTGACATCGGTAACGTGACAGTTCTCACTGGTGCGCCGATAATGGTATTTAAATTCTTGTGGCTTGATTAATACATGGCACAACAAAATGGATGTTGGGTCAAAAAGTTGATGTGGCAGAAACTCAAAAACGAAGAAAACATGAAGTTAATTGTCTAAGCGTTGACAAGAGTATTCCAGGCGTTGACAAGAAGAATTTAGGCGTTGATGGAATCAAGCATTGTCAAGAGCAATCCAAGCATTGTCACATGCAATTCAAGCATTGACAAAACGTAGACAAAGAAGCCTTTAGAAGCTTCTATTTGGATATATATGCATGATATATTCTGTATATAGTTATTTAAATAGAAGATTCACATGTTTATTTATTCTTATCTCTTGTAAACCCTAATCCTTACACTATAAAAAGAACCAAGGGTTATTAGGTTTTTCATATCAACTCATTCACAATGTAAACCTAAAAGCGTGTGTGCACTAGACGTGGGATTCAATGTATACACGTCTAGTGGATGTTTGTTATTAATATAATGAACATCCCTATTGTTTTAATTCATGTTATTCGTGCCTAAACACCTTGTTAATGTGTCATGTTCTAATTCCGCTTTGATCGTATAATCATATGAACATGGTGCATTCCTAGTTGCTTAAAAGATCCGGAAACCAAGGTTTCCATAATTGGTATCAGAGCCTCGTGGCTCGTGATGCTAGGACCAACAAGGTGTTCGTGTATGGTGAAAAGAAGAAAAATCCGTCTAGGGTTTTTCTGGACGTTTTTGTGTGCGCAACAGTATTCAGAAGGTCATAACTTTTGATTGAACCGTTGGATCGTCACAAAATTTTATATGTGTGTTCTACATACATATATCTAAACATCCACCAGAGGGATTGTCAAGTTTTATCCCCAGGAAAAAGTTATTAAGCGTCAAAGTCAGCAGCAGGATGAATGCAGTTTTCTGTGAACAGCCATGTTCAAAACACGATCTCTCCTTCGTTAACCGTTGGATTTTCGTGATTTTTGAACTGTAGATTCTTGGCACATGTGTCTTGAATCTCACCAAAGGGATCTTCAATCTAAGCTCTCATGAAAAAGTTATTCGAGGTTGAAGGTGACTGCATAATGAGGTATGCAATTTCTAGTTCACATAAAATATTGAGTTAGGGTTTCCTCCAAACCCTAAATCAATTATAAACAGAAAAAGGATGTGTACAACAGATTGTTTAATAGGTGTTGCAGCAAGGATTTTGGCTTGCAATCTAGGGTTTGTATGATAAACTCTAAATCTATATTTAATATGCAAGAAATCTTGGGCAGCATACGCTTAAAATCATCGTAGCAGTATATTGTCAATTTGTGATAGCGACATCACTGTGATAATCCACATAGGACGAAGTACATATATTTGTGCATTCATGTGATTGACGGATAAAAGTTGATAGGCAGCAACGTATGAAGGTTGAAATCATGTACAGATCAAAAGGTTGAAAGTGATGGGACGAGGGAAAGCTTTTGTGTTCACATGATGCAAACGTTTCTATTGGTGGAGCAATTGAGTGTTCACATGATTACTATAGACATGCGTTCACACGATCTAAGAAGCAAGTGACATTACATTTATTTTGTGTTCACACGGTTCTACAGTTGTGATTGGATGACAAGTTTTGGTCACTGATTTTTAGGAGGAAACATATTCGAACGTGGGGATTACTGATCATTTGGATATATTACTTTATTTTCATTACCTATTTAAACGGGATTCATTGCTGTTTTTGTGGGATATTAATGAGGAATTATAAAGTAGTTATCAAGAATGATGAGACGTGATTTGATGCCCTAAGTGACGTCATCAGAAAAGAGGCGCTGATAAGTGTGAAATTGACGCTGACAAGAAATGGTTTGACGCTGACAGAATAAGTCAACGCTGATAGGTTGACAGTGTTGTCCGATATATGGTATTTCAAGCGCTGATAAGTATTGTCCGATATTGGACAATACATCTGACCAAGATATTGGATAAAGAAGGATGTTGGACAACACAATGATTGCTGCTGTTTGAGAAAATTGGTATGTTTTGAGCACACAAAAAGGTGGAAATTACACACGAAGGTACATGGAATCTCCGTTTTAATTTAGAATATCATGTTGATATTTATGGCTCGGATATTTTTGAACGGAATTAATGATCTTAAAGCGAGTTAGCTACAATTCATGAGGTAGTAAAGTCTTCATGAAGAGGTGTTAGCTTAAGGGGAAGAATTCTTATGATAAGTTTGATGATTGAAGAAGATTTTCGCGAGTTTGTGTTCTATCATATCTTAAAGTCGTGCACTCCCAGTCATAGACTTTCAAGATAACTTGTTCGTGCTTTAAATGTTTGGTGACGAAGACTTGTCATAACACTTGAAGGAGTTACATTATCGTGCTCAGTGTCTCACATAGGATGAGAATATTGACAAGGGATCGAGGTCTACTTATACTTGGTCTGATATAAGTACTTTATCACATGGATAGTACAAGACATGGAACACAAGGTTGGGTTATTCTACTTCTACATCAAAAATATTATATTAATTGTTCTTCAAGATCATTACACAGAGCCTACATTTGGAGAATCTTTCAAGATTGCATACATTGTTTACTTTCTTGTTGATGTGACAAAAAGGGGAAGAAATACATGCTACACTTGAGGGGAAGCAATCTGAAGATCATGTACAACTTACAAGAGATACACATAGAGTTTTGCCACTATCAACTAGGGGAAGATTGTTGGGTCAAAAAGTTGATGTGGCAGAAACTCAAAAACGAAGAAAACATGAAGTTAATTGTCTAAGCGTTGATAAGAGTATTCCAGGCGTTGACAAGAAGAATTTAGGCGTTGATGGAATCAAGCATTGTCAAGAGCAATCCAAGCATTGTCACATGCAATTCAAGCATTGACAAAACGTAGACAAAGAAGCCTTTAGAAGCTTCTATTTGGATATATATGCATGATATATTCTGTATATAGTTATTTAAATAGAAGATTCACATGTTTATTTATTCTTATCTCTTGTAAACCCTAATCCTTACACTATAAAAGGAACCAAGGGTTATTAGGTTTTTCATATCAATTCATTCACAATGTAAACCTAAAAGCGTGTGTGCACTAGACGTGGGATTCAATGTATACACGTCTAGTGGATGTTTGTTATTAATATAATGAACATCCATATTGTTTTAATTCATGTTATTCTTGCCTAAACACCTTGTTAATGTGTCATGTTCTAATTCCGCTTTGATTGTATAATCATATGAACATGGTGCATTCCTAGTTGCTTAAAAGATCCGGAAACCAATGTTTCCACAATGGATATACCCTTGGAGGGTACCCTGAATTTCTTAGAAATGTTCCATAATTAGACGTGAGTCATGTGTCTTGACTCGTGTCTTGAGAAATGTAAGCGTGACATATGTCTTGACTGGTATCTTGACATGTGTCTTCAGAAAGTATACGTGAGACATGTGTCTTGACTGATGTCTTGACATGTGTCTCGAGATGTGAAACAATTAGAACTACAAATATTAGGTTATTATGCCAGACTTGGCGGATCGGTTGGACTACTGATCATTTGTATGTCTGATCACGTCCGCGGCCGGAGCCTCGGTTACGATTTCTAGGATAGTTTCTGTCATAGTAGTGGTTACTATCGTCCTGTCTGTCAGTTCCATGACGGTCATTCTCATGACCGTGATTCATGTAACTATTCAGCTGAGTGGCCGGCTGGTACCGGTTTGCACTCATATGGCTGAAATAACAGCTGAATGACGTGTGACATGTAACTAAGAATTAGGGGCAATGATTGATGAAAATCGTCTGATGATGAAGCATCCTCTCGTCCAATTGCTTTGCTCTGACGCCTTTGTCTTCGTCTTGTAGGATCTCCAAGTTGTGAACAGCATCCGCATCTTGTAGCGTCTCTGAACGTCAGCAGCATCAACTTTTTGTAACATCTCCATGTTATGAGCGGCATCAGCAATCTTGTAGAATATCAGCAACAAAAAATACGCCTGGGGTGATTTAGAATCGACTAGAGAATACTCGTGAAGTATTGCAAGTGGAATACACATGGATCAAGGTGCGTGTAATACACATGAAATACGGTACGTGGAGTACACGTGGAATGCACATGAAATGATCGGTATGGGGTCGATCATTTATCATGATTTAAGGAAAGTATATCGGTTAAACGGTTAGGAAAACCATCATGATAACCTGGCAGTATTAGCATAGACATCATTCTGGTTGTATCGAGAAACATTAAAGTGTGGTTACACAAAATTCAACGACGATTTGCCTGACAACATGATCAATGAAAACCAACCATGACTATCATGAAAGCAGGATTCAATGAAATCCAACAATGCCTTGCATGAAAACATAAATAACAAAAGAGACACGAAACGATTTAACATGAAGGAGTGTATAACATAATCAGCATGAAACTGAGTTTAACCATGACAGTATGAAAACATACTTGACATAAAAACATAGTAACTTATGAGGGGACATGAAAAAAAAAATTATGCCAATAAATCATGAGAAAAATTTTATGCATGAAAAATAGTGCATGAATGCGTAATGTAGTTTATAAAAACATTTATATGTGCGAGGGGACGCCTATGGGTCGGTCCCAAAACAAAAGACATGGCGAGGGGCCGCCTATGGGTCGGTCCCAAAGTTAAAAGTTTCGATACAAGCACATGCGACTAAATAGGACCAGTCCTGTACCAACCATTACTTAGTCATAATCCCTGCAACAATGATGCATGAAACATAAATAATGAAACTCATCTGTCAAAACTTATCAGAAAAAAATTTTATGTGACTAATTATGAACTACTGGGGTTCAGTCCACATAGCCACAGTTCACGAGGAACATTATGCATGAAACAATGACACATAACTAAATATGAATGACGGTTGTCCATCCATATTATTAAAACAATATCGATGAAAACATCAAGGTTAAAACCTCAAGGTGTTGAAAACATCATGGTTAAAATAACAATGCGCTGAAAACATCAATACGTAGAATAACAAACGTTGGCTTAGGAAGCTCCTGGTGACTACCCACTAGTCACAGGTCGAGTTTTAGAGCCTACAGGTCGAAGCCTTGGCTCTAATACCATAATGGTAACGCCCCATTTTGATAATGGAATGTCACGCGTAATTATGGCGTGTCATCAAAGCATACAAGGATAAATGTCTAAAAACATTACATGACCATAGGGTAAACCGGAATCAAATATCGGTTCCCAAACATAAGCCCAAAACATAATAAAGTAAATGAATGAATGAAAGACTTAAACAAGCATAAATAAGTGAAGGCAGAAGGAAAAGAAGTCTATGGCAGCTTCCCTCCTATGCACGTCCTCCAAATGCTCGAGTCTGTCCTTGGGTACCTGCCGTTTCGGGACATGGAAAGGAAAGTAACGGCTGAGCAAAACGCTCAGTGCACGGATATAGACATAGTATAAATGACTAAAACATAACAAATACTTAATAGCAGCGGAAATGTATAAGTCCTGGAAAACCTGGAACATGTTCATAAAACTAGTTTTATAGTTTGAAAAGCCTTATGTTTATCTTATGAAAACTGTTTAACATGTTTTACCGTTAGCCAATATAGGTCATGAAAATCCACCGTGCATGAATACTTGGAGGGGTGACCTCATCATGCAAATTAGAGGGGCTGCCAATAATTTAATATTCTGGTTTGGGTATGAGGGATCAGCTCCTTGTGAAGGATGCAAGGCACACACCACATTCACCATGAAATCCTGACTGAAACATGTAACTAGGATGCACCCATACGCCCCACATGATAAATATAAAAATATGGCCAAAAGCTGAAGGGACGCCACGAGCAATCACTCCGCCGTGGTGAAGTCATAACACCAGTGCCTCTAGTGTTATGGTTATGGTACCTCCATAACTAGGTGAAACTGGTCATGCATGTATATGGCTGTAGGTATTCTAAATTAAACATAAGCAATTCAAACATATAAACTGATACTACGGGAAAACAGTTGGCTGCATACGGGAAATCCTAATAAGGAAAGAATGTCCATACTGAAAGGACGGGAATCCGTACCTTATGTCCAGTGAACGAAGAAGACGAACGGAAGAGAGTCCTACTTCGGTATCACTAATGCTACATAAATACATACGTGTATAAGTATCTGATTACTGAATACGTAACTGGTTTAATGTTATGTCTTAGCTTATTTTATAAGTTCATGTCATGTTTTACCGTTTTAAGCTTTATACTGTATTTATCTTATATTCTGTCTATTCTGATTAAGTATTACTTTTATTTCATGTATTATTATACTTGCTGTGTAATAATAAGTGACTTCCTAAAAATAGTAGGTTTCCTAAAATAGAAAGTTTCCAAAAATAGAAAGTTACCAAAAATAGAAAGTTTCCAAAAATAGAATTACTGCTTAAAATAGATAAGTTTCTAAAAACAGAAATTTTCCATAAATAGAATTACTGCTTAAAATAGATACGTTTCTAAAAATAGAAAGTTTTCCATAAATAGAAATAAGCTGGTTAAATAAGCTAGTTTTATAAGCTTAAGTGTTTTCTGATTATTATTCTAAGTCATGTATTTATAAAGTATAGTTTATTAATTATTTCATGTAATTTATATAAACTATAGGTTAAAGCATTTAATTAAATATAATGTGAGTTAATTAAATAATATATAATTACTTAGGTTAAAACATGTATTATTAATTATATTAATATAACCTAAGTCATGAGAATTAATTAATTATAGATCATGGTTTTAATAATTAATTAATTTCTTAGTCTAATTTTCATGATTAAAATACTTAGGTTTAACTATGTATTATTAGTAAAATAATTAACCTAAGTCATGGTTTAAATTAAATTAATTATATACATGTTAATTAATTTAATTAAGTCTTAGAATTAATTACTTGTCAAATAATAAATCTTAAAAAATATATATGTCGTGCCCGAAACCCGTGTTTTAAGGTGTTTAAAAAATATCCCAACCCGTATCCGTGAACCCGTGAAACCCATGTCGTGTATACATATAAACCGAAACAAACAACCCTTTTAAATTGACAGCCAAACGCACCCTTAAATCTGTTCATAAACCCAAAACCAAACAGTCCCTAAAACTGTTCCTAAACGGGTTGCCAAACACCCCCTGTCCTTGCACAATTCCCCCCGACAGTGGGGGATTTCCCCCTGCTTGTTATAAGCTTCCACCGAGAGCATAAGCTCTCGGTTCCCACTGTTAGACCAAAAACACCACTGGCCGCAGCCAGTGGTTTCCCCTGCCTGGCCTGTGATACCCTCGCCAGAATAAAACCAAGCTAACACCCTAATTAGGGTTGCGACTGGTGACTTCTTTTTACCACCGAGACCATTAATGGTCTCGGTTTGTGTGCCCATCGAACACAACCACCATAAAATGAACCACCCCTTTAAATATCTCGATTAACATGTTTAAAAGTTCCTACATTCGGATTCTTGAACAATTAACCAAAAGAGAAAATAATAAAACAAGATTTAAGGTTTACCTTGTTCCGTTTAGGGTTTAGGAAATCAACACGAGTGCAACCTTTGTTTTTCCTTGGATTAAAACACACGTTCTCCTCTCTTGTTTTGGTGTGGATCGACGGCAGCAAGGAAGGCAAAAGGAGAGAACAAAAAAAATGCGGCTGTGTTTATTAGTTTTTAGGGTTTGGAAAGTTTTGTCTAAATGAAAAATATACCTCCCGTCTGTTTTCTTTTTGAGTCGTCTAAACCAAATGGGTTTAAGGCCCATGTGTGTCTTGTCTTCCTTTCTTGTCTAAAAGCCCGAAACCCACTTATAGTTCTTTTATTTTAATTAATTCGCGACTAGCTAAAACGTTACGCGTGATCATGTCTTTTGTATGTCGTGCATTTTCAAAGTTATCATAATACGTGTTAAACGTAATCATTACATATGTAATTACTTGTCGTGTTAAATTAAATATACGTAATAATAATAATCGTTTAAATGTCCGTGATTACGTGTTACGTAGTTTACGTAATTTAATTAGTTTTCGATCGTGACTTGATATATTTATTCGTGTTCGTAATAAATATATAAATACGTAATTAATATTAGCTCGTGATTAAATTACGTTCATGATTTCATGATCGCATGTTCGTGATTAATTATTGTTTAAATAATTATTAAGTGTTCGTACGTAATAAATACTTATCGTATTCTAACACGTACGTAATACGTAAAAAAAATTCCAACACGTGAACGTAATCATACTATAAAGGAAAGATTTAATCTAGTAAGTACGATCTTAAGGGTACTATTCATGGTAAAAATGCGGGTTTTACAAAATATACCGTGATTAATTATGTCAATAATTAATTAAGTCAATTATTATAACAAGCCCGGAAATAACATAAGCCGAATGAATGAGTAAATCCAAACACCCCCTTATGTGGTCTCTCGGTTTGACCGAGCCAAACAAACACCATCGAGAGACCAAAAGCTCTCGTCTGTTAAATAAATATTTCCCCCGAGGCCTTTGTCTTGCGGCTGTTCATCAACCAATACCCACCGAGAGCCCCCTGCTCTCGGTTGTCCATCAAAAGTACCCACCAAGAGCTATAAGCTCCCAGCTGCCCAACATGAAGTGCCCACTGTGAGCTTTGTCTTTCACCCTCCCAATGGATAATCCCACCGAGAGCCTAGCCGCCGCAGCCTTTGGCTTGCGGCTACTGAGTAGCTTAATATTACTTTCTCTCTCTAGCTTTTCTTTCATGTTTTAAGCTTTTTACATTAATCTTATATTTGAATCCTTAATCTTAATCTTAATTTCAAGCTTTTCATCAATCATTCTCATTCTACCTTTCTTTAATTTTAATCTTGTTTAATCTTGATAATCATGTAGTTTGTTAATCATGTTCTTTGATTGATAGATGTTTGTGTTTGATTGTGCTTATTGGTGTTGATGTGTTTGATTTTTATAGCTTATAGCGTTTAGTGCTTATTGTGTTATTTTTCCTATTTTTAATTAAGTGCTTATTAGTTTATTTTTATAAAAAGCTGATTTTAAATATTTTGATTATTTAGTGTTTTTAAAAGTTTTTAAATTTTGGCTTATTTGCTTTTTCTTAAACTTGATTTGGTTAAGTTTTTAGATAAGTGCTTATTTGGTTTTTAGCTTATTTACCCTTTTTGCTTAATTTTTGTTCAACCCGGGTTCCAAAACCCTCTTTTCCCGACTTATGTTCAAGATCAATATTCAGACTTAGGTTTAGATTAGTTTATTCTCACTTATAGCCAATTTCTCCTTTCCCGAATTATATGTCAATCTATACTCCGAACTAAGTGCAAAAGTGTTATTCCGGATTAAGCCAAAAACATGTATTCCGAACTAGGTCATGAACCATGGATTCCGAATTACGTCTGGATGTGTATTCCGGATTGCATGTAGTACTACATTTCCCGAATAAGATCTAGGATTGCTCATTCCGGATTGTGTTGCAAACACAGATTCCGGATTAGGTTGATCATACGGATTCCGAACTAGGTAAGGTTTCACTCATTCCGAATTAGGTGTTGCACTACGTAATCCGGATTAGGACCTTGTGTTGGATTCCGAATTGCATGCATGATGTTGGATTCCGATTTAGATAAGTTGTACACATTCCGGATTAGGTAGTGATTCACAGATTCCGACTTAGGTTGGGATTGTGTATTCCGGATTGTGTGTGGAATCATAGATTCCGAATTAGGTTAAGCATTAGGATTCCGACTTGTTTTCCTGTTTAGTTTAAATTATTATTTTTCCCGCCAATTTTCTCTAGTGTTATTTTAATTGATTTATCTTAGATTTATTATTCTTATTAAGTTTTCAAACATACTTTTTGTCAAGTTTTAATTTCTCGTCAATTATTTTTAAGTCTTAATTTTTAGTTTAAATTTCAAAGCTTCCACTTTTACTCATCGACATTTACATTTACATTTACATTTTCATTTTACATTTTTCTTTAAAATAGATAATCACACATTTTACTTTCTTTTCACCAAGAACGACTGAGTCACACATTAACCATAGTCAATTCGATAAGACCGATTTCAACGAATCCTTTTTTATATAAGAAAATCTCTTGTATTAAATGGCGCCGTTGCCGGCTCTTTTCGTGAAGATTAACGGTTTATTGTGAGAGACGCGTTGGATTTTGGGATCCGTTCATTTTTGAACGTTATTTTTCTTGTCAAATTTTCAAATTTTTTCAAAAATCCATAAAAATTATAAATTTCAAAAATCCAAAAACATTTAAAGAATCATAAAAAGCATTTCTTTTTCAAAGTTTTGCACCAAAAATATTTTCTTTTCACGTTAACCATTATTTTTCTATTTCTTTGCTTTTCTTTTCTTTTGTAGGTGTATGTGTACTCGGTCACGCAAAAGGAAGTCCGTTCAAGCCGCTATTATTGATCCTCCTATTATAGAGCCTCCCGTTGTCGACACAATGGAGAACTGTCCAATGATCGAGCTCTTGCAATCACATGTCGAAGGCAACGATGATGCGATTGTGGTGCCGGC
This sequence comes from Glebionis coronaria, assembly GCA_025667525.1. Lineage (NCBI taxonomy): Eukaryota > Viridiplantae > Streptophyta > Magnoliopsida > Asterales > Asteraceae > Glebionis > Glebionis coronaria. Next base: position 322,925,257 of record CM046880.1, on the reverse strand, counting down.
TATTGACGCCAACAACTTCGAGCTCAAGTCCGGTTTCATTCAAATGGTTTCCGCAACACCTTTCTTAGGTCGTACTCATGATGATCCACACGGTCACATAAAAAGGTTCGTACACTTATCAAATACTGTTAAGTACAATGGGGTTTCACAAGAGGTAATTCGTTTGCTCCTTTTTCCTTTCTCCCTCGAGGGACAAGCCCGGACTTGGCTTGATGAGGAACCACCCCAGAGTATTGTCACATGGACGGACCTTGAGACCAAGTTTATTGTCGACGTATAATCGGTATTCGGCCCGGCCCAACAGGCTCGCGGCCCACACACACCTAACTTATCCTTCAAGAAACCCTAAACCTATATAAACAGGGGTAGAGGTCTCATTATAATCAGGTTCTCTCTCATAACTACACCCCTTATACCACATATTCATCTGATACTAACTTGACCGTCGGAGGTGGACCCCGGGGCTCCGGCCTCGGGTCCACGTCTAACTGGTTTACCTTTGTTTGCAGCATTACTCAGGACCGGGGAAGACGATTAACGGCCCAGGAGAGTCGTCGAGCCGGCCCAGCCAAACTATGCTCCAACAAGTTGGCGCCATCCGTGGGACCCTAACAAAACTGTGTTCCGTGTTCTCATGATACCGAAAAGCAAAGATCCAAGTTTGAATTCGGTAATTCTATTACTTTCATTGTTACGTTTTCACCATGATATATTATGCGCTTTAATATTGAATCTGCAAATTGCATTCTACCATCATGCATGTTAAATTTGACACATATGGCATTCTGCCGTCATATAAAACTTTTGACATGCGATATCATTATGGGCCATGCAATATTATTGCTATATCAAAACTATCGTGTGAAAATTATGATTATGTTTCGTCTTCTTATGCTGTCGAAAAGCAAAAATTAGTTTCAAAAGTCGATAACTTCTAAACTTTTTATTTCATTTTTCGCCTCACTTCCTGTGCTTGATTATAATATAACCATATTAAGTACAAGTAGGCTTTGTCACATTCTCACAAGGTCATCATCATTCAGATACATATTACGGCTTATTTTTCTAGGATAGATTTTTTATTTATTTATTGTGTGTATAGTATCTACCACATAAAAAAATATGATTATTTTTTAATTATTAAAAGATACTGTATATCTTTGATAACTACTACAATTGTAACAATTACGCCTACGACATATCAAAAAATTGTACGTGTGTATAGTTTCTACCACATATCAAATAATTGTACCTTCCACTGGCGCTTGATTATTTTTTGATACAGTCAATTGTAACATATACTATGACCTCACATATGTGTACTAATAGAGATATACTACAATTCTAATACTCCATAATAAAAAGAAGCGTAATATGCATCCTGCCACATATGAATCATGCATCTATACATATCATATGCGTACCCTCATATTTCTTAGATATTGTTAGATGCCGACTAAATCTCAAAATATCCTATACTTTTATATTCTATGCACATGTCGACGTATGTTCGAACATATATTTTTTATTTTTAACATGCGGTTACAGGTCAGTCCTTTCGCAATATTTCGAAACCAGACATATATTTTGTATTTTAATAAAAAATATTATTAATATCTTTTTAATTCTTGACAATATTTTATCAATATGTCTTAAATTTATAAAAATTATTATGTATATTTCTTAACTGACAGAAGATATCACATATATCTTTTGAAAATATTATTGATATTTATTATGTTAATAAAAGATATCATTTATTTTAATTCGTAAAAGAGATATTATATATCTTTTAATTGAACTACTATATTTTCCGTATATGCCGCGGTGCACTACTAGTATCGTGTCGCGACTCGATCTTTTGATCGGCGGCTATGGTCTATCTATCGGCGATATTCTCGTACGATTGGGTATATTTTATTTTTTATCCGCGGTCATGGCATGTACAGCCGCGTCTTCCGCACGTTCGAGCGTATATTATTTTTACACTGTGGTCGCAAGCTGCGCCTTCCATATTAATCCACACGCTCGGATATAATTTTTATATTTATAGATATATTACACATATCATTTAAATTACAACAATATATTTCCTGTATCTTTTATATTAAAAAAAATCTTATTGATATTTTTCATAATAATAAGAGATATTTGTTACCTTTTAAATAGGGTAAAAGGTATATTCTGAAAAAAAATAGATTATCAATATTTTTCATATTAATAAAAGATATTACATATATCTTTTAAATTGGCAAGGAGATATTACATACATCTTTTTGATTCGATTATATATATTTTTCGTATATGTCGCGACCCTATCGTGATTCGTGGTCATGGCTCGTCCATCCGCACTCGTCTGTGCATTCAACAATTTTATTTTTTTTGTTATTCGCGACCATGGTATGTCCAGCCGTGCTTATCTATATGTTCGGTCATATTTTATTTTTTCACTGCGGTCATGAGCCGCGTCTTCTGTAGTTAATCCGTAAGTTCGGGTATATTGTTTATATTAAAAATGATATTACATATATCATTTAAATTACTACAAGATATTATTTATCTTTTTTCTATTCGGATATGATATATTATGATATTATTAATTTATAAAAGATATTATATATATCTTTTATATCGGTAAGATGTATTACATATATTTTCTTTAAATATTTTATTTGTCATTCGCGGTCATGGTACGTCCATCCGTGCTAGTCCGTACACTCGGATATCTTCTACCTACGGGCGTACATGTACACATCGTTCCCAGGTGGAATAAGAGGATTGAGTGAACCTAATAATTCAACTTGTCGTGTAAGAGGGATGCAACCCCAACGACCATGGATCATGCATCCTTGTTAGACACCTTGCTATCAAGACGTTGTAGTAAGTTAGCGAACCACATGACTCATGATGGACTTGCAAAAGACACACTGTGCACATCTAACAAAATTTTGTCAAAAATTTGACCGTCCTTATGGTAGTAGCGGTACGCCGCACGTAATGACATAGCTCATCCAATAAGTTAGTTAAGATACGTCTTATACTATGTGACAATTCGCGGTTATGGCAAGACCCATCCGCGTTGGTTCGCACGTTCGAACTCTATTTCTATCTTTCGTACGCGGCTATGGTACGTCCATTCGCGCTGGTATACGTGATCGTAAATTTTTGAATACTTGATTAAGTTTAATACTACTAATCGAGTGTAGCACCATTAAACTTGGGGGGCTACTAGGGTATAATAATACCACTATTTCCGTACATGACACGCAAATATCATTGGATATATTTCTTTGCCGCAGAAGTCCGCCTTCTGCCGGGTTATTCCTTGCCATGTAAGTATCACTTCCATTGGCTTATTCCTTCGCCGCGGAAGTACTCCTTCCGCGTGCTTGTTTCTGCGCCATGGAAGTATCTCTTCCATTGGCTTATTCCTTCGCCGCGGAAGTACTCCTTCCGTGCGCTTCTTCCTTTTCCATGGAAGTATCTCTTCCATTGGCTTATTCCTTCGCCGCGCCGCGGAAGTACTCCTTCCGCGCGCTTATTTCTGCGCCATTGAAGTATTTATTCCATTGGCTTATACCTTCATCACGGAAGTATCTCTTCCGTTGGCTTATTCATGCGCCGTGGGAGTATTCTTCCACGTGTTTCTTATCTTCGCCGTGGAAGTATCTCTTCCACGTGCTCATTATTTTCGCAGTGGAAGTGTCTCTTCCACGTGCCTCTTATCTTCACCGTGGAAGTATCTCTTCCACGTGCTCATTATTTTCGCCGTGGAAGTATCTCTTCCACGTGCCTCTTAATTTCGCCGTGGAAGTATCTCTTCCACGTGCCTCTTATCTTCGCCGTGGAAGTATCTCTTCCACGTGCTTGTTATCTTCGCCGTGGAAGTATCTCTTCCACGTGCTTGTTATCTTCGCCGTGGAAGTATCTCTTCCACGTGCTTGTTATCTTCGCCATGGAAGTATCTCTTCCACATGCTTATTATCTTCGCCGTGGAAGTGTCTCTTCCACGTGCTTCTTATCTTTGCTGTGGAAGTATCTCTTCCACGTGCTTATTATCTTTGTCGTGGAAGTATCTCTTCCACGTGCTCATTATCCTTCGACGTGGAAGTATCTCTTCCACGTGCTTATTATCCTTCGTCGTGGAAGTATCTCTTCTACGGGCTTATTGTCTTCATCGTGGAAGTATTCCTTCCACGTGCTTATTATCTTCGCCGTGGAAGTAATTCTTCCACTAGCGTATTATCTTTGCCGTGGAAGTATCTCTTCCACGTGCTCATTATCATTCGCCGTGGAAGTACTCCTTCCACTGGCGCATTCTTTCACAACGGAAAGTACTCCTTCCGTTGGCTCATTATCTTTACCGTGGAAGTACTCCTTCCATTGGCTCATTATCATTCGCCGCGGAAGTATTACTTCTGTTGGCTCACTGTCTTCGCCACGTAAGTACGTCTTTCGCCTGCTCGTTATTCATGTCACGGAAGTACGTCTTCTGTTGGTTCATATCTTTGTTACGGAAGTACGTCTTCCGTGACGAATTACTTTGCCCGGCCATGGAGTGATTTTTGCAAAGTTTATATCGTTTGGCCTTAATTAGACGGAGCCTGATCAACTACGTTTGGTTCAAGAAAAACCGCAATAAATTTTGGCATTCATTATCAGATATCGTGGCCTCAAGACGGATATAATATCCGCATAAACATGCCACAGAAGTACGTCTTCTGTTGGCCTTAATACGAATGAAATATTCGCGCTATGCTACATCATTAGTGGGTATAAGAAGTACACCTTCAAATGTTCATGATGCAGCATACGGGTTCCACCTCCACCTTCACAAAACCTTCTTATCATCCTCACATTAGAGATGATTAAGAATGATACCTTGCCAATGCCAGTGTTACCCCGGCAATAGAAACACGTTTTCTCCTTACGGGGTCCTTACCGTCCAAACACGGGAAACCAAGCATTCGAGCACAACCACCCGTCTTACGTAAACATGTGATCCCATTTCTTTCGACGTGGATATGCTTACAGGTAGCGGATATGGTGTAAAGTCTAGTAACCTCGGTGACAACCTCGCATACTAGACTGGGGGGACATGATGGCGTATAGTGGCTACGCTCACTATTCGCAATCCCAGCCTATCATCTTTTTGCTAAAGGAAGCCCATTATGAGTGGAGCCATATGTTACGGACGACCCACGAGGATGTCCTAGCAGCAAGCCGCACGCGGTTGTTTAGTGAGAATGATACACGAATGAGTCTAGCATAACATGATCATGGACCATATCATACTAGACTGGGGGACATGTCGACGTACAGTCGGTATTCGGCCCGGCCCAACAGGCTCGCGGCCCACACACACCTAACTTATCCTTCAAGAAACCCTAAACCTATATAAACAGGGGTAGGGGTCTCATTATAATCAGGTTCTCTCTCATAACTACACCCCTTATACCACATATTCATCTGATACTAACTTGACCGTCGGAGGTGGACCCCGGGGCTCCGGCCTCGGGTCCACGTCTAACTGGTTTACCTTTGTTTGCAGCATTACTCAGGACCGGGGAAGACGATTAACGGCCCAGGAGAGTCGTCGAGCCGGCCCAGCCAAACTATGCTCCAACATTTATTAATTACTTTTTCCCACCCTCACGTACTACCGCTTTGCGGAATGACATTATCAACTTTGAACAAAAGTACGGTGAGACATTTAGTGAATCTTGGGATCGTTTTAAGGAACTTTTAAGAAAGTGTCCACAACACGGTTTTACAAAGGTACATCAAATTAATACTTTTTATAATGGATTAACTTTGAGTGACCAAGATTCACTAAATAGTGCCTCAGGGGGTAATATTCTTGTCAAGACTATGAATGAGGCTTGGGCTATTATTGAAAACAACGCCAAACTCCAAACTCCAAACCAAGAGTGTAAGTGCCACTATGGCTAGTGCCAGTGAGAGTGACTTGACCAAGCAGCTAAGCCACCAGTTCCCACCGAGCAGCTGGGCTCTCTACTGCTAAGCCAAGACACCCACCGAGAGTGAAGACTCTCGGATTCCAACCAAAACCTTCCCACCGTTGGTTATAACCCTTGGTTGGACGACAAATCAAATCCACCGAGAGCACCCCCACTTGGGGTTCTCGGTTCTCGTGTCAAAAAACAACCAACCATGATTCTTATTTCTTGTATTTAAATCATCCCATGTGTTCATCACGTTTCATATATTAATCTTATTCATGGTTCTTGAAATAAATAAAAGGAAGAAAATAAGGATTAAGGTTTACCGAACTGGATGGAAATGAAATGAGAAACGTGAACACACTCTTAAGACCTAAGATCAAATCAAACTTTTCCTTCTCTTTTTGGTGTTCTAAAACCGGCGGCCACACAACCCTTTTAGGTTTTTCTATTTTTTTTGTTTTAACTTGCAAAATGAAAAATTAAACATGTGTTTTGTTAGTTATTTTCTATATGGGTCGGGCCTTGGCCCTTTTAGTCTTGCAAGGCTTATTTGTTAACATGCAACCCGTTTATTTATGTGTCTTAACTTGTATTTTCGTGTGTGTCGTATGTTCGTGATTTTAATTCTCGTGATATAACTTGTCATGTCTTATTTAATATACGTAATACTTGTCGTGAAATAATTAAATATTAAAAGTTTTAGTTTAACGGTATTTTCATGTATTTTCATGCGGATTTTACAACTCTTCCCCTCTAAAAAGAATAATTCGTCCTTAAATTAGAAATATGATGTGGCTGAAAAAAACATACCCGGATCATGGGAGAAAATGAGGATAAGAAGTCCGGATCGACTCATTGGTTTCCCAAGTGGCTTCCCGCTCGGGATGGTTCCTCCAACGGATCTCGATGAAAGGAATAGTCTTTTTCCTCATGACCCGATCTTGACGATCTAGGATAGCTTTTGGTTCCTTAACGTAAGATAGATCCTCACGAATCTGATCGAGTGGATACGTAACAACGTGCAAATGATGATAGTTGTAACCTCTGAGTAGTGATACGTGAAACATGTTGTGAACGTGTGGTAACTGAGGAGGTAACGCCAAACGATACGAAACTTCACCGGCACGATCGGTCCGATGAAACGAGGACTAAGCTTGCCCTTGATAACAAAATGTCTGACTTCACGTGCGGGTGATACTTTCAAGAAAACATGATCACCAGGCTAAAATTCTAATGATATGCGATGTTTGTCAGCATAACTTTTCTGACGAGTACGAGCTTCCTTAAGCTTTTCCTTGGAAATGGAGACCTTCTTATTAGTCACCTCAATCAATATTGGACCCTCAATGATACGTTCAACAACTTGATCCCAACAACTCGGAGCACGACATTTCCTACCGTATAACATCTGGAAAGGAGCACACTTGATACTTGCATGCCAACTATTGTTGTAAGCAAACGCAACCAAACATATATAATCGTCCCATTTCCTGTCCACTCTAACGCACAAGAGCGTAACATGTCTTCGAATGTCTGAATCATACGTTCAGTCTGACCGTCGGTCTGAGGATGGAAAGTTGTGCTAAACTTGAGCCTGGTTCCCCAAGCTTTCTGCAAAGCTTTCCAGAAACGAGACGTAAAACGTGGATCTCTATCTGATATGATGTCTGATGAAATATCGTGTAATCGTACGATCTCCTGCCGAAAAATTTCTGCTAACCCGCTGACTGCGTAATCCTTACAGATAGGAAGAAAATGTGCAGACTTGGTCAAACGATTAACAATGACCCAGATAGCCTCATGCTTCCACTAAGTCTGTGGTAGTCCGGTAACAAATCCATGGAGATCTCGTCCCACTTCCATTCAGGAATTTCTAACGACTATAATAAACCACTAGCACGCTGGTGTTCTATCTTAACCTGCTGACAGGTCAGACACTTGGATACAAAAGTAGCTACATCTTGTTTCATACCGCTCCACCAAAAATTTTGTTTGAGATCATGATACATTTTTGTAGAACCTGAATGAATAGAAAATGGAGAACTATGAACCTCGGTCAACAAGGCCTCTCTTAGTGTAAGATCCTCTAGAACAAATAATTTAGTACCCTACCATACAATACCGTCATCATCAATGTGAAACTCGGTCTGCGGATCAAAGTTCTGAATAATTTCCCATATCTTGCCGTCATCCTTCTGAGCTACCATAATCCGAGAAATTTAGACTAGTTCAACTCTCAGACTAGCCCATAAACCATTATGTCCATGTACAAAAAGCTCGATCTCTAAATGCTCAAGATCGCGAATAATTTCCTCCTATACCTTGATACCAGCTATCATGCCTAATTTTCTGCTCAAAGCGTCAGCCACTACATTGGCTTTACCCGAATGGTACTGGATGTTGGTGTCATAATCCTTCAACAACTCCAACCAATGTCCCTGTCTCATGTTTAACTCTCGCTAAGTGAAGATGTATTTGAGGCTCTTATAGTCGGTGAAGATGTCACATGACTCGCCATAAAGATAGTGCCTCCAAATCTTGAGTGCAAAGACTACTGCTGCTAACTCCAGATCATGAGTAGGATAATTCACTTCATAGGGATTTAGCTGTCGTGAGGCATAGGCAATTACCTTCCTATGCTGCATGAGTACATAGCCAAGACCCTTTCTCGAAGCGTTACTGTTGTGACAACCATGGTTTTTGGGGTTCGCTACTTAGACTATAGTTTAAGGTGTTTTGTGCAAATATGTGCTTTTATGTGCTTATGTGTTTATTTTGTGTGTTTGTAGTGAGGTTTGGATATCGTTTATGGGTATATGGTACTCATATTGAGGAACGGTTATTTCATGTTCATGAGCCCACATGGTAGTGACTATGAAATGAGATGGTGTTATTTAGTGCTTTTACGTATACTTATATGTATTATAGAAAATCATATTTTTACGGTTTAGGGTTTTGCATTTAGGGGTCTCGGAAGAGGTATTTAGTCACATGAGTATTTTTTGGGATGTTTTTAAGTCATTTAGGACTTAGTTAATTAGTTTATTTCATATTTCAAGAGTTTTTATAAAACTGTATATTTTTACGTCTTTTTGGTATACGCGTAAATTTGACTAGTTTTATGGTTTTGAGGTTTTTGAGGCTTTAAGAGCTGAAATAAATTAAGGAAAATTAAGGTAATATTATTAATACAATTATTAATAATAAAAAGAAAAAAAAACGAAATTAAAGGGGTATAGTCGGTTTTGGGATGCAAGAAAGAAAAAGAAAAGGGGAAAAAGGAAAAAAGGGGAACCAGGCTTTCGTATTGGGCCAAGGACTTGTTAGGAAAATATACAAAAACTTTTTATTAATAAAAACACATCATAAAATCCCTGGAGATCATGAGTGATTCGAAATCCATGGAAAAAATTTAGGGTTCTTCATCAAAAATCTTGTTTTTCAAAAATCTAAGGTAAACTCTTCAAACCCTTTTAATTAAATTGTTTTTAATTCTTTCTTAATCATTATATGATGGATCTAGGTTAGTGTTTATTAGAAAATCTGTAATTTAATGTTATCACAATGATATAGACATGATTAGAATAATTAGGGTTAATGATTAAACATGATGAGGGTAATTAATTTGGTTAATTATGTTAAATTTGTTTTTAAAAACTGGGCAGAATTTTTGGGTCATTGTTTTGATCATATCTAGAGTTTTACAAACTTTTAATTTTCGAATCTTATGTCCCTGGAAAGGTAATTGAGTTAGATTTTAAATGCAAGAAACGAGAACTAAATTGGAGGTAGGGAAGTGGGTCAAAAACAGGTTACATCAGTCGGGTGTCAAAACAGTTTTTGGATCAGCCTGTTTTCTTCTTATGTTGGAACCTTAAAACGAACATGAGACTTAAATTATATATTAAATAAAATATCTGGAGGAGTTATAAAGAAATGGGTTAGAGTAAGACCCTCTGATCATAACAAACTTTTCATATGTTCAAAATCAGTAAATTCTGGATAGGTAAAAGTATATATATATATATATATATATATATATATATATATATATATATATATATATATATATATATATATATGGAGGCCTTAACAATGTCTTCAAGATTGAGGCCAAAGGGGAGAGTTAGCTAACACATGTAATGGAATAGGGTTTCTTTTATAGAGGAATTCTATTTGGTTAAGGGGGGTGTTCGACCCATAGTTTAAGGTATAAAAAACGGGACTGTTTTGGGTTAAATGTTAACGGGGCGAGTTATGAACTAAACTAAGTTAAGGGCTTTATAGAGGGGTGTCATGAGATGCATATGGCATATAAATGGGGTTAAGTTGTAGGACAAGGTTAGATATCCATCATAGATTGATGAGCCATTTTGGTATGTGGTTCATGTCTTGATTGTATACGTTTGTATGTTTAGATTTTGCTAGAGTGCGGGTACTTGGAGAAGCTTGTTCAGGTGAGTTTCATAGTCCCATGTTTTTATGAGCTATAAATGATTTGACTTCCAGATGGGATGGAAGAGACACTGTATGGTTTTGTAATAATGTTGTGAATGTTTTTATGGTTTGTGATAGACTTGTGTGTACACTTATGTGACTAACTGCTATGCGATTCTTGATTGTTATTGTGGTTTGACTTGGTACCAAGGGGATGTTAACAAGGCGGGGCCTTGGGATTAGTTCATAGGTGTATGGGTGCCTATGGGACCATGGTTATTGGTAAGGCTGGGAGCCTTGGAAATTGTGGTTATTGGTAAGGCTTGGTGCCTTGGAATTGTGATTCTATGGTTAATCTTGAATGGTAGTTGTTAATGCATAATTGTAACACATTGTCCATATGTTCTTTTATTGATGGTTGTTATTCACAGCTTATAACTATTTTAGGGTTGGAGTCTAAACCTATGACTCTCACCAACTTTATGTTGACGTGTTTTAGTGTATCTTTCAGGTGATAATGTGGTTAAGCGTGAGAATAGGAGTGGCTAGCTGGGAGGCTTAGGATTGCATTGAAGGAACACCCTTTCCTCTTAGTCTTTACTTATGTTTGAATAAGTGATACTTTGTAGACACCTATATGTTTGTAATTTGTTAATTGTATGTCTTTGGTAAGAGGTAGACCTGTTACCTACTTACCTAGACGCCTGCATTGTTTGTGATATCTTCATGACATTGTGTCATCATTTATGATATTTCCAATTCATTTAGTTATCTCTATAGACACGCTATTGTTGTGATGATATCCATACGTCGCGCCCCATATTCTGTCATGGTGGGGTGTGATAACTGTAAATCTGAAATCCACCTATACCAGATGGGAGAGTAAGAATAGGCGGGGAAAATAAATGTTGCTTAAGCTCTTCGAAGCTCTTCTCTCGCTAATCATTCCAAACAAATTTCTCACCCTTACGCATAAGTTTAGTCAAAGGTAAGTCCAATCGTGATAAACCTTCAACAAACCTGCGGTAATAACCAGCTAACCCCAGAAAACTACGTACTTTAGTCGCGCACGTCAGTCTTGGCCATCTGGTGATAGCCTCAACATTCGCCGAATCCATGGTAATCCCTCCTGCTGAAACAATGTGGCCCAGAAATGCCACTTTACTGAACCAGAACTCACACTTGGAAAACTTAGCATACAAATGTTGAAGAATCTGAAGTACCGTGCGAAGATGATCCTCGTGTTCTTCTCTAGACTTGGAGAAGATTAGGATGTCATCAATGAACACAATAACGAATTTGTCTAAGAATTCATGAAAAACTCGATTCATCAAGTCCATAAATACAGGTGGAGCATGCGTGAGACCAAATGGCATAACCACTAATTCATAATGACCATAACGCGTGCAAAAAGCAGTCTTGGAGATGTCCTACTCTTTCACTCGCAACTGATGGTAGCCTGATCGTAAATCAATCTTGGAAAAGTGCTTAGCACCCTTGTAGTTGATCAAACAAGATCAATACGTGGAAGAGGATAACGATTACAGATCGTGATCTTGTTTAATTCACGGTAGTCTATACATAATCTCATGCTACCGTCCTTCTTCTTGACGAACAGAACCAGTGCACCCCATGGTGATACACTCAGGTGAATAAAACCTCGTTCCAGCAGCTCTTGTAACTGATCCTTCAGCTCCTTTAACTCAATGGGAGCCATGCGATAAGGAGCTTTGGAGACAGGTTCAGCTCCCAGCATAAGTTCAATGCCAAACTAAACTTCGTGGATAGGAGGTATACCTAGAAGTTCTTCTGGGAATACATCTGGAAACTCTGAATAATCGGCTGAACATGAATAGAAGGAACTTCAGAAGTCGTGTCATGAATGGTAGCTAGAAAACCTTCGCAGCCATGAGATAATAAAGTACGTGCTTGTAAAGCATTAATAATCTGCATATATTTTCCTGGTAGGAAACCATGATGAATGTATTCGGGAGCATGAATATCGTCGGATATAACCCGATATGAATGGCAATCAATCGTAGCGCGATGTGCTGCTAACCAGTCCATACCCAGAATCATATCGAACTCACACATTGATTGTAGGAAAATTTACGTCTTTTAGAAAAAAGAGCGTAAAAGCGGAAAGTATTAAGTGATGATTTAGAAAAATCAAACACTAATGACCCAATGAAGTTCGTTTTCCAAAGGGGTATATGTGTGTGAATAATTAGTAATTGATTTGAGATTAATATTTGAAAGAAGAGGATGAGAAAATAGAATGACGAAGACATGAAATTTATTACTATGACGACAAAATTAAAACCGTAAAAATAGCTAAAATAAAAATTAATTCTAAAAATTCCCAAAAATTAACAAAAATCAAATTAATTAAACTGAGAGTTTACAAATGATCAAAACTTTTTCAAACCTTTTAATTAATTATATATTAACTTTAAAATGCTAATTAAAGCCCTAAAAATCAAAATAATTATTAAAAAGCCCAAATAAAGATTTTTCACTTTGTAAACCTCTAAAATGACCTAAAGAGATTAAAAAATATTTTTATAAATTTTTAAACTAATTAAAACTATTAAAATGATTAAAAACTTAAAATAATTCTAGAAATTAGAAAAATGATTATAAAATTAATCTAAGAGTTGCAAAAATCCTATTTTAATGTATTAAACCTAGGAAAAATATAACAAGTGCAAAAATGTGGAATTTGAAAAATAATAATAAAATAATATTAAAATAATATTAAAAATCCAAAAATTATAAAAAATTCTTAAAACATGCAAACTAGTTTATTTTAACCTAATTAGTCATAAAATGAAAGTGAAATTACCAAAATACCCCTAATAGGCCCCCAAATGGGCTAAAAACAAAAACAGTCAACCTTAATGGGCTTAATGGGCCCAAAAAGTCAAACTTGGCCCAAATGACCTGAAAAAGCCCTATCTGACTCAAAATTCAATTCTAAACACAAAAGTCTGAAGGCCCAAAAGCTGGTTTTGAGTTTATCACAACTTAAATAGTCAATAGCTTATTCTTATTGGGCCAATAAGCCCATTAAGCAATAAGCCAATGCCATAAGCTCTTCTTAAACACACAACCTTCTTTTGAGATGCCTAAGAGATCTGTGAAAAGAAATTTTGAAAAAGCACACTCAATAAGCCAGAAATAAGCAAAGAAGAATTTCACAAAACGACAAAATAGTCGGGTTAGAGTTCTAGGCTGTTTCAAAAGCTCTGGTTTGTTGCAAAAGCTCACAAATAACTTAACTAAGAATAATCAATCATAAAAATCACAAGAAATCAAGTAGAATAAGCTGTGTGAACCAATGAGCTGGCTGAAAAAGCTAAATAAGCTAGTTTTCTAGCAAAAACTTAACCAAATGACTTGTAACCTTCCAGATTTGTTATTAAGCTGAGAAAAATGACACCTTATACAAAAGCCAAGTTGTTGCATGTAACAATAAGCAGTTCTAAAAAATAAGCCAAATTGTGCTTATTTGACCAAAAGTCAAAGTGTTCTTAAATTCACCAAATGATCAGGGATGGTTATTAGGCTTGTTATAAGCAACTTTTGTGAAGAACTCAAGGAGGAGTCCTTGTGAATCAAGAGGTCAGTTGACCAATTGATGACAGATTTTGGCAAATAAGGCTTAATAAGCCAATGAGCTTATAAGCCAGCAACAAAGCAAACCAAATAGCCAAATCTACTCACAAGCATCACAAAAACAAGATCCAAGGAATAAACAAGCAGGGCATACACTAGAATGAAAAATGCAAGCACAAAATAAGGTGGTCACTTTGCTGATGCAATTGACCACTTCAGCCAACTATTATAAGCTCTAGCACCCTCAATAAGCCACCAAATTTAACAAATAGATAATGCACAGATAGCTTATCATCTAAACTCTTTCCAAACCTGATTTTAGACCTTAGATCCAACAAACAAAGATTTTATTGGATCTGATGTGTTTGACCAATTTCAAACCACTTTTTTCAGATTTTTCCAAAACTTGAAATCCTTTTTCCAAACCTTTTGAAACTTAACCAGTGACTAAAACTTGTTGCATATGACTTGTTTAGACTCCCCAAACCCTAAGAACCAAGGGCACAAGGCCACAAGGCCTTATGATCCAATAATCCCAAACAGCCTTGTTTTAGTACTTTTTCAAACAAACTTCTTATCTAATCAAACAACCTACTGATTTTATTGTTCAAATAGCTCAACTAGGTGACAACTAAGAGATATCAACTATAAAACACAAAGCACAAACCCAAAATCAACAAATCACATGGCAAAATATAAATCAGACATAACAAAGTATTTTTTAGAGGAATCTTAACAAGAGGTTATACCTATCCCCCACAACTTCCTAGGAGGATCAGCAATGCTTCTTGGACCTTGTTCAACAACTAGAACAAACCAAGGTACTTGAACAAAGAAGATGAGATGTGCTTTGGTTGATGTTTTAAAGCAGAAACTCAAGGACTTGATTTCTTCAGCACAAGCAACAAACAGCCTAACCAAAGGCTCAAATCCCTTCACAAGCTTGGTGTCAACAAGCTTGTAAGAGCTTATGGCTTTTGGTTAAGGGTTAGTACAAGTAAATAATCAAAAACAAATGACTGTTTTCAAGCTTATTTCAAACTTGAAAACCTTACCAAACATAAACGTGTTTAAACCACAAGATCTAAACACCTTTATAACATCAAATGGAACTCAGAATCACTCTTAAACAACACCAACTTTCAAAAACATAAAAAGGAATTACAATTTTCTTAAAATACCAACTTTTATAAATTATAAAAAGGAATTACAATGTTTAAAGTGTAAAACTGGAACAAGGCTCTCTCACATGTTGAGGAGTCCTCATATAGGCCACAAGGGCTGAGATTACAAGTGAAAACCCTAGCTATGAAGTTCCTGAAATGCCCTTGAATATTCTAGACGCATTTGATGTTTGAGCTGTCCAAATGAATCCCGATTGTTCATTTTAGCTTTGTAACCAAGCAAGGAGTCTCAGCTGTTGATTTGGCCACGTGTCATGCCTTGGAGGTTAAGGTGTGATGTGATAGGTAGACGGGTTTGAATGGTGGGGTCCCTTGGTGAGTGGGAGTTAGTGTTTTTGGTGTGGGATGGGTTTTAGTGTGTGTGAATCAAACGTGTGTCAAGGTAATTTAGGTTTACCCTTTGTTTTAAGTGAAGGTAAAACTGGGTTCATCAGGGTGAATAGTAAAGATTTTGATCCGAAAAAGGTGGAGTGTTTATGTTTGGCGCGTGTTTGTATTATTTGAACTTTTGGGAATGGCAGAAAGGGCCCTTGTGTTTTGGTGAAATGTGTATTAAACTTTTTTCAGCAACAAAACTCACTTTCCTTTGTTAAATAAGTTTCCAACTTCACATATTGGCCACCAAACTTTATGATAAGGGTTTCAAGGGTTGTTTTTGCCAATTTTCAATATTTCAAGGACTGATCTTGGATATTTTTGATCTTCAAAGGTCTTCATTGTATCTTTGACTTCATGAGGGACCAATATTGATAATTTAGAATTGTCGAGGGACTAAACTTGCCAATTCTTCAAAGTTGAAGGACCATTTTATAATTTTGACAAACTTAAGGGACCAAACTTGTAATTATGAATATACAAGGGTTTTAAGTGTCATTTCTTCATAAATTGAGGATCAATCTTGTACATCTTCAAGTCTTCAAGGGTTTTTCTTGAATAATTCATAAACTAGGGCCCGGTTCTTTGTACGGCTTCGTTTCTCGTGTTCGTTTTTCCTTGTTTCTTGTGATCTTTTGTCTTTTTCACGATATCTATACCTAAAACACACAAGTAAACAAATACAAGCATATATATGGTATTTTATGACATTTTATGCATATAAAGCCCGAAAAGAACGATGAGATCATGTATAAAAGCCATCTCATCACTCCCCCATACTAAGACATTACCGTGCCCTCACACAATGCTAGAATAAAGTATCTAAGCATCACCAAAATTCAATTTTATTACCCTTTATTGAAAAGTAAAAGACTTGCAACAATACTACAAAGATGTGTAAAGATATAATGTATGATTTTCATTACGAATGTGACTTTTAGGGTCAATGAATAGAAACAAGTAAATGTCCCATAGAGTAAATTTTGTCATCCTTGATTGTCATACATTCCATGCTAAGTGCAAAAACGAGATCATAGTTGGTACAAGTCACAATGCTAACACTACTCATACGTCCAAATTGTGTAATACTTTTTCTCCCCGCAATCCTAGTTATTATAAAAGGAAATGGGTTTCTAGAATTTTTTTAACTATTTGCCATGGATCACAAGTGATTCATATTGACTTATTTGAGTATTTATTAGTCCGAAAGTAAAGTAGCACGATTTAATCGATAGTTAGCCGAAGGACAAAATCTTTTAAAACAGCTTCTTGTGTATCTCCTTAAGTTCATATCTTGGCATAACTTGTTTCACGATTTGAGACCTTTCTAGGACCGATATTTGGCATGTACTTCATACTTCAAATCTTGGGAAGACGTTCTTGAAATTATGGTCTTCTCTTCATATTTTGGAATTTCTTCACTTGACGTTTTTGAGAGATTCTTCATACTAGGACCACGACTTCATCATTTTTCTTCAATCTTTATTTTGGACTTTGATATACAACGATCTGCCTCCTTTTAGGACTTGGATATATTTATCCTCATACCTTGTAAGGGTCTTTTTGGATAGACTTTCTCCATGATATTTAGGGGAGTAATTGCTTTTCGTCGTGTGTCTCGATCCTTCATATTGATTTTGGAATAATGATTCTTCACATCATCTTGGATCTTTAGCAGCAAAATAGAGCTCCTCATGCCTTGTTAGGGCCTTTTTAGATCTTCACCAAACTTTGCGTCCCGCTTCAATAAGTTATGCCTTGGCTATGAACTCTATTCAACCCCGAGCAACTTTTGAACGATCTTGTGCTAGAAGCTAAGTAACCTTTCAGATCGTACAACCTTACTTATTGCAATTATTTTTATTCCTAATGCATTGATCTTATGGGAGAAAAAGCCACAATTAAAAACATATGACTTTTGAAAGAACATTTTCATGTTCTACGTTTAGCATGATCACTTGTCTAACTCTATCATCTCTCGTTCTTCACTATTTAAAGACCTCTAATTAAAGAGACTCGTGAATACTTAGCCATGCAAGTCAAAATTAAGCCAAATTTGGATTAGCTTTCATTAAGACCATATCAAATCAAGTTTTGGGTTTTCAAGCCACCTATAGGATCTTGCGCTTTCTTGGACTTTTCAAGTTTAGAGAATGCATTTTATAGTTCCCTTGATAAGTGACTTTCTAGGATCAATTATAGGAACTTGCGAAAAGTTCTTGTTCTTAACCCGTATGAGCTAAGACTTTCGCGTTTTAAAGTTCCCTATATAAAAGTCTAGCAAAACTTGAATTGAGCGTGTTAAGGAATGAAAAGGGCTCCAAATGCCCATCAAGTCAAAAATTAGCTCTTATTCTACCCATCAGAAAATATACATTCGTGTCTTAAAAACACTTATAAAAGCTAAGAAATTTTTTAAAATTTGGCCATTTTTAGCCTTATTAGCAACAAAACAAAACGTTGAAAGTTGGAAAACGTGAGGGCGTAGCAAAGCAAGTATCTATTCACCCCCCATACTAAAAGTAAACATTGTCCTCAATGTTTCGAGTCTAAAGGTGGAGCACCCCCATACTAGAGACGAAGAGTCGAATGCTTAGGATCTAGCATGGAAAGGGTGATCAACAATAATCTAAAGCCGTTTATTAAGTATGCTAAAAGATAATTGTTAGAACAATAAAGGATATGTCATGGATTCGTGAAAAACTTCTTCAAGCAAACGATGGAGGCTCACGTAAACGAACACGAGAGTCTTCAATCGTAGATGATGATGATCTAGATAACACAATCACAAACAACCACTAGACAACGAGTTGGAAGGGAAAAAATCCCCTCTCATTATTTATTAGAAAGCATAAAAAGATAAGCATGGGATCTCCCCCACGAGGCACCTCGTTTTTTTATTACCGAGTCATGAGCTCGACTCGATCCCCTCAATGGTAATTATCATTGGGGAAGGTGACTTGGTCGAGGTCATCCAATGAAGGAACTTCCCCACCAAAGTAGTGCTTAAGCCTATGTCCATTTACTATAAAGTTAGGACCATCATCTTGAGCTAGCTCGACGGTCCCATAAGGAAACACTTGTGTAATGGTGAAAGGAGCCGACCAACGAGATCTCAATTTCCCGGAAAATATCTTTAATCTAGAGTAAAAAGTAACACTTGATCACCAACGTTAAAAACCCGGTTTTTAATCTTTGCATCATGAAACTTTTTAGTCTTTTCTTTGAAAATCAATGAATTTTCATAAGCATTATCTCTTAATTCATCCAATTCATTCAATTGTATTTTCTGGTAATCTCTCGCGGTCTTCAAGTCAAAATTAGCATGCTTAAGGGCCCAATATGCCTTATGCTCCAATTCAATGGGCAAATGACAATTCTTCCCATAGACTAACTTATAAAGAGTACAACCGATAGGTGTCTTATAAGCGGTCCTAAAGGCCCATAAAGTGTCATCTAATTTGTCAGACCATAAAGCACGGTTTTCTCCAATCGACCTTTCTAAAATCCTCTTCAAAGCTCGGTTCGAAATCTCGACTTGCCCACTCGTTTGCGGGTGATAAGCCGTAGAAAGACGATGAGTAACTCCATATTTCTTTAAGACCTTCTCAAATTGGTCATTACAAAAATGGGTTCCACGATCGCTTATAATAGCACGAGGGGTTCCGAACCGAGAGAATAGTTGCTTCAAAAACTTCACTACCACACGAGCATCATTAGTAGGTAAAGCCTTAGCTTCCACCCACTTAGAATGGTAGTCGACGGCGACGAGGATATACTTGTTACCATGAGAAGATGGGAACGGCCCCATAAAGTCTATGCCCCAAATGTCGAAAATCTCACACACTTGAATTATGTTTTGCGGCATTTCATCACGTTGAGACGATTTTCCTTGACGTTGGCACGAATCACACGACTTCACAAGTGCGTGTGCATCACGATAGATAAAAGGCCAAAAGAAACCAGCATCGAACACTTTCTTAGCTGTGAGATTAGCACCATGGTGACCACCCGTGGGTCCCTCGTGACAAGCTCTAAGGATGTTAGAAGCTTCGGCACCAAAAACACAACGTCGAACGAGTTGATCCGCACAAACCCGAAAGAGATAAGGGTCGTCCCAAAAATAGAACTTGACGTCACGAAAGAATTTTCGCTTTTGTTGTGTCGTCATACCCTTGATTATGAAATTTCCCGGATGTTAATTTGCAATGTCGGCAAACCATGGGGTGGTGTCTTTAAATTCACTACACCGAGAGTCTCGAGAGGAAATGTTTCGGTGATTTCCTTGTTCTCGAAAACATCTTTGCGAGGATCTTCTAGACGAGAGAGATGATCGGCCGCTATATTCTCGGCTCCTTTTTTGTCAAGCACGGTGACATCAAATTCTTGGAGGAGGAGCATCCAACGAAGCAATCTCGGCTTAGCATCTTGCTTAGCTAGGAGATACTTGATAGCCGAATGTTCGGTATACACGATGCTTTTAGTTAAGACGAGATAAGGTCGGAATTTCTCAAAAGCATAGACCACGACAAGGAATTCCTTTTCCGTTGTGGTGTACTTTAATTGAGCCTCGGTCATCGTCTTACTTGCATAATGGATAGGACGAAAATGCTTTTCATAACGTTTCCCTAAGACGGCCCCTATAGCATAATCACTTGCATCGCACATGATTTAAAAGGGCAATTCCCAATTAGGAGCAACAAGAATGGGAGCTTCAGTAAGTTTCCTTTTGAGAGTTTCGAAAGCTCTAACACAATCCTTATTGAAATTAAAAGGAGCATCCTTCTCGAGAAGGTGTGTCATAGGTCGAGAGATTTTCGAAAAGTCTTTGATGAAAAGACGATAAAAGCCCGCGTGGCCTAGGAAACTCCTAACGGTTTTGGGATGAGGTAACTTGGCGATGACGTCTACCTTAGCTTTATCGACCTCAATCCCCGCTTTCGAGACCTTATGTCCTAAGACGATTCCTTGTTTACACATAAAATGACATTTTTCCCAATTAAGCACAAGATTGGTTTCTTCACAACGTTTCAACATTTGCTCGAGATTAGATAAACACGATGTGAACGAATTGCCAAACACCGAAAAGTCATCCATAAACACTTTCATCGACTTCTCGATCATATCGTGAAAACTAGCCATCATACACCGTTGAAACGTACCCGGTGCATTACAAAGTCCGAAAGGCATCCTACGATAAGAAAACGTTCCATAAGGACACGTGAACATAGTCTTCTCTTGATCACGAGGGTCGATAGGGATTTGAAAGTAACCGGAAAAACCATCTAAAAGCAATAGAATTCATTTCCCGCGAGTCGCTCCAACATTTGATCCATGAAGGGCAAAGGAAAGTGGTCTTTACGAGTGGCGTCATTTAACTTTCGGTAGTCAATACACACCCTCCAACCGGTCACAACACGAGTGGGAATTAACTCGTTGTTTTCATTGGGCACAACGGTCATTCCTCCCTTTTTAGGGACACAATGGATTGGGCTCACCCATGGGCTATCGGAGATAGGATAAATCATTCCCGCGTCAAGGAGTTTTAAATCTTCCTTTTTGATGACATCGTGAATTTTGGGGTTTACCCTTCTTTGACTTTGATATGCGGGTTTGTAGTCCTCCTCAATTAAAATCTTGTGAGTACAAAATTTTGGGTCAGTACCCTTAATGTCGGAAATTTTCCACGCAATTGCCCCTTTACGAGCTTTAAGAACTTTCAAGAGCTTGGTTTTTTCATCATTAGCAAGACCTCTTGCAATAATAACCGGCAACTTGTCATCACCTTCCAAGAATGCGTATTCAAGGTGAGATGGAAGATCTTTCAATTCAGGGATAGGCGGTTCCTCGATTGAAGATTTTTGCTCAACACTCATAACTTCCATCGGCGGAAGAAATGGTGGAATAGAAGTATCATTACCAATAATCACCTCATCTTCATTGTCGATTTCATTTGAAGTAAAATCGCCTCCTTGGAATGGAGTGAGATTTGGTGTAGAATTAGCAAGAATCGAATCCAAAATAGTGGGATTGCCACTTGACGAACTATCAGAAGAACCTAACACTTCTAGTGAAAACTCATCGCAAACCACATCAACTAAGTCGATGTGATTGACGGTAGCGATTGCATAAACATGAGAAGGTGTCAAGTTTTGAGTAGCGTTTATAACAAGTTCCTCTTTGTTGAATCTGAAAGTAATAGTTCTAGCATGAACGTCGATAAGCGATCTCGAGGTGTCTAAAAATAGACGACCTAAAATTAGAGGAACTTGAGGATCCGCGGGGATGTCAACTACTATAAAATCAACGGGATAGTAGAACTTCCCCACTTTCACAAAAACATCCTCGGCTACTCTACATGCTAAAATCGTAGAATGATCGGCCATCTCGATAGACATGTTCGAAGGAGTAAGAGCCGGAAGCGAAAGCGATTTCCAAATGGAAAATGGCATCAAATTAATGCTCGCACCAAGATCGGCCAAGGCGAGGCATTCTTTCATATCTTGTATATCACAAGGAATGAGAAACTTTCTGGGGTCACCAACTTTTTCCGGTATGCGGTTAAGATAAACCGAAGAACAATTAGCAAGCTTTGAAAGCTTTTCCTTATCATTCATCATAATTTTAAAAGTGGAAGCGAAACGAGGCATATATAACAACGCGTCGGCTAAACTTACATCAAAATGAACTTGTTGAAACATTTTTATAAAAATCTCGATTTGTTGTTTGTTACGTTCTTGTAATTTCTCTTTGTTTCGTCTCGAAGGGTAAGGTAAGGGTGGTGTGGGTTGGACATTAGGCAACGGCCTTGGAATCTCGGGTTCCATGATTGGTATTGGTTCAACCGTAGGTGTGGTTTGAGCGGTACTTCGTGGGCTTGTGATATGCTCCTTTTCGACCATCACCTCAGGCTCTTTCTCGATTTCCTTCTCCGTAGAAGTACTTGGATGAGAGATTGGTTCCTTAACAGTTTTACCACTACGTGTAGTAATAACCTTCATTTCTCCCTTCGGGTTTGCAATGGTATCACTAGGAAGACCACCCGAGGAAGAGGGTTTACACATGATTGCTTCAAACATTTTTGCCATTCGGTCTTCAAATTTTGATTGCCTAGCATCCGCTTTTAATAATTCTTGCTTAATCTCATGTTGTCCTTGTTCCATCTTTTGTTGATTTTGTTGAAGACGTTGAACGTTTCCTTCCATTTTATTAGCATGAGTCTTAAGTTCATTAGCAAGTTCGTTTTTAAGCTCGTTTTTCAACTCGGATCTTTAGCTAATCATCTCACGTTGCATGTTATCAAACTTAGCATCATTTGCTTTAGCATAATCCAAAAATTCTCCTTGAAGATTTTTAGTGTGAGCATTTTGAAAACCTTGTGTAGTGTTTTGAAAATCACGGTTTTGATTTTGATTTGCAACTTGTCTATTCCCACTTTGATAATTCCCTTTGTTGTAGTTACGTGAATTTCCTTGATAACCACCATTTTGATTGTTGTTTCGATAGTTATTAGCATTTTGATTTGGTGGAGCTTGATTTGGGCGGGAACCTTGGCCGTTTTGGTTGGAATTTCCCGTTGCTACGTAAGCACTCGAAGTGTTACCACCGGCGGTAATGCACTCGGAAAGATCATGAGCTCCACCACAAGACAAACAACTCTTATCAACCGCTTTAACCGATGCGGAATTCAAAGCATCTTGTGCTTTCCAATGAGTCATAAGATTTGAAAACCTATCAAAAAACCGATTTTCCTCATTAGCTTCATCATGTAAGGCATTAATGTTACGAGACGATGACGACGATGACGAACCTATGTTGGCAACACTCGGTGTGTTACGAGGGTTGTAAACCTTAGATCTATTCTCGATAATCTTTAAAGCTTCATCGGTCGTTTTGCACAAAAATTTACCACCCGCGGCGGCATTCAAATAATCTCGTTCATGATCATTAAGCCCATTATAAAAAGTATCTATTTGATGCAATTCTGAAAAATCATGGTGTGGACATTCATGTAACATTTCCTTAAATCGTTCCCATGCCATTGAAAAACTCTCATTATTACGTTGTGTAAACCTTGAAATCTTATTTTTCAAATGTGTTGTTTTAGATGGTGGAAAAAATTGATTCACAAACTTAGAAACGAGATCACCCCATGTCAAAGTCGAATTTGGCGGTTCTTTCTCGAGCCAAATTTTAGCGGGTCCATCTAACGAGTATGGAAACAACATCATCTTAATGGCGTCATGTGGAACATCCTTAAACTTGCTAGTTGCGGTGAGACGATTAAAATTCCTTATGTGGTAATGCAGGTTGTCTTTCTCATGACCTCTAATCTTATTTGCTTGCAACATTGACATTAAGCCCGTCTTAATCTCGAAATTCTCCGCAAGGATGGCGGGAATCACAATGGCTTCTCCAAAACCCTCAGTGGGTGCTTGAAGCAACTCCATCATAGTACGATTAGCCATGATAGCTTCTTGTTCTACAATAGGATCAACAATTGGAGTTTGTTCTTCAATCAAAGGCTCTTGATTTCCTTGACTTTGACGACGTTTACGAGCTCGTTTTGCTTGATTACGAGTTTGCATAAACTTCACGTAGAATGGGAGGTGAGCAAAGAAGATTCTTTTTGGGTGTTTTGTGAATTTTTAATTTTTTTGTGTTTCTGATTGTTTTTAATTTTTTTGGATTTTGTGTATCTTTGTAGACAACAATCTACCAAATCTCTCCTCGAATCAAACTCTTGATTAAAGAAGCCTCAAAAGAATGAAAACGATCACGTGGAGTGAACGTCTTCGAATGACTTTAGAACTTTGGTGAAAACCAAATTGTTCAAGATGGTTTAATCACAAAGAAACCAAGCAAATATATATGATACGTAATAATACATTGGGCGGCAAAACCCTCGATTAGCCTTCAATCTCAAAATACTCACAAGCAAGCGGGGAAACGAGGCGGCGCGAAGCACTTAAGAGCCTTTTTCCTTAGGGTATAGTTTATAATACCCGCCTTATACCCACCTTATAGTTTGTATTTTTCAAAATCGAGCTTCACGAAAGTATTTATCTATTTTTGCCTTTTTCTTTTGTTTGAGATTAGAATACAATAATTAGGAGATCAAATCCCAATTAAGGTTGTGTTTTCACACTTTTGGAGATATTTTGTATTTATTGTGATATTTAATACAATATAGTAATAATAATTTCACAAGAAAAACGAAAAAAACCGATAATATGTATTAGTAGATTTCTACTAATACAAATACTACTTTTGGTTAATATTAAAAACAACAAGACAAATTAAATCACGACACACCTCCCCGACAGCGGCGCCAAAATGATTGTAGGAAAACTTACGTCTTTTAGGAAAAAGAGCGTAAAAGCGAAAAGTATTAAGTGATGATTTAGGAAAATCAAACACTAATGACCCAATGAAGTTCGTTTCCCAACGAGGTATATGTGTGTGAATAATTTGTAATTGATTTGAGATTAATATTTGAAAGAAGGGGATGAGAAAATAGAATGACGAAGACGTGAAATTTATTACTACGACGACAAAATTAAAACCGTAAAAATAGCTACAATAAAAATTAATTCTAAAAATTCCCAAAAAATTACCAAAAATCAAATTAATTAAACTAAGAGTTTACAAATGATCAAAAAATTTTCAAACCTTTTAATTAATTAAATATTAATTTTTAAATGCTAATTAAAGCCCTAAAAATCAAAATAACTATTAAAAAGCCCAAATAAAGATTTTTCACTTTGTAAACCTCTAAAATAACCTAAAGAGATTAAAAACTATTTTTATAAACTTTTAAACTAATTAAAACTATTTAAAATGATTAAAAACTATTAAAAACTTAAAATAATTCTAGAAATTAGAAAATTGATGATAAAATTAATCTAAGAGTTGCAAAAATCCTATTTTAATGTATTAAACCTAGGAAAAATATAAAAAGTGCAAAAATGTGGAATTTGAAAAATAATAATAAAATAATATTAAAAATCCAAAAATTATAAAAAATTCTAAAAACTTGCAAACTAGTTTATTTTAACCTAATTAATCAGAAAATGAAAGTTAAATTACCAAAATACCCCTAATGGGCCCCCAAATGGGCTAAAAACAAAAACAGTCAACCTTAATGGGCTTAATGGGCCCAAAAAGTCAAACGTGGCCCAAATGACCTGAAAAAGCCCTATCTGACTCAAAATTCAATTCTAAACACAAAAATCTGAAGGCCCAAAATCTGGTTTTGAGTTTATCACAGCTTAAATAGTCAACAGCTTATTCTTATTGGACCAATAAGCCCATTAAGCAATAAGCCAATGCCATAAGCTCTTCTTAAACACACAACCTAATTTTGAGATGCCTAAGAGATATGTGAAAAGAAATTTTGAAAAAGCGCACTCAATAAGCCAGAGATAAGCAAAGAAAAATTTCAAAAAACGACAAAATAGTCGGGTTAGAGTTCTAGGCTGTTTCAAAAGCTCTAGTTTGTTGCAAAAGCTCACAAATAACTTAACTAAGAATAATCAATCATAAAAATCACAAGCAATCAAGTAGAATAAGCTGTGTGAACCAATAAGCTGCCAAATAAGCTAGTTTTCTAGCAAAAGCTTAACCAAATGACTTGTAACCTTCCAGATTTGATATTAAGCTGGAAAAAATGACACCTATTACAAAAGCCAAGTTGTTGCATGTACCAATAAGCAGTTCTCAAAAATAAGCCAAATTGTTCTTATTTGACCAAAAGTCAAAGTGTTCCAAAATTCACCAAATGACCAGGGATGGTTATTAGGCTTGTTATAAGCAACTTTTGTGAAGAACTCAAGCAGGAGTCCTTGTGAATCAAGAGGTCAGTTGACCAATTGATAACAGATTTTGGCAAATAAGGCTTAATAAGCCAGTGAGCTTATAAGCCAGCAACAAAGCAAACCAAATAGCCAAATCTACTCACAAGCAGCACAAAAACAAGATCCAAGCAATAAACAAGCAGGACATACACTAGAATGACAAATGCAAGAACAAAATAAGGTGGTCACTTTGTTGATGAAATTGACCACTTCAGCCAACTTTGATAAGCTCTAGCACCCTTAATAAGCCACCAAATTCAACAAACAGATAATGCATAAATAGCTTATCACCTAAAATCTTCCCAAACTTTATTTCAGACCTTAGATCCAACAAACAAAGATTTTATTGGATCTAATGTGTTTGACCAATTTCAAACCACTTTTTTTAGATTTTTCCCAAACTTGAAATCCTTTTTCCAAACCTTTTGAAACTTAACCAGTGACTAAAACTTGTTGCATATGACTTGTTTAGACTCCCCAAAACCTAAGAACCAAGGGCACAAGGCCACAAGGCCTTATGATCCAATAATCCCAAACAGCCTTGTTTTAGTAATTTTTTGAACGAACTTCTTATCTAATCAAACAACCTACTGATTTTATGGTTCAAATAGCTCAACTAGGTGACAACTAAGAGATACCAACCATAAAACACAAAGCACAAACACAAAATCAACAAATCACATGGAAAAATATAAATCAGACATAAATAAAGAATTTTTTAGAGGAATCTTAACAAGAGGTTATACCTATCTCCCACAACTTCCTAGGAGGATCAGCAATGCTCCTTGGACCTTGTTCAACAACTAGAACAAGACCAAGGTACTTGAACAAAGAAGATGAGATGTGCCTTGGTTGATGTTTCAAAACAGAAACTCAAGGACTTGATTTCTTCAACACAAGCAACAAACAACCTAGCCAAAGGCTCAAATCCCTTCACAAGCTTGGTGTCAACAAGCTTGTAAGAGCTTGTGGCTTTTGGTTAAGGGTTAGTACAAGTAAATAATCAAAAACAGATGACTGTTTTCAAGCTTATTTCAAACTTGAAAACCTTACCAAACATAAACGTGTTTAAACCATAAGATCTATACACCTTTATAACATCAAATGGAACTCAGAACACTCTTAAACAATACCAACTTTCAAAAACAAAAAAAGGAATTACAATTTTCTTAAAATACCAACTTTTATAAATTTTAAAAAGGAATTACAATGTTTAAAGAGTAAAAATGGAACAAGGCTCTCTCACATGTTGAGGAGTCCTTATATAGGCCACAAGGGCTGAGATTACAAGTGAAAACCCTAGCTATGAAGTTCCTAAAATGCCCTTGAATCTTCTAGACACATTTGATGTTTGAGCTGTCCAAATGAATCCTGATTGTTCATTTTAGCTTTGTTACCAAGCAAGGAGTCTCAGCTGTTGATTTAGCCACGTGTCATGCCTTGGAGGTTAAGGTGTGATGTGATAGGTGGACGGGTTTGAATGGTGGGGTCCCTTGGTGAGTGGGAGTGAGTGTTTTTGGTGTGGGATAGGTTTTAGTGTGTGTGAATCAAACGTGTGTCAAGGTAATTTAGGTTTACCCTTTGTTTTAAGTGAAGGTAAAACTGGGTTCATCAGGGTGAATAGTAAAGATTTTGATCCAAAAAAGGTGGAGTGTTTATGTTTGGCGCGTGTTTGTATTATTTGAACTTTTGGGAATGGCAGAAAGGGCCCTTGTGTTTTGGTGAAATATGTATTAAACGTTTTTCAGCAACAAAACTCACTTTCCTTTGTTAAATAAGTTTCAAACTTCACATATTGACCACCAAACTTTATGATAAGGGTTTCAAAGGTTGTTTTTGCCAATTTTGAATATTTCAAGGACTGATCTTGGATATTTTTGATCTTCAAAGGTCTTCATTGTATCTTTGACTTCATGAGGGACCAATATTGACAATTTAGAATTGTTGAGGGACTAAACTTACCAATTCTTCAAAGTTGAAGGACCATTTTGTAATTTTGACAAACTTAAGGGACCAAACTTGTAATTATGTATATACAAGGCTTTTAAGTGTCATTTATTTATAAATTGAGGATCAATCTTGTACATCTTCAAGTCTTCAAGGGTTTTTCTTGAATAATTCATAAACTAGGGCCTGGTTCTTTGTACGGCTTCGTTTCTCGTGTTCACTTTTCCTTGTTTCTTGTGATCTTTTGTCTTTTTCACGATATCCATACCTAAAACACACAAGTAAACAAATACAAGCATATATATATGGTATTTTATGACATTTTATGCATATAAAGCCCGAAAAGAACGATGAGATCATGTATAAAAGACATCTCATCACACATGTCCAAGGGAAGTGCGTTAACAAAACAGATCTTGTCATTAAACTGTAGACGAAGATCTCAATATACATGGGTGATACGAACAAAGTCTTTCATGGGCGTGGATATACATAATACATGATCAAGTAATGTAGGTGTCATATCAATACGTGAAGCAAACGTGGTAGATATTAATGAATGTGTCGCGCTCGTATCAAACATAACGCATGCTGCATGTCCAAACATGAATAATATGCCAATGATAGTACATGAGGTCTTAGTGGCTTGATCTCATGTAGTTGCAAAGACACGACCGGATGCAAATGGCTTCTGGTGAGCATGTCCAGATGTACCAACAGTAGTGCCCTTATTGCAATCTCGCTGAAGGTGACTAGCCTGTCCACACTTGAAGCAAGTACCAGCAGCACAACGACACTCTCCTAGGTGTCTACGTATACATGTGGTACAAACAGGATGGGTATACCCCTCGGAGGATACCCTAAACTGTTGAGAACCTGATTCAGAAGATATCCATGAGACATGGGTCTTGAGATGTAAACATGAATAATGTTGAAAATTTTAGGTTATAATACCAGAATTGGCTGATTAGTTAGACTGTTGACCCTTTTATTTCTGGTCACGTCCATTATAGGAGTTCCTGTTATCATGTTGTAATGTTAGAATCGTGTCACGCAACAGTTTAACAATGAAAAGTTTAAAGAGGGACCTGTTGTGATTGCCAGAGTAGTTGGTGTTGTTACGGTAGTTGTCACTAGCGCCTCGATTGTCAGCTCCATTGCGGTCATTATTCTGACCGTGATTCTTGTAACTACCCTGTTGAGTGGTCGGGTGGTACCGGTCTCCACTCTTATGCCTGAAATATAAAGTTAAATGGTGCATGTTATATAAATAGGAAAGTAAAGACATGCAATGAGATGGTAACGTCTGATGGATGGAGTATACCTCTTGTCTGGTCGCTCCGATTCATCGAACTCATCTATGTCAAGTAGGATCTCCAAGCTGCGAGCAGCATCAGCAACTTGGGCAACATCAGTAAATGTAATGCACATGAGACGATCGAGAGTCGACTTGTGAAGACCCCAAACGAAAGTTCTTTGCCTGCTCCTCCGCAGTACCAGCAGCTGCCCCAAGAAAACCAGCCAATCGGATAAAACGCTGCATGAACTCGGTACTAGTCTCATTCGCATTCTGGTGGATGGAATGGTACTCTCTCTTCAGACGCTCCTGCTCCGCTCGAGGGAAAGACTGCAAATAGAACAATTCCTTGAAGTGATAAACCATGTCTCTCCTCATTTGGCCTGCTTGTAGGCCTTCCACCAAGCTAATGCATCACCCTCAAACTTATAAACCGCTAACCTTGCCTTGTAACCATCATCACAACCCATAGCATCAAATATCTTCTCCATGTGGGAGATCCAGTTCTCCGCGTCTACAGGAACTGTCGCCTTTTCGAATGAACGGGGATTTTGCTTGTTAAAGCGTTTAAGCCAAGTATGGATAGTGACTGGTGGAGGATTTCCACCTGAACCAGACGGTGCAGCGCGAAACTCTTCGAGGATCTTATTGCGAATATGTGGAAGTAAGGTCTTTAAAGCTGCCTGAATAGCTGCAGCGAGTTCAGCATCTATACGTGTGTTAACCATCTGTTATTATCAAAGTAAGTAAATGATTAGACGGTTAGAAACATGAAAGAACCATGAAAGCATACTCAACGAAATCTAACAATAACTAGTGTGGACGACTATGGTTCAACTCGCACTAGTCAAAATTTCAAGAAAAATAATTAAACACGTGACTAGGTATGGACGACTATGGTTCAACCCATACCAGTCTAAAATTCGAAAGAATAAACATGTGACTAAGTATGGACGACTATGGTTCAATCCATACTAGTCAAAGTTCAAGAGAAAACATCATGAATAAGAACCAACGATAATTAGAAAACATCACTACATGGAAGAAAACAAATGTCGGTTTAGGAAAATGCTAGTGACTATCCACTAGTCACATGCCAAGTTTTAGAGCCTACTGTCACACCCTGATTTATAGCTTTTGTGTGTGTTCGTGTGTTCTTGAAGTGTTGTTCGTACTCGATTCAATCCGAATTGATCACGGTTAAAAGTAGAATTATTGGAATTGGTCACTAAAAGGGGTAGCTTTTGATTAACTATTTCTACTACTAAACTAAATGCTAAAATTATTAAACTCAAATGTAAAAATTAAAGAAAGAAAATTAAACGCTAAAAACCTATCAGAATATTCCCTGTCGGAATACAATCAGAATAACCCTATCGGAATATGATCGGAAAACCTGTCAGAATAACTAAATCAGTATCGGAATAGTAGATAGTAAAAACGGTCGGAATACTTATCGGAAAATGCATCGGAATGTTGGGTCACCAATCCTGTCGGAATGATGATCGGAAAAATGGTCGGAATAACTAAACCCTATTCCGATGGAAACAATCGGAATAACAAGCAGAATAATGATAGGAATGCTAAACCCTTTTCTGATAAAGGTATCGGAAAAACTGTCGGAAAGGAAAACCCTAATCCGATGAAAACGATCGGAATAACCGTCAGAAAAGGGTTTACCTTTTCTGATGGAATGTAAAATGCAATAAGCCAAAAGAAGAAGCTCCTTTTTAATAAGCACAAATCGAATCTTGACCAAATCAATAATGAAAAGAACTTACTAAGCACCAATAAGAAACTTTCAAAACTCTAAATAAGCAAGACTTATAAAATAAACTTTTAAAAAGATTAAACTTTTAAAACACTTAAAAGGAAATAAGCTAAACACGAAATAAGATAAAAAGCATAATAAGCTAAAAGCTTAAATCGTATAAAGACTTGATAAGAACAAAAAGATGAAAACTTTAATCAAATAAGCATTAAGATTAAACAAGATGCTTACTTAATCCAAATCAAGATCAAATCAAAAACAAGAAAGGTAGAATAAGATAAATGATGAAAAGCTTGAACTCGAACTTGTAGATTAAGGATTCCAAAATACAAGATTAAATTCAAAGCTTAAAACTTGAAAGAAAAGATGGAAAAAATCTAGAGAGAGAAAGTAGAATCACCTACTTCTCTCTAAAGATATGAAATACTAAGAAAAATAATAATAATAATGACAATCTAACTAACTAACTAACTCCCTCCTAATGAAGCATTAGGAGGGTATTTATAGGAGAAGGGAGTTGGTAGGATGCTTCCTTCTTTCTTCCTTTTGTCTTCTCGTCTTTAATTAAATTGACGTTTTTTACTTTGGCTCGGGATTTATCGATAAATATCATGAACTCGTCTTATAATTTCTTCATTTATTATACTTGGGTTCTTCGACTTGTTAAACTTTCGTCTTTAGACTTTTTCTTCGATAAATCTTTAGAATAGGCCTTTGACTTCCGTTCTTTTTGCATTTTTGATCTTTTGACTTCGTCTTTTTGTCTTTTTCTTCGATAAAAGCCCGTGAAAGCCCGTGTTTTCTTTCTTTTTCATATATTTGTCCTAAAACACAATAAAAACACAAACCACGCATAATTCCGACTTTTACGACATAAAATACACGTTTTGGTCTCGTCTTTATTATAATTAAGTAGTAAAAGGATAAGTGTTTTCACACTTATTAAATCCCCTACACTTGACCATTGCATTGCCCTCATGCAATGCATTAATTTCAAAGCATGGTTTACATTTTCCATCATAATTAACCTACCTTAGCCTTTATTAAATACTAAACACTAAGGGAACCAAAAAGATTAGAAAATTACAAAATACAGGAAGGAAGAACAAGTAAAGAGATCAAAGACTTACATTAGGGCTTTGGTCGTCATGAATGTTTATCACCCTCAAGTTTCACGTTCCCCAAACCAAGCTTAAAAACAAGATCATTGTTATTATAAGTTAGTAAGCTAACACTCACTCATGTAACCCAATTATTCACTTAGACTCCCTTATTCCTAGGTGTATCTCTTATATTTTTATTATTGTCTTGAATGATCACGAGGATACATTGTTGACTTATTTCGATAATTTATTAGGCTGAAAATAAAGTAGGACGATTTAATCAATAGTTAGCTAAAGGACAAAATCTTTTAAAACTGCTTCTCGGGACCTCATAAATTTCATATCTTGGCATAACTCGCTTCACGATTTGAGACCTTTCTCGGATGGATATTTGGAATTGACTTCATACTTCCAATCTTGAGAGATGATCTTGAAATAATGGTCTTCTCTTCATAATAGATATTTCTTCACTTGAAGTTTTGAGAGATTCTTCAAACTTAGACCACGACTTCTTCATTTCCTCCAATCTTTATTTAGGATTTTGATTTACAATGATCCGCCTCCTTTTAGGACTTGGATCTATTTATCCTCATACCTTGCTAGGGTCTTTTCAGATAGACTTCTCCATGATCTTTAGGGGAGTATTTGCTTTTCGTCGTGTGTCTCGATCCTTCATATTGATTTTTGATAAATGATTCTTCACATCACTTGGGATCTTTAGCAACAAAATGTAGCCCTCATGCCTTGTTAGGTCCTTTTCAGACTCGCCAATCTTTGCATCTCGCTTCAATAAGTTATGCCTTGGCTATGAACTCTAATTAATACCGAGCAACTTTTAAACGATTGATAGGTGTGAAAACACCCATCCTTTTACCACTTATTTCTTGCTAAAACAAGACCAAAACGCATATTTAATGTCATTTGTTTGGAATTATGCGTGGTTTGTGTGTCTGTTGTGTTTTCAGAGCCAACCGGATAAATATTGAAGAAAACATGGGATTGCACGGGTTTTATCGAAGAAAAGACGAAAAGACGAAGTCTATAGTCCAAGAGATGCAAAAGATTTGAAGTCAATGGGCCTATTTGAAGTTTTATCGAAGAAAAGGACCAAGGATGGAAGATTTACATATGTCTAAGAACTCAAGTCTATTAAACGAAGAAATTAAAAGACGAATTGAATTTATTCATTGACAAATCCCGAATCAGAAGCGAAAACGTCAACTTTACTGAAAAGACGAGAAGACGAAAAGAAAGGAAGAAAGCCAACTCACCAACCAAGCCAATGACTATAAATAGCCTCCCCTTCACAACTTGGGATCCAGCTTTTATTTTTTCTTTGTTCTTCTTTTTTGTTTCGTAGGGAACCACCAACACCTTTATGGTGTTTGGTGATTTTTCATCTTTAATTCACAAACCTTGTAAGTCTTAATATTTCCTTTTGATTGTTTAGCCTTAATCTTTCAATATAATCTTTCATTTTAATCTTGTTCATCTTTATCTTGTTGATTTAAAGTTTTAAAGTTTTATTTTGTTGAGTTTGATCTTCAAAAGTAAGTGGGTTTTGTGTTTTTATTATTTTGGTTTGATGTTTATGATTAGTAGATGATTAGTGGTTAAATTGGTTTAAGTTTTGGTTAAAAACTTGGTTGATTTTGGTTTAAAATCGTATTATTTCATTTCCCTGTTCTTCGCTATTGTTCTGTTCCCCAGATTCCGGATGAACAAATCATTCTGGATGAAGCTTGTTGTTTGATTTATTCCGAATAAACAAGATATTCCGAACGAAGCTTTTTGTTTTAATTATTCCGAGTCAGTGCATGATATTCCGAACCAGCAATTTTTAGTTAAGTTATTCCGAATCAGTGTGTTCATCCGGAATAATCAATATTCCAGATGAGTAGTTCTATTCCGAATCAAAGTTTTTGAAAATATTCCGAATCAGTTTTTTTTATTATTCCGAATGAAGGTTCTTGTGTAAGTTATTCCGAGTCAAGTTTTTATTCCGAGTAAACCATTTATTCCGAATCAAGCTTTTTAGCATTTTATTCCGGATCAGATACTTATTCTGGATCAAGGATTTTCAAAATATTCCGGATCAGTTTTATTCCGAGTAAGCCACATTCCGAATGAAGTGTTTTCAGCAAAATATTCCGGGTCAGATACTTATTCCGGATGAAGAGTTATATTCCGAATGAAGCAAGATATTCCGAATGAGCAGTTTGTGTTAATTATTCCGGATGATGAGTTATGTTCCGGATGAAGGTTTCTGACTAATTTATTCCGGTTCAAGTAATTTATTCCGAATCAGTGATTTTTTTGAGTTAAGGTTTTTAACTGTTTTATTCAAGTTTTATTTTTATTAATTGCTTTTAATTAATTGCTTTTAGTTTATCTTTATTTACTTCAAGCATTTACCTTTTTAGTAGCATAGAAAGCCAAACCCCTTTTTAGTAACCAAGAACAACTATTCCACTTTGAACCGTGATCGATTCGAGAAGATACCGAGGACTTAATTGAACCATACAAAAACTAAGTTATCAAATGGCGCCGCTGCCGGCTCTTTTCGTAAGGATTAACGGTTTTTTGTGAGAAATTGGATTTTGGGATCCGTTCACCGTGAACGTTACTTTTTCATAAAAATTTTCAAAAAACCTAAAAAATATAAAATTTTCAAAAATACAAAAAAATTAAAAAACATAAAAAACAAAAAATATTTCTGCTTTTTTAGTTCTTTTGAAGGTGCATGCGTACACGATCAACGTCTTATCCCGATCCCAAGACTCTTGATAACTTAGACATGGCCGGTGTACACAACAACAATAATAATCCACCTCAAAACAACATGAATAATAACAACAATGAACCTCTACCGGACAATCGTCCTATGATCGAACTTTTGCAAGCACATGTGGAGGGCAACAACGATCCTATTGTCATACCCGCGATTGCAGCCAACAACTTTGAGCTTAAATCCGGCTTTATTCAAATGGTCTCTGCTCAACCATTCTTGGGGCGTACCATTGATGATCCTCATGACCACATAAAAAGGTTCCTTCAACTCACGAATACGGTCAAATTCAATGGGGTTCCACAAGAGGTAATCCGCTTACAACTTTTTCCTTTCTCCTTAGAGGGACAAGCCCGACATTGGCTTGCAAAGGAACCGCCACAAAGTATTCTTACGTGGACGGACTTAGAGACCAAATTCATAAACTACTTTTTTCCACCCTCTCGTACTACCGCTTTGCGGAATGAAATTATTAATTTGGAACAAAAGTACGATGAGAGTTTTAGTGAATCTTGGGACCGTTTTAAAGACCTTTTAAGAAAGTGCCCACAACATGGTTTTACCAAAGTGCACCATATTAATACTTTTTACAATGGTTTAAGCATGAATGACCAAGATTCACTAAATAGTGCCTCGCGGGGTAATATTTTGGTTAAGTCTTCTAATGCCGCTTGGGATATTATTGAGAATAAGTCTCGTGTGCAAACCAAGAGTGTTCGGACCAATGTCGCTAGTGCTAGCACTAATGACAACGACAAGAGAATTGATAAACTCACTTCGCTTATTGAATCGCTTGCTGTCTACACCGCTAACAACACCAAAAGCATCAACGCTCAAAACGCTCAAGTCAATGCTGTAAGCCAACCATGTGAAATATGCGGGGGTCCTCACTCTTACACTACTTGTACCTCCACCCACGACTATCCTTATGAGAATGTTAACGCGGCATACAGTAATTATTCCACGGGAGGCTATCTAGCACGTCCTCAAAGTGACCGCAACTTGCTCAGCTATCGCTCAAACAACTTTCTTTACTCGCCCGGTTTTCCTCCAACCAATCAAAACCAACAACAAAACCTTAACCGAACCACTCAAAACCAACCTCGAGCACCATACCAACCACCTCAAAGACAACCATATCCACCTCAAAATCCTACTCAAGTTTACCAACCCGCTCCTTACCAACCACCTGCCTATCAAGCACCTCCTCCTACTCAACCCACCGTTTTTAACCACGAGGTCGAAACGTACATGCGGACGAATGATGTGTTGGTGAAGAATCTGCAAACCCAGATTATTAATTTGAAGGGCGATATGGTGAAACAAGGGAATGATCTTAGAGCCGATATGCGAAACTCTTTGAGTAGTCAAACGAATGACCTCAGGGACATGATGGCTGGTTTCTTCCAAGGTAGTCAACCCTCTTCTTCGGGTACTCTTCCGAGTAACACCGTTGCTAATCCAAGAGGGGAGATGAAAGTAATCACCACTCGCAGTGGAAAAGGTACCAAGGAACCCGAGCTTCCTACACCTACACCGGTGATTGTGACAAAGGAAAACGAGTCACCTACTCCTATTTCTCAACCTTCTACTTCCCCAATTCCTCCCCCTCTTACTTCTACCCCTCCACCAACCAAGGATGTGAGTGATCCTACAATCCCAAATCTTTCTTCTTCTTCCGATATACCTTATTCCTCAAGATTGAGGAAAGAGAAGCTCAAAAGCAAGGAAGATATTCAAGTTTCAAACTTTCTCAAAATGTTTAAACAATTGAATTTCAACATCTCCTTCACTGAGGCTCTCGCTCACATGCCTAAATATGCGAAGATTTTTAAAGATCTTCTTAGTGACAAGGAAAAGCTTCTTGATATTGCTAATACCCAACTTAATGAGAATTGCTCCGCGGTTCTCTTAAGGAAATTGCCAACCAAACTTGGTGATCCGGGTCGCTTCTTAATCCCTTGCAACTTCCCTGGAGTAGAGAATTGCATGGCCCTAGCCGATCTAGGTGCTAGTATCAACTTAATGCCTCTAAGCGTTTGGAAGCAATTATCTCTCCCTGAGCTAGTCCCCACAAAAATGACTTTAGAATTAGCTAACCGTACGGTTGCTTATCCAGTGGGGATAGCCGAAGACGTTTTCGTTGGCGTTGACAAATTCACCTTCCCGACAGATTTTGTTGTCGTTGACTACGAGATGGACCCTCGTGTTCCATTAATCGTCGGACGTCCATTCCTGAGGACCGGTCGCACTCTCATCGATGTAGAAGTGGGTGAGCTTATCATGAGAGTTGGTGACGATCAAATTGTCTTCAACATGGGTAAGATTTCTAAACAGCCTTATTCATACGAGAGTGTTAATTGTATCGACGTTCTTGATGAGGCTTGTGAAGAACGCTTTAAAGATGCTTGTAAAAGTAGTCTTACCTCTCTTCCCAATGTTGAGACCGTTGCCTCTATTGCTCCATCACTAACTCCATTTGGAGACAGTGATTTCCTTCTGACTGAATTTGAAGCAACTTTGGGAGATTTGAACTTACAATATGACGATTCTCCCACCGATTGGGATGAAGACATTCGTACCATTGAGAAACTTCTCAATGAGGACCATATTTCTCCACCATCTCCCAAGGATATTGCTATCCATGAACCAAATTTGAATATACCCTCCATCGAAAATCCTCCGGATTTAGAGCTTAAGGAGTTACCATCCCATCTCGAGTACGTGTTCCTTGAAGATAAGAAGAAGTCGCCCGTCATCATCGCTAAAGACTTGAAAGAAGAAGAAAAATCTCGCCTTATCGCCGTGCTTAAAGATCATAAGAAGGCAATTGCTTGGAAAATTTCCGATATCTGCGGAATTGATCCAAACTTTTGTACTCACAAAATTCTCATGGAAGATGACTTTAAACCCGTAATCCAAAGCCAAAGAAGGGTTAATCCTCGAATTCACGACGTCATCAAACAAGAGGTTATCAAACTTCTAGTTGCCGGAATGATTTACCCTATTTCGGATTCGCCATGGGTAAGTCCCGTCCATTGTGTGCCAAAGAAAGGCGGAATAACCGTTGTTCCCAATGAACATAACGAGTTGATTCCTACTCGTCTCGTTACTGGGTGGAGAGTTTGTATCGACTATCGCAAACTCAATGATGCCACGAGAAAAGATCACTTCCCTCTTCCTTTCATGGATCAAATGCTCGAGCGTCTAGCGGGTAATGATTACTATTGCTTCTTAGACGATTTCTCTGGGTATTTTCAAATTCCCATCGATCCCAAAGACCAAGAGAAAACCACATTCACCTGTCCTTACGGAACATTCGCTTACAAACGCATGCCTTTCGGCTTATGCAATGCTCCTGGGACGTTCCAAAGGTGTATGATGGCTATCTTCCATGACATGGTTGAAGAAACTATGGAAGTCTTCATGGATGATTTCTCGGTTTATGGCGATTCTTTCTCTGCTTGCCTTGCCAATTTAGAACGTATGCTTAAGCGGTGTGAAGACACTCGCCTTGTTCTAAATTGGGAAAAATGCCATTTCATGGTAAAAGAGGGCATCGTGCTAGGACATAAAATCTCTAAAGCCGGTCTTGAAGTGGATCGTGCTAAAGTTGATATCATAGCCAAATTACCTCCACCTTCAACCGTGAAGGGTGAGAGAAGTTTCCTTGGTCATGCGGGCTTCTACCGTCGATTTATCAAAGATTTTTCTAAAATCGCTCGCCCGATGACCCACCTCTTGGAAAAAGATACTCCTTTTATTTTTCCAAAGAGTGTATTGAAGCCTTCAACTTTCTTAAGGATAAGCTAACTAAGGCACCGGTCTTGGTTACCCCTAATTGGGAGCTACCTTTTGAGTTGATGTGTGATGCTAGCGACTTTGCTATTAGAGCGGTTTTGGGCCAAAGAGTGAACAAACACTTCCAACCGATCCATTACGCTAGCAAGACAATGACAGGGGCTCAATTGCATTACACGACAACCGAAAAAGAGCTTTTAGCTGTTGTCTATGCTTTTGAAAAATTTCGCCCCTATCTTGTCCTTTCCACTACCGTCGTGTACATGGACCATTCCGTGTTGAAGTACTTGTTAACTAAACAAGATTCTAAACCAAGAATTCTTCGCTGGGTTTTGCTACTTCAAGAATTTAAAATCGAAATTCGTGATAAGAAGGGAGCTGAAAACCTTGCCGCGGACCATCTCAGTAGACTTGAGGAACCTTATCAAGGGGATCATCCGAACAAAGAGATCAATGACTCTTTTCCCCTTGCGACCTTAATGTCTATTAACTCGAATTTTGATGAAACCCCGTGGTTTGCGGACATTGCAAACTACTTGGCGGGTGGAATTCTCATTGACGGGTTAACATCCCAACAAAAGAAAAAGTTCTTTAAAGATATTAAGACTTACTTTTGGGATGACCCGTATCCCTTCAAACAATGCGCTGATTTGATTATTCGTCGATGTGTTGATGGACCGACAGCTTTAGATATTCTCGAAGCTTGCCACAAAGGACCCACCGGTGGTCACTATGGTCCCAACTTCACTGCAAAGAAAGTGTTTGACTCGGGATTCTATTGGCCCTCCATTTATCGTGACGCTCACGAAATGGTGAAAAATTGTGATGCTTGCCAACGACAAGGCAAGATCACACATAAAGATGAGATGCCTCAAAATTTCATA
This sequence comes from Glebionis coronaria, assembly GCA_025667525.1. Classification (NCBI taxonomy): domain Eukaryota; kingdom Viridiplantae; phylum Streptophyta; class Magnoliopsida; order Asterales; family Asteraceae; genus Glebionis; species Glebionis coronaria. Next base: position 322,885,230 of record CM046880.1, on the reverse strand, counting down.
CAAGAATGTGAAATCTTTGATGTATGGGGCATCGACTTTATGGGGCCATTCCCTTCATCTAAAGGAAACAAATACATCCTTGTAGCCGTTGACTACGTTTCTAAATGTGTTGAAGCCAAAGCTTTACCCACTAACGACGCAAGGGTGGTTTGTAACTTTTTGAAGTCGCTATTCGCTAGATTCGGTGTGCCTCGTGCCATTATTAGTGATCGCGGGACTCATTTTTGCAATGATCAATTCGCAAGAGTCATGGCTAAGTATGGTGTCAATCATCGTCTTTCCACCGCATACCACCCACAAACTAATGGGCAGGCTGAGATTTCTAACCGAGGGTTAAAGCAAATTCTTGAACTTACCGTGGGAGAGCATCGTGCCTCATGGGCCGATAAACTTGATGATGCTCTGTGGGCTTTCCGTACCGCATACAAGACTCCTATTAGTTGTACACCATATCGTCTCGTGTACGGGAAAGCATGCCACCTCCCTATTGAGTTGGAGCACAAGGCTTACTGGGCCTTGAAGTGGGCTAACTTCAACATCAACAAAGCCGGTGACCTACGCAAAATCCAACTCAATGAGCTCAATGAACTCCGGAATGATGCTTATGAAAATTCCTTGATCTATAAGGAAAGAACTAAGCTCATTCATGATTCTAAGATCAAAAACCGAGAGTTCCAAGTTGGAGACAAAGTTTTACTCTTCAACTCTCGATTGAAAATCTTTTCGGGCAAGCTGAAATCTCGTTGGTCCGGCCCATTCACCATTGCCCAAATTTTTCCATATGGTACTCTCGAGCTCGCTCAACCTAATGGACCTAATTTTAAGGTGAATGGCCAACGAGTGAAGTTGTACTTTGGTGAGGACATCTCTCATCAGATGATTCCATCCCTCACCACGTTTCACATGAACTAGTTTTGGGTCGAGTCAGGCTCGTGACTCGGTTATCAAAAACAAGCGCTTCTCGGGAGGCAACCCGAGTATCTATCCTATTCCGTTTTACCTCCTAAGTGTAGGGGGATCTATATAGGTTGTTTGTGTTTGTGTGGTGATGTGATTACAGGGATGAATGCACTTTTGGAACCTTTGAAGAACCGTGCTCCCGTGTTATCCGCAATCCGGTTCTATCTCTCAACTATCGTGATTCAATTTTCTTCATACTCACATTTGAAATTGATCACTTTAGTCGTCTCTTCCTTAGCTTGATTTAACCAACGTGCACAATGTCATAAGTGTAGGGGAGACTTTTCCCACATGCTTAAACATTGAGGACAATGTTTATATTAA